>CANTUR010000173.1:0-112061 GCA_947683625.1 Mallotus nudiflorus
ACACTAAATGTATAAAATTAGGAATTTAATTCTAATATTAATATTATTATTGTTATTATTCTATAGTTGCGTCGAGATTGAGGTCTACAGGACCAAACCAGTCAAGTCACTTTTGAGGAGCGCACACCTGTGAGTTATTATTATATGTATGCATGGCATATAGAGATCATTGTTAGGCATCCATATTTTGATGATATGAATTTAATTATATTAGTTTGCATCAAATTTAATTTATTTATTAATTATTATTATTATCATCATCATATATGCACCCATATGTGATTTCATATATATATATATATATATATATATATATATATATATATATATATATATATATATATATATATTGTAAATGTAAAATTTATGTTTGTAATTTGGATGCTTTACATATTTAATATGACTTCATTTGTTTAATTATTTTTTATATAATATTTTATAGGATAGTCGTAGAACATGCCACCTAGTGGATTACACTATGGCTGTTGCGCAGTAGTATGTTAGATGCTAAGCCATAAATTGTATTAATTTGATATATGATTTATTTGATTATTGAGATTTATTGTGAGATAGGGGTGTGTGACTGTGGAAGCTCGGTTGACCTAGTGTTTTAAGGCTAATCATGCCGATTATGAGACTACGAAAGCTCGTTTGACTTAGCATCTTGGAGTTAGTCTACCGTCCAAAATTGAGAAGAGAAATATTTTTTGGAATTTAGTGAGCCTGTTGGCTAGTGATATTCAGTGATCAAGGTTGCATAATGTTTTAGGGTTCTATTCACAAATTGTTCCGACCTAAAAAAATTTATATTTTTTATAAATTCTACTGATTATTTTGAGTAAGTTTTATGAAGGAAGTTTATTGAAATAATATGTAGAATTTTTTGTTATGAATTTTTGAATGTTTATGTGAAAAATGAATTTTTGAAAAATTAGTATAAATTAGTAATTTTTATATTTTATTGAAATTATTATTAATTATTATGTTTTAGATGGTATTTAAGTAATAAATAGTATTAAAATAATTTTTATAATTTATTTCCTATTTTTAGCTAATTATTAGTAATTTTTGGAAAAATATATGAATAATGATTTTATTTACTATTTTTGAGTTTAAATAAGTTTTTAGTTATTTTTATTATATATTTTAGCAATTTAAATAATTAATTGTAATTAATGCTATTTAGTTTCAAATATTGGAAGAATATATTTTAATAATGGAATTTAATTACAAATTAGAAGATAAATTAGTAATTTTTATATTTTAGTTGAAATTATTATTAATTATTATGTTTTAGATGGTATTTGAGTAATAAATAGTATTAAAATAATTTTTATAATTTATTTTCTATTTTTAGCTAATTATCAGTATTTTTAAGAAAAATATATGAATAATGATTTTATTTACTATTTTTAAGTTTAAATAAGTTTCTGGTTATTTTTATTATATATTTTAGCAATTTAAATAACTAATTATAATTAATGCTATTTAGTTTCAAATATTGGAAGAATATATATTAATAATGGAATTTAATTACAAATTAGAATTTTATTATTTATTTGGAAATAAATATCTTTTTATATTTTTATTATGTAACTAAATTTATTTGTGGTATTTAAATGAATTTTTAGGATTTTTGTGAATTATTGGAATTTATATTATTTTATTAATTGTGGATTGTATTGGTTTTCGATTGGACGATAAATGTCGTTCGAGGGGCCCAACCCCAGATTTGTGAACTGTGAATATTTTGAAGTGTGTTTGCATGCAGGATCAACTCTACTTTTGTAGATGATGTCTGTTTTACAAAGGATACTGCCTAATTTTCGATAGATTTATCGTAAAATGTGACATCGGATCAGTGTTTTTGAGTATTAGTCGACTCGTGTATTAGGAATTTAATAATAATAATAATAATAATAATAATAATTATTATTATTATTATTATTATTATTATTATTATTATTATTATTATTATTATTATTATTATTATTATTATTATTATTATTATTACTATTATTATTATTATTCTATAGTTATGCCAAAACTGAGGCTTACAGCACCAAACCAGTCGAGTCATTTTAAAGGAGCGCACACCTGTGAGTTATTATTATATGTATGCATGACATATAGAGATCATTGTTAGAATCTATATTTTTTTTGATATGAATTTAATATATTAGTTTGTATCAAATTTAATTTGTTTATTAATTATTATTATCATGATCATATATGCACACATATGTGATTTCATATATATATATATATATATATATATGAAATCACATATGTGTGCATATTCAAACTTTATGTTCGTAATTTGGAAGCTTTACATATTTAATATGACTTCATTTATTTCATTATTTTTGTTGTAATGTTTTGGAAGATAGTCGTAGAACTTGCCACCTAGTGGGTTACATTATGACTGTTGTGCAGGAGTACGTTAGATGCTAGGCCATAAATTATATTAATTTGATATATGATTTATTGATTTATTTGATTATTGAGAATTGTTATGAGAGAGTAGTGTGATTACGGAAGCTCGGTTGACCTAGTCTCTCGAAGCCAATAATGTCGAAAGAGACTGCAGGAGCTCATTTGACTTAGTGTCTCAGGCCAGTTTACTATCCAAAATTGAGAAGAGAAATATTTTTTGGAATTTAGTGAGCCTATTGGCTAGTGAGGTTCAATGATCAAAATTGTAAAATGTTTTAGGGTTTTGTTCACGAACTGCTCCAACCCAAAAAAGTTTATATTTTTAATAAATTCTACTTATTATTTTGAGTAAGTTTTGTGAAGGAAGTTTATTGAAATTATGTGTAGAATTTTTATTATGAATTTTTGAATGTTTATGTGAAAAATGGATTTTTGGAAAAATTAGTATGAATTAGTAGTTTTTATATTTTAGTTGAAATTATTGTTAATTATTATGTTTTAGATGGTATTAAGTAATAAATAGTATAAAATAATTTTTTTAATTTATTTCCTATTTTTAGCTAATTATTAGTAATTTTTGGAAAAATATATGAATAATGATTTTATTTACTATTTTTAAGTTAAATAAGTTTTTGGTTATTTTTATTATATATTTTAGCAAATTAAATAATTAATTTTAATTAATGCTATTTAGTTTCAAATATTGGAAGAATATATTTCAATAATGGAATTTAATTACAAATTAGAATTTTATTATTTATTTTGGAAATAAATATCTTTTATACTTTTATAATGTAAATAAATTTCTTTGTGGTATTTAAATAAATTTTTATAATTTTTGTGAATTATTTGAATTTATATTATTTTATTAATTGTGGATTGTATTGGTTCTCGGTTGGGCGATAAATGTCGTTCGGAAGCCCAACGCAAATTTGTAAACTATGGATATTTTGAAGTGTATTTGCAATCAGGATTTGACTCTACTTTGTAGAGGATGTCTGTTTCATATAGGAGACTTTGCCTAATTTTTGATAGATTTCTCGTAAAACGTAACATCAGGTCAGTTATAAGTTTTGAGTTTTAGTCGAGTCATGTCTTAGATCGAGTTGTTCTTTAAAAATTCTAGATATATAAGATTAGGAATTTAATTCTAATAATAATAATAATAATAATAATAATAATAATAATAATAATATTATTATTATTATTATTATTATTATTATTATTATTATTATTATTCTTATTATTCTATAGTTGCACCGAGATAGAGGCATACAGGACCAAGTAGTTGAGTCATTTTAGAGGAGTGTACACCTGTTAATTATTATTTATATGTATGCATGAGATATAGAGATCATTGTTAGCATCCATATTGTGATGATTTGAATTTAATATATTAGTTTGCGTCGAATTTAATTTATTTGTTAATTATTATCATCATCATCATATATGCACATATATATATATATATATATATATATATATATATATATATATTATTATTATTATTATTATTATTATTTATAGCTGCACTGAGACAGAGACATACAGGACCAAGCAGTTGAGTCATTTTAGAGGAGCGCACACTTGTTAATTATTATTATATGTGTGAATGGGATATAGAGATCATTGTTAGCATCCATATTGTGATTATATGAATTTAATATATTAGTTTGCATCAAATTTAATTTATTTGTTAATTATTATTATCATCATATATGCATACATATATAAATAAATAAATATATATAATATATATATATATATATATATATATATATATATATATTTTGTAAATGCAAACTTTATGTTCGTAATTTGGATGCTTTACATATTTAATATTACTTCATTTATTTAATTATTTTTTATATAATATTTTGGTGGATAGTCGTATAACGTGCCGTTTAGTGGGTTACACTATGACTGTTACATAACAGTACGTTAGATGCTAGGCAATAAATTGTATTAATTTGATATATGATTCATTAGATTATTGAGATTTGTTGTGAGAGAGTGGGTGTGATTACGAAAGCTTGATTGACTTAGTGTCCCGAGGCCAATCATGCCGACATTGAGACTGCGGGGAGCTCGGTTGACTTAGTGTCTCAGAACCAGTCTACTGTCCAAAATTGAGAAGAAAAATATGTTTTGGAATTTAGTGAGCCTGTTGGCTAGTGAGGTTTAGTGATTGAGGTTGCGGAATGTTTTAGGGTTATGCTTTGGTCCTCCACCTAAAAATTATTGCATTTATTTGTTTATCGAATGATTTCGAGCATATGTGTGAAATGCATGATTAAATTAAAAATATATAAAAATATAAATATTATTATATTGATGCTTGAATGTTTGTACCCTTAGGTTTCATGCATACATATAATATTGATTCGCTCAGTGAGGTTTGACCCCCCTTAAATATTTTTTTTAGGATTCTTCTCGTCAGACCTCTAGTAGTTATTCTCTTCACTATACCCTCTGCAGAATTATGTAAATTTTGAACTATCACTCTTTGTATTACTAGACATTGCAGTAGTTGTTTGTCTTATTGTAGTGTTTTATATTGTACTTGATTGTGGTTTTGTATTTGAATATTTGTATGAAAATATTTTATTATGATATATATATAGAGATTTCCTTTTGATGTAAAAAGTTTTAATTCTGTGTAATATATATATATATATATATATATATATATATATATATATATATATATTGATATGATTTTGTTATTGTGTTGTAATGTTTTTGGAGGATAGTAGTACAACATGCTACTTAGTGGGCTACACTAGAATTGTGTGCGCACCAGTACGTTAGGTGAGTAGGACATGAATTTTGATTTGATATGAGATTATATAGATGGACATATGATTAAAATGATTCATTGAGATATTTATATATAGAGAGGTGTATGGCAGCGGTAGCTCGGTTACCTTTTAGGTTCTCATGGCCAGTCATACCGGTAGCAAGACTGTGGCAGCTCAGTTGACCTTTCAAGGTCTTGGGGTTGGTCCACTACCAAATCTAGAAGAGAAATATTATTTGGATTTAAGAAGGCCTAATGGCCATTGAGGTATAGTGATTGAGGTTACGAATATCTTAGGATTCTGTTCCAATCCTCCATCTATCTCTATCTGTATTTGGTTGTATTGATGTGATAATGTTTTTTTTAGCATTTGCATAATATGCATGTATAAACTAAATAAATATAAATATAAAATAAATATTATTATAGCACTTAGTTAATTGTACCCTTAGGTTGCATGCATATATATAATGATAATTCACTCAGTGAGGTCTGATTCTCCTCCATTAATTTTCAAGTTATATCTCTTCAGACTTCCCACAGTTATCCTCTTCATAGGCTAACTTATGTAAATTTTAAACTATCATTTCCTTGCATTTCTTAGACACTGCAATAGTAGTATGTTCTAGTTGTAGTGTGTTATAGTAAATCTAGCACTCATTATATCCTTGGGTTATATTTTTAAATTTTTTATTATGATATTATATATAGACGACTCCTTAAGTTTTAAAAAGTTTTAATTTTGAGGTAAATTAATGATTATGTTTTTTATGAATTTTATATTTTAGGCTTGCTACGAGTTCCGAATTCATGTGAATTCCCGTTCCTTAGCACTGGTCATAACCTTTGGGTTTGTGTCATGACAAAGTTGGTATCAAAGCCTAGGTTTAGTGTTGTTTAACCTAGGTTGGTAGAGTTCAAGTTTCTTTGAAACTACTGCAGCGATTAGGTTTGACTATGTCTTAAAAAAGTCTTTTTTGCTTTTATTTTTTTGCATAACCACTAGGATATTTGTTGTTACTTGAATTGTACATTTTATTTCTTTTCTTTTCAGTATAAGGAGGGGCGAGTTGCTCCACTAACCGACGAGGCCAATGATGGAGACTCTTATCAGGATGAAACTCCACCCCTTATGCAGCCAACTAGGTGTAGGGGTAGGGGTAGACCTAGAAGGGCTATTGGTCACCGTAGATGGTTAGAATAGTAGGATGAGGAGCCTACGGCTCAAGGTTTTGGTGACGCTACCTATATACCAGAAGTTTAGCACAAGCAGCTATGCCTCAGGTGGTACCACTTATGTAACCTAAATTTCAACAGAGAGCTCTAGGTATGTCAAACCTACAAGCAGTAGTGTTTTATGCTAGAGTTAGCAGGGTCTCATATAATGGGACATCGAATCTGCTAGATTTTCTTTATGCTATTAAGTCGAGGACTTGGACGGTGCATACTGAGTATCAAAGGATACTTATTATGGAGTTCTCTATTGAGGGGGCAGCATTGGATTGGTTTATTCAGGTGATTTAGCCCTACATGACTACTCTTACTTAGGCATAGTTCAAAGAGAGGTTTATAAGATGATTTTATCTAGAGCTAATGAGGATGAGCTACAAACATCGACTAATTAATATATCCAGAGGTGATCAATCAGTGTAGGAGTATACGAGGGAGTTTTTTTTACTGTGCCACTATGTTGAGGATATAATAAAGGGACCGATACTTGCCATCACCACCTATGTCACTGGCTTAGGGACCACTTTTTTTGGGATGCCTACAACATACTTAACTCTAGAGGAAGTGATGGAGCTAGCTAAGGAGATTGAGTAAAGGCTCATTAGGCAAGGAGTTATGCTTAATTATTATCATACTGGAGGTGCTAGATTAGGAGGATCTCAGAGTGCACAATATACAACATTTTAGATGGGTATTAGTAGTCAGCCTAGAGGACCTTTTCAACAAGGCCAAAGGCCTCCACATGGGGTCCACAAGAATGATGGACATGACTATAGTGGGACTAATATGCCTATCAAATTTGGTTCCAGTACTACCAGCAGCAATAGTGGTCAGAGTTTGGGATATGGTAGCATAGGGTCTACAGCTAGTGTTTGTCAGACTTGTGGTAGAGTCCATCAAGGACCATGTTATATGGCTTTGGGAGCATGCTTCAATTATAGATAGACCCAGGCACTATGCTAGATCTGGTCCTCATTTGGGTTTTTAGTAGCAGTTTCCTTAGTCTTTTACATCCAGTGTAGCCCTATCACAGTTTCAGCCACCACCATTCTAGTATCAGAGTACTTAGGCCAGCAAGGGCGAGGTAGAGGTAGAGGCAATGCTAGAGGATTTAGGCAAACTTCTACCAGTGAATAGGGAGCTAAAAGACAAGCTTGAGTTTTCATCCTCACTCAATAGGATGCTCAGGCAGTTAATGTAGTTGTAGTAGGTACACTTTTAATATATTACCTTAAGGCTAGAGTTTTAATTGCTCCGAGTGCTACCCTTTCGTTTGTATTTCCTATTTTTGCTTTGAAGGTAGTTGGCAAGCTATGAGGATGACAACTCCTTTATTAGTTGCCACACCTTTTAGTGATCTATTGGACACCAATGTTATCTTTCTTAGGTGTCCTATATTAGTAAAGGGCAAAGAATTAGCAATGGATTTAGTGTTGCTAGATGTGATTGACTTTGATATAATCATGGGAATGGATTCATTGTCTCAGTGTTATACCACTTTGGATTGCATAATAAAGTGGTGATTTTCAGAATCTGGGTAAAGAGGAATTCAAGTTCTTGGATGATAAGAGTTCTACATCTCAAAATCTTATCTTTGTCATTACGCTAGAAAGATGCTTAGAAAGGGGTGTCGACGATATTTGGCTTTGGTCAAGGACAAAGAAGTACAATAGAAATCTATTTTGAATGTTCTTGTAGCTTATAAGTTCCAAAATGTCTTCCCTAATGATTTATCGGGTTTACTACCTCATAGAGAGATAGAATTTTACATTGATGTGGTTCTAGGCACAACTCCTATCTTTATGCCATCTTATAGGATGGCTCCTACTGAGTTAAAAGAGTTGAAGGAGCAGTTGCAAGAGTTGTTGGATAAGGTTTCATTAGACCCAGCACTTCCCTTTACGGTGCACCAGTGTTGTTTGTAAAGAAAAAGGATGGTACACTCAGATTATGTATTAACTATAAAGAATTAGACAAGGTGACTATTAAGAATAAGTATCCACTTTCGAGGATAGATGATTTTTTCGATCAACTTCTAGGTGCACAGTTCTTCTCTAAGATTGAATTAAGATTGGGTTATCACCAGCTACGAATTAGAGAGATAGACAATTCTAAAATGGCATTCCATATAAGATATGGCCATTATGAGTTTGTTACAATGTCTTATGGATTGACCAATGCACTAATAGCTTTTATGGACTTGATGAATAGGATGTTCAGACCATTTTTGGATCAGTTTATGATAGTATTCATTGTTGACATATTAGTGTATTCGAAGAGCATGGAAGCACATGTGTATCATTTGAGAATAGTGTTTCAAACACTAAGGGAACATTAGCTTCATGGTAGGTTCTCTAAGTGTGATTTTTTTATTGAAACTGTAGCATTCCTTAGGCATACATTGTCTAAGGATGGTATTCAAGTATATCCATAGAAGATTGAGGTAGTATTTGAATGGCTTATACCGACATCAGTTATAAAGATTCAAAGTTTCTTGGGATTAGCAGGGTATTCTAGGAGGTTTGTTCAAGATATCTCAAGGATTGCAGCACCTATAACCTATTTAACTTAGAAGAATGTAAAGTTTATGTGGTCATAAGCTTATGAGAGTAGTTTTCAACTACTAAAAGAGAATTTGACTACAGCACTAGTGTTAACATTGGCTAATGGAGAAGACAAGTTCACTATGTATTGTGATGCTTCCAGAGTTGCCCTAGGTGTGTGTGTTGATGAAAAATGGTAAAGTAGTAGCTTATGCTTCCAGACAATTAAAGATGAGTAGAACTATCCTACTCATGACCTAGATATGGCCACAGTTATCTTTACTCTTAAAATTTAGAGACATTATCTATCTGGAGTGACATTTGAGATTTTCATTTACCATAAGAGTTTGAAGTACATTTTTCAGTAGAGAGATATGAATTTAAGACAAAGAAGATGGTTGGAACTTCTGAAAGACTATGATTTTGACATTTTGTACCATTTAGGCAAGGCTAATGTAGTAGCAGATGCTTTGAGTAACAAGTTTTCTGATAGTCTTGCTCATATTAGTGTGGAAACGAGGCCTTTGATCGAAAAGATGCACAAGTTAATAGACCAAGGATTGAGGATGAAGATAACTAAGTCAGGGGAATTAATAGTGCAGTTCAGAGTTCAATTGATATTGAGGGATAGGATTAAGACAACTCAAAGCTGAGATTCTGAATTCGTAGAGCTTATGGAGAAATTTCATGGAGGGAAGTTTGCTGATTTTAATCTTGATGATAAAGGTGTTATTTGGATTAGTTGAAGGTTGCGTGTTCCTAGTGTGGACAACTTGAAAGAAGAGATATTGGAGGAAGCTCATTATGTAGCTTATAGTGTACATCCTAGTTCTACCAAGATGTACCAAACATAAAAGATATTTATTAGTGGATGGAATGTAGAAAGATATAATAGAATTTATTTCCAAGTGTTTAACATGTCAGTAAGTGAAAGCAGAGCACTAGAAACCTTCGAGAAAACTTTAACCTCTTTCAATTCCTGAGTGGAAATAGGAGAGAATCACCATAGATTTTATGATAGGGTTACCTCATTCAAGGGATGGATATGATTCCATTTGGGTGATGGTGAATAGGTTAACAAAATCTGCTTCCTTTCTACCAGTTAAAGCTACTTATTCAGTGGCTAAATTAGCTAGATTTTACATCAAGCACATTGTGTGTCTACATAGGGCACCTATTTCTATTATTTCTTATAGAGGTTCAGTGTTTGCCTCATAGTTTTGGTAGAAGTTATAGGAAACTTTGGGTATTATACTTGCTTTTAGCACTACTTTTCATCCTCAAACAAATGGTCAATCTAAGAGAATGATCCAAACACTTGAGGATATGTTGAGAATATGTGTAATGGATCTTAGAGGCAGTTGGGATGATTATTTTCCATTGGTAGAATTTATCTATAATAATAGCTATCACTATAGTATTGTGATGGCGCTATATGAAGCTTTATATGGAAAAAAGTATAGATCCCCCTTGTATTGGAATGAAGTTAAAGAAATAGAGCTAACTGGACTAAAAAATATTAAGGATACATTTAAGAAAGTTGCTTTGATTAGAAGAATATTAGAAATGTCAGCTAGTATGTAAAAAAGCTATGCAGATCCAAAGTGAAAGGATGTGGACTTCTAAGTTAGGGATTATGTGTTCTTGTAGGTATCACTAATGAAAGGTGTTATGAGATTTGGCAATAAATGAAAATTCGCACCAAGATATATAAGACCTTTTGAGATCCTGGAGCGAGTTGGTATGGTTTCCTGTTGGTTGGCTTTACCTTTAAATTTGTCTTAAGTGCATCTAGTTTTTAATGTTTTAATGCTCATGAAATATATTTCAGACCCTTCACACATTTTGTAGCCCCAAAGTGTGGAAGTGAATGAAGCTTTAACTTATGAGGAGGAACCAACTGCGATTGTTAATTATCAAGTTTGTCAGTTACATTCTAAACAAATTCCTATGGTCAAAGTCTTATGGAGGAATAAAAATGTTGAAGAGCACATGTGGGAGACTGAGGCAGAGATGCGTGTGGTATATCATTATCTTTTTCCTCAGTAAAACCTTGTACTATTTTCTATTTGTTAAAATTTGAGTACGAATTTTTGTAAGGAGGGAAGATTGTAATGATTCATATTTTTACTTTTTAAATTCAATTATGGATTTTAAAGTGTTAATTATTATTTTTATGAAATTATTATTGAGTGAGTATTTTAGTAAATTATAATAATTATTTAGAGTATGTTTATATATATATATATATATATATTAGCGTATGAATTTGGGAGGAATTTTCATTTTAAAATATTATATGTACTTTGTATTTATATTCTCCTTTTATTTTCTTTCCATTTTTCTTTTTCTTCCTCTCTTTCTTTCCTTTTTCCTTTTGTCCTTTTCCCTTCCGATTCTGACTAGCCACCGTCGTTGCCTACATCAGCTGCCATTGCTCGAGTCGATAGATCCAAATGATTCTAGTAGCTCTCCTTTCTAGCTAGCCAACATTTTTGTTCCTCTCCTTTGTTTTCCAGCCAATTAAAAAGAGAAAGGGGTGCCGCCACCACCTTCAATGCCGCTAGCCCTCGCAACCGGTGCCGTTATGTTCATCTTCCTCTGGGTAAAGTTTTCCCTCTATCAATTTTCCCGATCTACACTGACAACCACCTCAATTTGGGGTAAAATGATTTTAAGGATTCCAACCAATTTCTTTAAATTGAGTAGGAATTAGGCTTTATAGCAGTTATAAGAAATGAAATTGGAGTTAATATATTGACCTTAGCAATAATCAATATTAATTTTGATCTTAACAAACTTAATTTTGAGCATTTAATTTGTTTGTTTAAGTGTGTCTAAGTTAGGACCCTATTGGAAGTTAATATGAAGTATGAATACCTTTGGCTGATTCAACCTCTAAGATTCAATGAAGCTTTTGACACCTTTAGCGCTTTATAATTAGAAAGTTATCTTCTTCACATTTGAAGTAGACATCTTGATCTTTTTTGAATTGAGCTTACTTGTCAAAATTTGAGTTCATTTGGGTATGCAAATATTGAGTCAAATTCAATATATGCAGTTGCCATTTTAAATTGCACAGCTATTAGTATTTTGGAAATATCTTGAGCTCTAAAAGTCCAATTGAGGTGATCCAAAATAATATGGAAAGCTAATCAAATATCTATAACTTTTATGAAGAAATCATAGGCCAATTCAAATGTCTCTAATAGTAAATTATGGTTTCAAGTCGTGCATAACTGTTTAATAGCAGTCTACCATTTTAGATTGCATAACTCTTTGTATTTCAAAAATATCTTGAGCTATAAAAGTCCAATTAAGGTGATTCAAAATGATATGGAAATATAAGTCAAATATCTATAATTTTTATGAAGAAAGTGTGGGCAAATTCGAATGTCTTCAGTAGCCAATCACAATTTCAACCCGTGCATAGCAGTCTAATAGCATTACTTTCAATAACTCAAAATTATAAATGTTGGATTCAAAATATAGACATTGGACACATTATTTTCACCTCCAATAGCTATATTTTTTAGTGTTTATATATATAAATACCTTTAGAGCTGAATGGAAGTAAAGACATTTTTACTTATTTTCATTCTTTATCTTAGCATTCATTAAAGCTCTCAAATTCTCCAATATTCACTCTTTGTATATAACTCTTGTGAGAGATGGTTGTGTGTTAGAAATAGAATTTCTATTCATCTTAAATCTTGGGATAGATTAGTAGGGAAGTGAGATTTATTTCTAAAGGAATTGATTTAAGTGTTGTCCATTAAAACACATGGGATTTGGTTTTTTGAGTGAGCTCTGAAAACTCATGTTGTAATTTTGTAAGAGTGAGCTATAAAACCCTTGTGTAATCTCAATCTTATGAATAAGATTATGGATGATTGAAAATCCTAACTTGGGGATAAGTTAGGTAGAGACATAGGATTATTGTTGAATCCGGACTCCTTAAATCATTGTGTTCTTCATTCTTCCTTCCCAACATTCTTTCAATTCTTGAAAGAATTATTTTTAATTCCAATTTGTATTTAATAGCCTTATTCAATCCCCCCCCCCCCCTTCTAGGGCTTTTTCAAATATCTTTCTATTAATATATTTTTTCATAATTTCTAAATTTAATGGAATTTTTGGGTTTTAAAATGCTCAGGTTATTGTTCATGGCTCGGGTATTTTTATATTTTTAATAAATCCTATAATTGTGTACATTAAACTTTATAAAAGAAGTTTTATGAAATTACTTGTAGAATTTAAGATATAATTTTTGGAAAATTATGTTTAAAATATATTTTAGAGAAAAAAATATTTTTATTTTTATTCAAATTTTAATTAAATTTAAAGTTATTTGACATGTTTAAGAATCATAATTAATAAAAGTATAAAAAATAATTTTTATAAGTAAATTGTAATTTTTAGTTAATCAGTAGTAATTTCAGAAAATAAAGAAATGAATTATGATTTTTTTATTATTTTAAAAAGTTTAAATGAGTTATTTAATATTCTTATTATACATTTAACTTGTTTAAATAGTTATTTATAATTAGCAATAATTTTAGTTATAAAAATCGAAAATAGATTATAGATTTTATTAATGAGAATTTTATTAGGGAATGGAAAATGGATTTTCTTTATATTTTAATTATTTAAATGAATTAAATTGTAATAGTTTAATTAAATTTTATTTTATGATACATTAGTAAATTTGATAAAATTATATTATTTTTATATGTGTATCTGTGTTGGTTCTCGGTTGGGCATAAAGTATAGTTTATGCCCAAATTCGATATATTTCTAGTAAAATGTAACATTGGTATGTGTTAGTTATTGAGTTTAATTAGTACAGTACTATAGATTGATTCTCTTCCTTATAAATGTAGAATGTATAATGTTAGGATTTTAATTCTATTTATCTTTTATTATTTTTCCTATAGCCACAACAAGAGCAAGTCCTCCAGTATAGGGCTAGTTGAGTCATCACCAAGGAGCGCATTCCACCTGTGAGTTATTACTATGTGTATGCATTGCATATAGAAATTATTACCCAACATCCATATATTTTCTTATTAATGTGAAATGAATATGTTTTGCTACATTAAAAACTTTAATTGTCATATATATATATATATATGAATATTGTGTTCCTTTCCTGGATGTTGTTTATATATTGATACGATTTTGTTGATGTGATGTTTTTAGAGGATAGTAGTAGAATATGTAACCTAAAGGACTACACTAGCATTGTGTGCACACTAGTACACTATATGGGTAGGACATGAATTTTGATTTGATATGAGATTATATGAGATGGACATATAGTTAAAATGATTCATTGAGATTTTTATATATAGAGAGGTGTATGACTGCGGCAGCTCGGTTAACCTTTGAGGGTCTCAAGGCTAGTCATACCGGTAGCTAAACTGCGATAGCTTGGTTGACTTTTTAGGGTCTTAGGGCCAGTCCATTACCAAATCGAGAAAGAGAAATATTATTTGGATTCAATAAGGCTTAATAGCTAGTGTGGTGCAATGATTGAGGTTATGGATATCTTAGAGTTCTACTCCGATCCTCCATTTATATCTAGTTGTATTGATGTGATACTATTTTTGAGCATTTGCATGAAATGTATGTATAAACTAAATAAATATGAATATAAAGTAAATATTATTATGGTGCTTTGGTTACTTGTACCCTTAGATTGCATGCATATATATAATGATAATTCACTCAGTGAGGTATGATTCATTTTAATTATTTTCAGGATATTTCTCTTTAGACTTCCCACAGTCATCCTCTTCATCGAACCCATTCTTCGCCAGCTGATTTATATAAATTTTAAACTATCATTTCCTTGCATTTCTTAGACGATGCAGTAATAGTATGTTCTCATTGTAGTGTGTTATGGTAACTCTAGCACTCTTTATGTCCTTGGGTTGTATGTTTAAATATTTTATTATATTATTTATAGACAACTCCTTAAGTTTTAAAAATTTTTAATTATGAGGTAAATTGATGATTATGTTTTATATGAATTTTATGTTTTAGACTTGCTAGTGCCTGTCATGACCTTTGTGTTTAGGTCATGACACTTTTCAATATTTATATTTTTTTACACACGCCATATATATATATATATATATATATATATATATATATATATATATATATATATATATATATATATATATATATATATATATATATATATATATATATATATATATATTGGTATTGATACTTTAATACATTAGCTTTTCTGTGAAGCAAATGAAAGGCTTTCATAAAATTTCTCGTAGAATCGAGAACGAAATTTTCATTCTATACATGCCAGATCATGAATTAGTAACTGCATCCAATCTCTAAAAAAATTTCAATTGTTTCGAACTTTCTCCTTTTTTTTAATGGAATATTTACGGAATCCAATAAATAGGATGATCAAACCTTATTTCATGGCATTTACCTCTTTCTTATTCTTAAGCAGGTCTTCAAGAAGTCTTAATTGATCCATGATATATGTTTCATCTTTCACTTCCTTTTCCTTTGTTTCACAAAATATAGTGATAAATTCCGATCTAGATTTTTCAAATTGAGAGAGATCAAGAATTCTCACTATTTCTTAGATTTATGGACCAAAAATCATATTGCTTTTTTATTTTTTCCATATAAATTTGAACCTAATAAAACAAGAACAAAATTATGCTCTATGGAATTTGAACATACAACATTAGGGTTCGAAGACCTACGTTCCACCAAACTGAACTAAGAGTGCTTTCTTATCTCCATGGAATTATATAATTTAATAAATATATTTTAATATATATTATGTATTTTTAAATTTTTATAATTTAATTAATATATTTTGATATTTAATTAATTTAATATATAATAAATATATAATTTATAACATAATTTATAATTAATATAAATTTATGATTAATATATAATTATAATTTAATTAATATATTTCAATGTTTAATATATGTTAACAATATATTAACATAACATATTCTATATTAATATGTATTGACATGTCATTTACGATTAATATGCATTGATATGTCATTTATGTGATTTTTCATGTACTTGTAATGGTAACACGTAGGCGATCAACTCCATTTATTTCTTTATCTCTTCGTGAATTGTATGTTTGTAATAATAGAGACAAAATTTTCTCATTCCAATCGAATTGAATTATAATCAAATTGCTCTAGGTCGTTTACCAATGTCAATAGTTGACAATTATACAATTTGAACAATTTTGAATTCAACTAAAAAAAAATAGATAAATCACTTTGATTGATTCAAAAGTACAATTTTTAAACTAAAATTCTGTTTTGATTTAAAGGGATACAATAAGGTCTATTTCATTTTTCTTGGTCCATAATTACAAAAATGAAAAATTCCAACTATTGACTTGATTGATTGGTTAGAATTGCATCGCAGCTTTTTTTTTTTTATGAAAATATAATAATAATAATAATATATATATATATTATATATATATATATATATATTATATATATATATATATATATATATATATATATATATATATATATATATATATATATATATATATATATATATATCCTATCCATAATTTTTTGTAAAATTAAATAATTAAATTTGGAATGTCCTTTTCAAGAAAAAATGAAATTCATACAATAGTTATACCTGTGATAATTTACACCCTTTAGGGTTTAAAACCTATTATAAATAAGTTTTTCTATTACAAAATTTTTTTATTATAAATAACTTTTTTCTAGTCAAGTCAATAAGGTCATGAAAATTATAGTGAATTATCGATTCTTTGGTTTGGTGCAATTCATGATAGTTCGATTCAATTCTCGGTTTGAAGAACTTGTGATCTCTAGACTTGCCCATTAACAATTTTCGAGACAGTTCAGTTCGGATAAAGTTAAATGCTCAACCAAAATTTTTACTTTTAAAAATTTATGGTTCAATTTTTCAGGACGGTTCAAATTTTCCAAGACTCGTATACAACCCTAATCCTTATATATATATATATATATATATATATATATATAAACTTTGATCATTTATAACCTGAGATTATACTTATGCGAGTATGAGTATTTGTTGGCCAATAAATTTGATGTATCTATTTTGTTATAATTTATAAAATGTCTCATGTGAAAAGCCAAGTATTTGTTCAATGTCCATGAACCGATACTGAAAAAAATTATGCTCATTACACTTGTAACACTAACTAATAGTTCCATAATGATGTTAAGTAAAGTTTAGTTCGTATTTAAAAAACAAAATCATCATAAAAAGAAAAAAAAAAAAGAATTCAACATCATATATCATTTAAAAGAATTTTACACTTATTTTTTATATATTAAAATTAATATTAAAATTATTTATTTTTAAAATTAGTTATTTACTAAAATATTAAAAATCAGTATAACAATTATTTATTTTTTGATAAATATTTTTGTCCAAACAATTTAATTATTAATTTTATTAATTTATATATTTTATTTATAAATTTTATTGATAATATTTCAATATTTAATCATAGTTGGCTTGACTTAATTAGAAGGGAATCAAAATTTATTAGCTTTGGGATGGGTGGAAATGAGTCATTCCCATTCTTGGGTAGTTGATTCTCATTCATATATATTTAAAGTTAAAATAAACTTTAAGAAAGAGAATAAATCATTCTCGTTCTCATTTATGGGCTTAGTTTAGTCCAAATACACGGCCTGTAATAATTTCATATCCATAACCAAATAGAATGACAACATTTCCTTTAATAGCCTTCACGGAATTAGTGTATGCTTTCATAATATTGTTATTGGTTTGTAGATTTCTTTTACAACGATTCAATGATATATGGGTAAAAGATGCACACAAAAAATTCCAAAGTTTTTATAAAATTAATAATAATATTACCATAAATTTCAAATTGATCCGATAAAATATACAAATTTTAAAAAATTATAAAATATCCATCAAAGAACAACTCATTATGATAACGTTAAAATACGAAAGAGTTGAACGGTTGTATGGCTTATTTATCAACACAACTTAGTTGCATCATGATGACGAGGAGACTCGAGAAGCCTACATTTTGTTGTTTGGAACTAGGGATGATGTCAATAATAAGAATGGATTATAATTAAACCTTCTTTTTTATTTCATAAACTTTTGAAAAAATATAATTTGACATTTTAGAATTTAATTAATTTTTATTAACATTTTTTAAAATTCTATGATTTTATAATTGTATAAAAATATTATTTCAATAAATGATATAAAAAATTGCTATTTAATGTTAATTAAATAACATTTACAATTCAAACTACTTAATTAAATCATTTTTTAAATAATGATTTAACTCAAAGGGTGTGTTTGGATCAGAGTTAAATAAATAGGATGCAACTATTACGAAAATAATTGTTACATGTGTAATAATTAAACTGTTAACCCCATTTGGTAAATAAAAGTAATTAATAAGCTATTAATGTAAAATCATTAAAAATTGTTTATATAATTAATATAAAATAATAAAAATAAATAAATTATTAAATTTTTATAAAATATAAAAATTAATTTTAAAAATAGTGAAATTATCATTAAAAAAATCTTAAATTGAATATATATATTATAAATTTTATTTGTAACTTATTAATATCAAATAATAATTTAAAGAAGAGTTTTTATATTAATAAAATATGCATCAACATATATAATAAAAAAAAATAAAAAAAAATGAAAAGTTTTTATTTTTTTAAGAAGGGTTTTTTTTTTACAAATTTTTAACCTACTCCAACTAGGTTAATAGAAATACATTAAAATAAGTTTAAATGTTAAATGAGTTAACCATTAAGAATGCATATTTTGAAATTACCAAATAAGAGTAAATGAGATTAATGCATTACAAAAGTAATCGTTAATCTTTTTTAATCTCGATCCAAACACATTAATAATAAAACAACTATCATGCAAAACAATTGAATTCTAATTATTTGAAAATAAGTACGAAAAACATAGTTTATTTATGTCACGACCTGAACCTAGGAGCACGTGACCGGCACTAGGGAATGGGAAAGTATAAAGCTACCTTAAATCATAGTAAGCCTTAAAAGAAAAATGCAGAAATATTTAAACTTTGAAATCTTAAAATAAATAATTAACTCACAATGCACGTTATCAAACTGATTTTTCTCAATATAATTTAAACTATAATATCAGTGCATAAAATAAATAAACATCAATTATACAAATAATATCTCAGTACATAAATTATACATACATGAAATCCCAAATAAAGTATGCAGTTATACAATTTTCTTTATTGCGATACACGAAAGTAAATACAACACAACTAAGTAGACCTACGTAAAATAGCCGGTGACGAAGCTACATGACGAAGAGAAGTAGACCTAACAGAAAATTCTCAAACTCCTGAAAAAAATAAGTTGAGGGGAGTCAGACCTCACTAAGTAAGTTAATAAAGAAATGAATGCGGTTTGAAAATCTCATTAAAAATAAATTTTTATAGAAATATAATATAATATAATTTTATTCAAATCATTTGATATACATATAATAAATCTATGTTTTTTTAAAAAAAGAAGAAATAAATATTTAATGTCTTTTTAAAACGTTTCAGTATAAAAATTTGGTAGAACCCGATTTATAAGTTTTTTTTAACAGTCATTTGACTCACTTATATCCAAGACTGTCGGATCTTGAGAGCAAGGCATCACCAGGATATATAGTCGTAGTCATATCACTTAATCCAATAGTCCTACGTAGAATAGCCGATGACAAAGCTACACTGCGAAGAGAAGTAGGCCTAACAGAAAACTCCCAAACTCCTGAAAAAATAAGTTGAGGGGAGTTAGACCTCACTGAATAAGTTAATAAAGAAATGAATGCAGTTTGAAAATTTCATTAAAAATAAATTTTTATAGAAATATAATATAATATAATTTTATTCAAACCATTTGATATACATATAATAAATCCATTTAAAAAAAAGAAGAAATAAATATTTAATGTCGTTTTAAAACGTTTCAGTATAAAAATTTGGTAGAACCCGATTTATAAAAATTTTTTTAACAGTCATTTGACTCACTTATATCCAAAACTGCCGGATCCCGAGAGTAAGGCATCAACAGGATACACAGCCGCAGTTATATCACATAGTCCAATATCACTAGCGGTGTCTGAGAGCAAAGCATCACCAGATCATCGGCTCCAGTGATTTAATAAATATTAATCAAAATTATACTAGCGGTGTTCGAGAGCAAAGCATCACCAGACCTTCGCCCCCAGTATTTATTAAATATAATCCAACTATACTAGCGGTGTCCGAGAGCAAAGTATCACCAGACCTTCGGCCTCAGTATTTATTAAATAAACAAATATTATACTACTGGCAGTGTCCGAGAGCAAAGCATCACCAAACCATCGCCCTAGTAATATAATTAATAATCACATATTTTACCGGTGCGCATACGGTTCTAATGAAACCCATCAGGTAGCCCATTCTACCGTAGTTTATTTAAAATAATTGCAAATAAATAAAATAGGAAAAATTACAATCAATAACAATAAAATAAATCAACTATAAATTAAATCATGCAATATCATATAGAAAAATGCTGACTAGGATCTCATAAAATTAAATTCATAAGAATTTAATATGATTTAAATTAAAAGACCCGACACTCAAATCAAATATTAACTTATAGGATAAAGGTGCTCCTCTTACACGTCGTGTCCGACCTCGTCTGGTAGACGTGACTAGAGGGGCGACTAAAAGATAGAAAAGGGAAACGACAATTAGAAAATAGAAACCTAACTTCTAGAGTTTCTAAAGAAGACTCGATTTAAATTTAGAATACAAATTTTAGGATTGACATGGTGTCACATTCTACAAGAAATCTACCGAAAATTTGACAGAATTTCCTCTGTAAAACGGACATCCCTCTACCAAAGTAGAGTCAACCCTGCAAGTAAACACACTTCAAAATTTCATAGTAGCACAACACCTCGAATTGGGACCCCAAACTACAAAATTCCCAACTAAGGTTCACAAAAAATACAAATAAGCAAATACTAAATATTAATTTAGTAAATCACCAAAAACTATAAAAATTAATAATAAATCATAATATAATTTATTTAATTTTTAAAACACTAAATAAAATTATTTTCCACCATAATTTAAGAAAATTTCAAATAATAACATAATATTAATAACAATCCAACTTTCCAAATATTCAACATAATATAGTCAAATTCAAACTATAATTGCCCAAATAGTTAAATATACTATAATATTAATTAAAAACTCATTCAAACCACAAAATAATAAATAATTTAATTTTGAATAAATTTTCAAAAATAATTAGTATTAATTAACTAAAAATAATAAATAATTTATAAAAATTATTTTAATACCACATTTTATCTCAAAATTAACTAAGACATAGCATTTAATTATAATATCAACAAACAGACCATTTACCTATTATTTCAAAATTTACATAATAATAATAATTTCAAAAAAAAAAATTAAATAAATTATCAAAAATTATTTTATCACTACTAAAATTACTAACATAATATACTAACACCAATTAACTCAAATATTCAACCAAAAATAATTAATTAACCACATTAACAAAATATACATAAAACTTAAAATACCTAAATACATATACAAAAATTCCATAAAAATCAATTAAATTAATCTAAATTAATTTTGATATACTCTTAACCAAAATTAACCCCAAATAATTTAGATCCACTAATATAAGTATAGATCAACTCAAAAATTAACCACATAATTAAAATAAAATTCTGGGTAATTAGTAAATATAATAAAAATCAACAAAAATATTAAATCAACACAAAATCAACTAAAAACTAACAGCAGCCCTAAACAACTAAAAATCAACCTGAAAACTAACTAAAATCAACCAGAAACTAATTGAAATCAACCAGAAACTAACTAAAATCAATCAGAAAACTACTACCCCTTAACCCATCAACTCACCAAAAACAGAGTCAAGAGCAGAAGGAAGGCTGTTGTTGCTGTTGTGTGCGACTTCATCAGCTCCAGATGGCCTCCTTCAGCAGCTACCAACGTCCAGACGAAGAGGGAGGTGGTGGTGGTCATCCGATGGTGAGGTGTGGTGGTCTGGTGGTGGGGTGTGGTGCTGCCTGGTATGAGAAAGGAGTAGGAACAGTGACAGGAAGAAGAAGAAGATGGCAGGGAGAGAGAAAGAAAAGAAGAAAAAAATTGTAGGGGAAAGGAAAAATTAATGACCTGTAAGGCTGCTTTTGACCAATATATTTGGTCCGAAATATGTATGTATGTATATATATATATATTATATAAAGTCTGAGGGAAACTATTCCTCCTTGAAGGACGGACGCATCAGAAACATCTCTGGTCCCTCTCACATGGGCTACTCCCTCCTAACGAATCTTGTGCCTCTACAGCATCCCCTCTCAAGCTCTATATAAAGAAACCTTCTCCAACCTTTAGAGGGGCGGAGAAATCGGTAGAAAAAAGACTTAGCTCTCCTCTCTAAGTAAAGTAGATTAAAAATTGTATTATCACTCCACCAAGATTGATATAATTTTCTCTGTAATTTCCCTTTTTCCCCTATAACTCCTTTGCTAAAGATTAAAGAACTTCTGTAACCTTCCCTTACTTGGATTTTAATAAAGAAAAGAAAATATTCTTTCCCTGTAAGATTACTTTTTTATATTTTCTTATATTTAATTATGCATTATAGTTTCTTTATGCCTTATTTGCCTTATTTACTTTAAAGATTTATTTATTTCTCCTGCATTTCATTCCTTCTTTAAGCTTTCCTATCTTTCTATATTAATTAGTATGCTTTGTGCTCGCCTAAAATATTAGGATCTTGCACATCAGAAATTCTGTATTTTAATTACTGTATATTGCAAATTGCTGCATATTAGACCGGTAACCTCCGTGTCCTAGCTTACGACTAGGAGCGTGAGACCGGCATTGTGCCTTCATATTGCATCTGCATCATCACTATTCTTTCTTCACTATCCCTTAGAATCCTTGGGTGGTCCTGGTATCAGAGCCCAATCTAATAGTGTTTGCTAAAGGGTATTCAAAATTTGAAATTCTAACATGCCATCAATGTTCCACTCGTAAACAGAACTAGCATTGAACTTGGGCTGAACAAGGATACTAGGTTGGTCACCTATGTCTAAATCTGGATAAGAAGCTCTAGTGTATCCTGATCGGAAGGTTGGTTATTCTGCCAATGAAGTTTAGCAATTCTAGGAGACTGTTCTTCTTCATCAGTAGCTGATTCTAGACTTTATCTAAGACACTAACATTTTGGTTGACAGTCTGGCTATCATTTTGAGGAGTGTCAAGTACTATAGGAGTGGAGGAAGAAGGAGTCATTCGGCTAAGCTGGCTTCTAACAGCTTTCGAGGAACTCGGATTTATTAGATCTAATTTCTTGTTGGGCAGTTTGGGGAGACCTGGAAAGGTTTGAACATAGGGTTCTTTAGCTTTTTATTTGTAGAAGCTGATGGTTCTATAATGTCATAGGGCTGCTTTTTTATCCTAGAAAGCTGTTTACCTATGCTATGAAGATGAGCATTAGTAAAGTTATTCTGGGAAACTATATTTTTTAAATTCTGGGTGTCATTATCCTGAGGTTTCTTGTAAGGTGGCAGCATCAATAGTTTCTTCGCCTACAGGGATCTTGATCATTCTAAGGGGAGGATGTTCAGATTCTATAGATTGGCCATTGGCTAATTCCCAGTTTTTCTTTCGAAAAGTAACAAGGTTTAATACCTCCTATCCAATCTAAGTGCAGAAAACTCAGCGATTCCAATGGTATAGATCAACTTTCCTAACCAGAGTCATGATCAGAGAGGACTCCAACTAGCCTTTCTGAAAGGAAAAATTTTTAGCAGGGCTTCCTACCCTTTTTAGGAGAACGTGTCAGAAACACTATTAGACAATCCTTTGGGATCCCATATCATTCCCTATGACCAGCTCACCTACGGAGAATTGATCAGTACTACCCAAAGGAAGGCCTTAGGATCTGTCAAGATTTGAAACTCCAAAAACATATAAAATGGGAGTTAAAGAAATCCAAAAAAGAATTAGGATCTTTCTGTAAACAATTCGACTATGGTTATAGTCAGATAAAGCCTGCAAAGGAGACTGTAGTAAAAAGGACCAAATCCAAGTACTTTTCCCCCAATAAACTTTCTAAACCAAGAAAATCTCATAAGAAAAAAGACTTCTGATGAACCCTACTACAAAAAACCTTACAGAAATTCCTTCCCTAAGAACGATAAAGATTCCAAACCCAAGAAAAGAAATCCGAAAGAAATCACCTGCTACAGATGTGGCAAAAAGGGACATATTTCCAAATATTGTAAGGTCTCTAAGAAACTCCAGGAACTTGACCTAGGAGAAGACACTCTAGCACAACTTTCTGCATTGCTTTTGCACACATCCGAGTCTG
Source organism: Mallotus nudiflorus (assembly GCA_947683625.1). Classification (NCBI taxonomy): domain Eukaryota; kingdom Viridiplantae; phylum Streptophyta; class Magnoliopsida; order Malpighiales; family Euphorbiaceae; genus Mallotus; species Mallotus nudiflorus. The sequence continues at coordinate 24,534 of CANTUR010000173.1, forward strand.
AGTCTGAATCCTCCTCTCTAGGAATCCCTCAGATAGATGAACTAGCTACAACATCTTCTTCTTTTCTAGGTTCAGATTCTAGTTCTGATAAAAAATATTTGAACATACTTACTAAAGAACAAAACCTCATTCTAGATGCTATACAACACATCAACGATCCTGATGTCCAAAAAAGATATCTAAAACAACTTAGGCAATCCTTAGAAAAGGAACCTGAGCCCCCTAAGACTGAGTTACCTTCCATAAGTATCAACATGTATGATCTTATAGCCATCCTGAATAGGAATAAGCATGGTAAGAACCCATAGGAAATATCCAGGAACTCCAGTCTGAAATAAAGACCATTAAAACTGAACTAAAGTATATTAAAGAAAGCAACAAAAAGACTCTGAACTAATCCGGTTTCTTGTCACCAAACTAGCTGAAGAATCTAGTGAGAGTGATGACATAACAAACTTAGGATAGAAGCTCAGTCCTTGGCTAGCATAGATAAAATCCCTCATGATTTCCTCTATACTTTAAGTCAAATTACTTCTTGAAAATACATTGTTAAAGTTTCTCTTATCTTTGATAAAGACTTTCAGTATGATACTGTCGCTCTGTTTGACACAGGCGCTGATTTAAGTTGCATAAAGACCTCTATTGTCCCTCATCGTTTTCAAGAAAAAACCCGTGAAACACTCTCTTCTGCTAACAATTCAAAAATGCATATTGATGGCAAAACAGACATCAGTATTTTAAACAACGGATTTTCCATTAAAACTTCTTTCCTTCTTGTCTTTGATATTAATTATTCAGTAATCTTAGGGACACCATTTATTAATCTGATAACTCCCTACATAGTTACTCACAACTCTATAGATTTTAAAGATAAAGATATTTTCATTTCTTTTCCCTTCTTGGCTAAACCAAAAACTCGCCAGCTCAACTTTGTTCAAGCTCATTCTATTTATAAAAATCAAATAAATTTCTTGGTCAAAAGCAAAGAAACAGATTTATTCGATTTAAAGCAAAGAGTTCATTTTAATAAAATTGAACATCAATTACAAAATGATTCTGTAAAAAAATGCATTCTTGATCTTCAAAACCGTTTATAGAGAAGTCTGCTCCGATTTGCCGAATGCCTTTTGGAATAGAAAAAAGCATATAGTTGACCTCCCCCTATGAGCCAGGATTTGATGAAAGAAATAATCCCTACTAAAGCTAGACCAATCCAGATGAATGCTGAATTAGAACAGCATTGTAGAAGAGAAATCAAAGATCTCCAATCTAAAGAATTAATCTCTAGATCTCGGCCACCATGGAGTTGTGTAGCCTTTTACGTTAATAAAGCTTCTGAACAAGAGAGAGGTACTCCTAGACTTGTAATAAATTACAAGCCTTTGAATACAGCCCTCAAATGGATTAGGTATCCTATTCCAAACAAAAAAGATCTTCTTCAAAAACTCCATTCTGCATTTGTTTTCTCAAAATTTGACATGAAATCAGGATTTTGGCAAATACAAATTGATATAAAGCACCGTTATAAAACTGCCTTTACTGTCCCTTTTGGCCAATATCAGTGGAATGTTATGCCCTTCGGTTTAAAAAATGCTCCTTCAGAATTTCAAAGAATTATGAATGACATTTTTAATCCTTATTTTGAATTCTGTATAGTTTATATTGATGATGTCCTCATTTTCTCCAAATCCATTGAACAACACCTCAAGCATTTAAAGACTTTTCTCCATGTTGTTAAAAACGCAGGCCTTGTTGTTTCTGAAAAGAAGATATCTCTCTTCCAAACTAGAATTCGATTCCTAGGACATTATATCTATCAAGGAACCATTGTTCCCATAGAAAGATGCCTATAATTTGCTAACAAGTTTCCTGATAAAATTCATGACAAAACCCAACTGCAACGATTTTTAGGCAGCCTTAACTATGTTCTGGATTTTTGTCCCAACATTAATAGGATAGCTAAACCTTTACATGATAGGTTAAAAAAGAATCCACCTCCTTGGACAGATGAACACACTAGAGTTGTCCAACACATAAAGAGATATATAGTTTCTATACCATGTCTCCATATAGCTGATCTTAGTCTTCCTAAAGTTGTAGAAACTGATGCTAGTGAATTAGGTTATGGTGGCATTTTAAAGCAAGTTCAAAATGGGTGGGAAGTAGTTGTACAATATACTTTAGGTCACTGGAATGATACCCAAAAGAACTACTCTACCATCAAAAAAGAAATTCTTTCCATTATTCTCTACATCACAAAGTTTCAATCTGATTTACTCAATCAAAAGTTTTTACTATGAATTGATTGTAAATCTGCTAAAGAAATTTTACAAAAAGATGTTCAAAATATTGCATCAAAATAGAATTTTGTTAGATGGCAAGCTATCTTGAGTATTTTTTATTTTAAAATTGAATTTATTAAAGGAAATAAAAATTCTCTTCCAGATTTCCTGACAAGAGAATTTTTACAAAACAGATAAAGATGCCCCGTAAAAAGAAAGAACCCTTTGGTAAAGAAATTTCAGATCCAGAAATAGTTACCCCAACGAAAGTTCCTCTCCCTCTTTCTGCTGAAAAGCCAATAAAGTCTTGGTATGAGATTGCCAGCCAGGAAAAAAATAAAGATGACTCAACTAAAGCTCTTGCAATTCAACAATGGGTTGAATCGATTTCTAAGACTCCTGAACTCCTCCAGGCTATTCAAGCAACTCTGAAACCTCCAGCTTCAGAGCCTTATAGTATTTTGGGCCTTCCTCCGCCCTCAGGTAAAGTCTCTCAGCCTGTTTCGAAAATTGAGAAAGGTGAATCTTCTTCCTCTCAGATCCTTTCTCAAAATAATTTAACTCCTGTGGCTACCCAAAGTAGTTCACAAATTGTTTTATCACAATCTAAAATAAAGTCTTCCAAATTTCTCACAAAAACCAATTTCCAAAACATCTTAACAATTGAAGATGGGTTTTATAACAAAAATCCTTTTATAGCAATGCAAAACCACTTTCCAAATAATTGGTTTTTTAAACCTTGGGATCTTTCAAAACCCCAAGAGTATTATCAAACTATTTTGGAATTTACTGGTTCAGCAGAATTCAAACACTTCTACCATAAAGGATCCCACGACCCTTCTTACTCTACCTGCAAAATCCTTAAAGTCCTTCATCCTAAAGATTGGGGTCAAGATCTTTTTAAGCCTAAATCTTTCCCTGTAAATTTCCAAACCAAGCTCGACTTTTGCCCAACATTCTCTTATTGGGACTATGAACAAGCATGGTTCAACACCTTCCTTATCCAAAATTATTATGCCACCCACTCTTGGTTATTTTTCTTAAGTGATCATGCTAATCTTTCCAAGTTTCCTGCATGGTTCACCAGGTGGTGGAATAACTATGGTCCTATCCCTGACATCCTTCCTTCTGATATTCGTAATGGGTTTGACCTTTTTGAATCCCATTACAAACCCTCCTCTCCTGAAAAGAAATTCCCTTCCTTATGCCTTTATTGTTCCAAGTTCTTCGTACCATGGGTCTCTCAATGGTATCTCGACTACTCATCCAATAATGGCATTATAGTTCTATAAAGAAAATTTAAAGTAAAGTAGTGGAATTCCTACAGAATTCCAGAAAAGATTTCTAAAATAGCAATCTCTGAATGGCTTCAAAAGCATGGTTTCATTGGAAGTCCTCCCTCTCAGACCAATTTCCTTGCTCAGAAATCCCATGCCAGTGCCCTTCTTGCAGCTGCCAAAACAGAAGAAGAATATTTCAAAATAATGCAACAGTTAGTCCAGTCTCGGGCTACTTCTTCTGCAAACTCCAGCCATTCTGGAGAATCTGAGCTCTTCATCGATTTGGGTAATGACAACGAAGATGATTGTTATGGTATTTTTAGCCCTATTAAGCCCACAAGCTTATAAAGTCTTGTAAAAGTTCTTGTTCTGCAAACCTTTGTAAATATTTTATTTAGTGAATCCAATAGGTTGAAAATCCTTAGGGACGGCCCATGTAAAAATTAGGGTATTAAAAAAAAAAGGATATTTCTAATATTCTCTATTTTCCAGGTCACCAAATTTGGGACACTCTCGGACAGCACTCAGGGAAATTTGACTTCTATGTCAAATACTATCCCCCTGCCTCAACAGCCATCCCTCTGCACTCTGTTAGACCATATGGGTGGGGGCCCCGGCTTCTTTCAAGATCATCTCGCCACTAAAGTAAAGACACAAAGTCTGAGGGAAACTATTCCTCCTTGAAGGACGGACGCATCAGAAACATCTCTGGTCCCTCTCACATGGGCTACTCCCTCCTAACGAATCTTGTGCCTCTACAGCATCCCCTCTCAAGCTCTATATAAAGAAACCTTCTCCAACCTTTAGAGGGGCGGAGAAATCGGTAGAAAAAAGACTTAGCTCTCCTCTCTAAGTAAAGTAGATTAAAAATTGTATTATCACTCCACCAAGATTGATATAATTTTCTTTGTAATTTCCCTTTTTCCCCTATAACTCCTTTGCTAAGGATTAAAGAACTTCTGTAACCTTCCCTTACTTGGATTTTAATAAAGAAAAGAAAATATTCTTTCCCTATAAGATTACTTTCTTATATTTTCTTATATTTAATTATGCATTATAGTTTCTTTATGCCTTATTTGCCTTATTTACTTTAAAGATTTATTTATTTCCTGCATTTCATTCCTTCTTTAAAGCTTTCCTATCTTTTTGTATTAATTAAGTATGCTCTGTGCTCGCCTAAAATATTAGGATCTTGCACATCAGAAATTCTGTATTTTAATTACTGTATATTGCAAATTGCTGCATATTGGACCGGTAACCTCCGTGTCTAGCTTACGACTAGGAGCGTGAGACCGGCATTGTGCCTTTATATTGCATCTGCATCATCACTATTCTTTCTTCACTTGGGTGGTCCTAGTATATATATATATTTATATATATATATATATTAGGTAGTTAAAGTAGTGGTTGGTAATATATATATGTGTATACAATAATATATATATATATATATATATATATATATATATATACAACAACAATAATAATACTAGCACTAGTTAAAATAACTCTACAAATAATAATAATAATAATAATAATAATAATAATAATAATAATGCCATAGATAAACTATTAGGACAATAAAAATAATAAAGTTTGTGCATAAATTAAAATGATGTAAAAAAATAATAATATCATTAGTTCTCAAATAAAATTTTAAATTTAGTACTTAAACATAATAATTTTAATCTCACAATTATAATAATATAAAATAAAGATAATTAATATCATTGAAACCTCACTATTTATATAAAAAAAAATATATAGTTTAAAAATATTCAGGTTGTTACAATTTAATTAAAAATTTCATTTTAAATTCTCATTACTTAAAAATCATTGCATTAAAAAATATACATTAAATAAAAAAATTACCAAAATTAATAGATTATAATTATAAAAAAAAGTCAAAAGTTGTGTTTTTTTTTGTAAGGAAAGTTTTCACACATAATCCAAAAACTAAAAAAGGTTGTGATTTTTTATTATTTTAAAACTAACTTTTTCAAACAAATATTATTTCAATTTTAAGTCTTATCATTCTTCCCATTTTTTCACTCCGTCTCCTCCATCTCCTCTGTAGCTTCCTGACCCAAAACACTTCTTATCATATTTCTCATTGCTCACGTCATCTGCTCAAAAAAAATTTTAATCTTTCGATTTTTTAATTATTTTAAAAATGGTATTTAAAGTGCTGTGTAGCCTCAACACTTCATTGATTATAGCTTGTAAAGTAAAAACAATTATGTTAAATAATTGGGTCGGGGATTGTCACAACCCAAACATAAACATAAATTTACCTCAAAATTAAAACTTTTTAAAACATAAAAAAAATTTCATAAATAATATCGTAATAAAATATTTTTACAAATAATCAAATACACAACCACAATCAATAACAACATAACATACTGCAACAAATACATTCTATTATTGCAGTGGCTAATAAATACAAGAAATAATAGTTTAAAATTTACATAAATCAGTCGGTGAAAAAAGGGTCTGGCAGAGAGGATAATTGGGAGAGGTTTGAAGAGAAGAATCCTAAAAAAAATAATTGAGAGGAATCGGACCTCGCTAAGTAATTATTATATATATATACATGCGACCTAAGGGTAAAAGCAACCAAACATCATAACAATATTTATTTTATATTTATATTTATTTAGTTTATACACACATTTCATTCAAATGCTTAAAAACATTTTTTATATTAATGCAACAAATGAAAATAAGTGGAGGATCATAGCAGAACCTTAAAATATTTGTAACCTCAATCATTGTACCTCACTGGTCATTAGGTTATCTTGAATCGAAATAATATTTCTCTTATCCAATTTGGCGGTGTACCAAGCCTAAGACCATGAAGGGTCAACCGAGCAACCACACCTCTCTCTATCCACAAATCTCAATAAATCATATAATTTCATATCAATCAAAATTTCATAACCTAGCATTTATCGTACTGGTGCGTACACAGTTCTAATGTAGCCCAGTAGGTAGCACATTCTACTACTATTCTCTAAAATATCATATCAAAATAAATAATGCAATCATATTAAAATATGAGCATCCAAATTACACAAATGTATATATATATATATAATTGTGTAATAATACGATAATGATAATAGCAATTAAAATTCCTCTTTTTATCGAAATATGGATGCCAATAACAATTTCTACATGCAATGCATACATACAATAATAACTCATAGGTAGAATGTGCTCCTCAGTACTAACTCGATTGGCCCTATCCTGAAGGCCCTGCTTTTGGTGTGACTAGAAAAAAAATAATAATAAATAATTAGGATTAAAATCCTGACATTATATGCTCTAAATTTATAAGGAAAAGACTTAATCTAAATCACGATTATAATAAAACTCAAAACTTAACACAAACCTATGTCACATTTTACGAGAAATTTATCAAAAATTTGGCAAAGTTTCCTCTATAAAATGGACATCTCTCTACTAAAAGTATAACCATTCTTTCACAAAATCACACTTCAAAATTATCCACAACTCAACATCTCGGGTTGGGCTGTAAACTACACTTTATGGACAACCGATAACTAATACCACAACATAAATAAAAACAACATATTTTTTTTCAAATCACTAATATATCATAAAAATTTAGTTAATTAATACAATTTAATTTATTTATAAAATAAAAATATAAAGGAAATTTATTTCCAAATAAATAATAAAATTCTAGTTGATAAATAAAATTTCGTTAATGGAATCAAATTTTCATTTTTACAATTAAATTAGCATTAATTATAATAACTATTTAGATCACTCAAATATATCATAAAAATAATAAAGGACTTATTTAAGTTTGAAAATAATAAATAAATTTATTTTTCGTTTTTTTTTTCAAAATTACTACTAATTATTTAAAAATTGGAAATTAATTATAAAATTATTTTCATACTTTTATTATTTAAAATCAGTCTTAAAAATGATAAATAACCTTAAATTTGATTAAAACTAAATAAAAAATAAAATATGAATTTTCTCTAAAAATACATATTAACATAATTTCTTTCAAAAATTATGTCTTAAATTCTACAAATAATTTCACAAAACTTCTTTTACAAAGTTTAATCTACACAATATATAGTATTTAATAAAAATATAAAAAGTGTCGGAACAGTTACCAGAACAGTGACTAAGTCACTAGAATAGTAACTAAAAAATCCAACATTTCTAGAAAATTATGAAAAAAATATTTTTGGAAAGCTTTCAACTCCAATTCCATTTTTATAACTACAACAAAGCCTTATTCTAACTCAATTTGAAGGAATTAAAAAAATTGCATTAATTAATTTACCTAAAATCAAGGTGGTTGCCGGAGCTAATTGGGAAAATTGGTTGAGAGGAAACATTTCCTGAAGGGACACGAGTCCAACGAATCCACTGGCAAGGCTTGACAATGCCGGAGCCGGCAACGTTGACCCTAGATATCTTCAGTTGGTTGAAAAAAGAAAAGGAAATGGGAGAGAAGAAAGTGGCCGGCGAAGGAGGAGGGGTGGTGGCATCTAGTGGCTACTAGCGATGATGATGTGGTAGCTGGGTGTGCAGAAGTAGCTACCGAAGCAGCGAGAGAAGAAAGGAAAAAGAAAGAAAAGGAAAGAAAAAAAAGATGAAGAAGAAGAAAAAGAAGGAAAAAGTAACATTTTTTAAATGTATATAAATATAACAACAACAACAACAATACTCACAAATATTTATACACATAAGTATACATGTATATAAAATATACTTTTAATAATTTAATAAAATACTCATTTAACAAGAATTCCATGAAAATAATATTTAACACTTTAAAATCCATATTTAATTTAATAATTAAAAATACGGGTCATTACAATCTTCCTTGCTTATAAAAATTCATCCTCGAATTTTAACAAATAAAAAAGAATACAAGAGTTCATCGAGGAAAAAAATAAGGATATGTCACACTCGCATCTCTGCCTTAATCTCCCATGTGTGCTCTTCTATGTTGTTGTTCCTCCATAAGACTTTCACCATAGGAATCTAATTAGAACGTAACTGACGAACTTGATAGTCAACAATTGCAACTAGTTCCTCCTCATAAGTCAAATCTTCATTCACTTCCACACTTTAGGGTTGTAAAATATACAAAGGATCTGAAATATACTTCCTGATCATTGAATCGTGAAACACTGGATGCACTTGAGATAAATTTGCGGGTAAAGCCAACTGATAGGCAAGCATCCTAACTCTCTCTAAGATCTTAAGAGGTCCAATATATCTCAGTTCTAACTTTCCCTTCTTGCCAAATCTCATAACACCCTTCATTGATGATATCTTCAAAAACACATAATCCCCTACTTAGAATTCCACATCCTTTCACTTTGGGTCAGTATAGCTTTTCTCCCTACTAGCTGTTGTTTCTAATCTTTTTCTTATTTAAACAACCTTCTCGAATTCATCATTGATAATTTCTAATCTAGTTAGCTCTCTTTCTCCAACTTTATTCCAACACAGAGGGGATCTACATTTCCTTCCATACAAATTTTCATAAGTCACCATCTCAATACTACTTTGGTAGCTGTTGTTGTAAGCAAATTCTACCAATGGCAAATGATCATCCCAATTGCCTTTAAGATCCATCACACACATTCTTAACATACCCTTAAGTGTTTGGATCATTCTCTTAGACTGGCCATCCGTCTAAGGATGAAAAGCAATACTAAAATCAAGCCTGGTACCTATTGCTTCTTATGAACTTCTACCAAAATTAAGAGGTAAATACCGAACCTCTATAAGAAATAATATAAATAGGCACCCTGTGATGACACATAATATGCTCGATATACAACCTAGCCAAGTTAGCCATTGGATAAGTAGCTTTAACTGGTAGATAGTGAGCTGATTTGGTTAACCTATCCACTATTACCCAAATGGATTCATATCCTTCCTTTGAACGAGATAACCCTATCACAAAATCCATGGTGAGTCTATCCCATTTTCACTCAGGAATCAAAAGAGGCTGAATTTTCCAGAAGGCTTTTGATGCTTTTCTTTCATTTGCTGACATGTCAAGCACTTGGAAAAAAATTCTACCATATCTTTCTTCATTCCATCCCACCAATAAACATCCTTAATATTGTGGTACATTTTGGTAAAACCAGGATGTACATTATAAGCTGCATAATGAGCTTCTTCCAAGATCTCTTCTCTCAAATTGTCTATATCAAGAACACATAATCTTCTACTAATCCAAAAAACACCTTCATCATTAAGATTAAAATCAGTAAACTTCCTTTCACAAACCTTCTCCATAAGCTTTACTAAATCACGATCTCAGCTTTGAGCTGCCTTGATCCTATTCCTCAATATCAATCTCATTCTAAACTAGGCTATTAATTCCCCTGTCTTAGTTATCTTCATCTTGAATTTTTGGTTTACTAATTTATGCATCTTTTAGATCAAAGGTCTCCTTTCCATACTAATGTGAGCAAGACTACCCGAGGACTTCTTACTTATGGCATTTCATACTACATTAGCCTTGCTTAAGTGGTATAACCATCTCCTTTGTCTCAAATTTAGATATCTCTACTGAAAAATATACTTTAAACTCTTATGGACAGTGAAAATCTCACATGTCACCCCATACAAATAATGTCTCCAAATCTTGAGAGCAAAGATAATAGCGGCCATCTCTAGGTCATGAGTAGGATAGTTCTGCTCATGCTTCTTCAATTGTCTAAAAGTATAAGCCAATATCCTACCATTAAGCATCAATAACCTTAGGCCAACTTTAGAGGCATCACAATACACATCAAACTTGTCTTATTCATTAAGCAATGTTTACACTAGGGCTGTAGTCAACTTCTCATTTAGTAATTAAAAACCATTCTCACATGCTTCTGACGACATGAACTTCACATTCTTATGAGTTAGGCGAGTCATAGGTACTATAATCCTCAAAAAATCCTGAATAAACCTCCTATAATACCTTGCCAAACCTAAGAAACTCAAAATCTCCATAACTTATGTTGATCTAGGCCATTCAAATACTGCCTTAATCTTTTGTGGATCTATTTGAATACCATCCTTAGACACTATATGCCTAAGGAATGCCATACTATCAAGCCAAAAATCACACTTTGATAACTTAGTATAAAGTTGATATTCCCTTAGTGTTTGCAATACTATTCTCAAGTGATACATATGCTCTTTTATGCTTTTTGAAATATATCATCAATAAATATTACTATAAATTGATCCGTAAATGGTCAGAACTGAAGGACATTATAATGAACTCATAATGGCCATACTTAGTACGAAATGCCATTTTAAGAATGTCAGCTTCTCTGATTTGTAACTGATCATAACTCAATCTTAAATCGATCTTAGAAAAGAACTGTGCACCATAAAGCTGATCGAATAAATCATCTATCCTTGAAAGATGATACTTATTCTTAATAGTCACCTTATTCAATTCTCTATAGTCAATACACAATCTGAGTGTACCATCCTTCTTCTTGACAAACAACTCTGGTGTGCCCTCAGGAGAAGTGCTGGGTCTAATGAAAACCTTATCCAACAACTCTTGTAACTATTTCTTTAACTCTTTCAACTCTGCAGAAGCCATCTTATCAGTGGCATAGAGATAGGAACTATGCCTAGAACTACATCAATGCAAAATTTTATCTCTATGTGAGGTGGTAAACCCAATAATTCATTAGGGAAGCCATAAAAAAACTCACAAAGCTATAGGAACATTTGAAATGGATTTTTGTTCTATTGTTGTGTCCCTGACTAAAGCCAAATATCATTGACACCTTTTATTTTAGCATATTTCTTGTTGTAATGGTGGAGATAAGATTCAGAGGTACAAAAATCTTATCACCCGTGAACTTGAATTCCTCTTCATTTGAAATTTTAAAAATCACCTCTTTGCTACAATAATCTACAATGGCATAATGATGAGACAACCAATCCATTCCTAGGATTACATTAAAGTCCATCACATCCAATAACACCAAGTCTATTGGCAACTCTCTACCTTCTATCAATATAAGACACTTAAGAAGAATAACATCAGTGTCCATTGAATCATATAGAGGTGTGGTAACTAATAAAGGAATTGCCATCCTTACAGCTCACCAACCCAATTTCAAAGCAAAAGTAGGCGATACAAAGGAATGGGTAGCACTCATATCAAGTAAAACTCTAGCCTCAAGATAACATACCAAAAGTGTACCTGTTATAACTGCATTGGATGCTTGGGCATCCTGCTCTATGAGAGTGAAAACTTTGGTCTGTCCTCTACCTCCCTACTACCTGGCAGAAGCCTACCAAAATCCTTTAGCACTGCCTTTGCCTCTTTTACCTCACCCCTACTAGGCTATAAATTGAGAAGTACTGTAATCCTAGAATGGTGATGGCTAAAATTGTGTTGGAGCTACACTGACTGTAAAAAACTGAGGAAACTGTTGCAAAAAAACTGAATGAGGGCATGATCTAGCATAATGCCTAGTTTATCCACATCTAAAACACGCTTCTGGAGCCATATAATACAGTCCCTAGTGGACTTTGCCACAAGTCTAACATACAAGCTGTAGATCGCGTACTACCATATTTTAAACTTTGACCGCTACTGCTACTAGTAGTACCTGAACCAATTATAACTGGTTTGCAAGCTCCACTATGGCCATGTCTATCGCTCTTGTGGACCCTATGCTAAGGTCTTTAGCCCTATTGAAAAGATCCTCTAGACTGACTGTTGGAGCCTATTTGAAATGCCGTATACTAAATACTCTGATATACTCCTGCTATGGTACCTTTAATCTAATAGAAATAAAGCATAACTCCCTTTCTAATGAGCCTAAGCTAAATTTCCTTGGCTAACTCTCTCACTGCCTTAAGAGTTAAGCCTGTAGTAGGCATCCTAGCAAATGCAGAGCCTAAACCGGTGATAAAAGTTATGATGGTAAAGTATTGGTCCCTCATTATATCCTCGGTATATTGGGATAGTCTGAGAAACTCCATGGTATACTCCTCCATAGACCTATCACATCTAGAACTATTAGTCAATTGGAGTCTGTAACTCATCCTCATTAACTCTGGGCCAAATCATCTCATAAACCACTCTCTGAACTGAGCCCAAGTGAGTGTAGTCATTTGGGGCAGAATCACCTGAACAAACCAATCCAACACTGGCCCTTCAATTGATAATTTAATAATAAGTATCCTTTGATACTCAGTGTGCGCAGTCCAAGTCCTCGACTTAATTATATAGAGAAAATCTAGCGAGTCTGATGTCCCATTAAATGAAATCCTACTGACTTTGGCATAAAATAATACTACCTCTAGGTCTAATATACCCTAAACTCCCTACTGAAATAAAGGCTGCATAGGCAGTAAAGCTTGGGGTATAGATGTTGCACCCTATTGAACTCCTAGTGCATAGGCAGCATCATCATGATCTTGACCTGCAAAGTCCTCATCTTGTTGTTCTCGCTATCTACGGTGACCTACTGCCTCTCTAAGTCATCCTCTACCCTACCCCTATGACTAGTTGGATGTACAAGGGGTAGAACTTCATCCTGATAAGACTCTTTGTCATTGGCCAATAGAGTGGTTCGCACTCTCCTCATTCTAAAAGAAAATAAAATAAAACACACAATTAAGATAACAATAGACGTCCTAATGGTTACATGGTAAACTAAATTAAGGAAGACTTTTCAAGGACATATTCAAACCTAATTGTTATAGTAAGTATAAAGAAAACTCAAACTTTACCAACCTAGGCCAATAATGATAAACCTAGGCTCTAATACCAACTTTGTGATGACCCAAACCCAAAAGTCATTACCGGTGCTAGGGAACGAGAATTCATAGGAATTCGGAACCCTTAACAAGACAAAAACATAAAACTCATACAAAACATAAACATAAATTTACCTCAGAATTAAAAATTTTTAAAATATAAAGGATTTTCCATAAATAATATCACAATAAAATATTTTTACAAATAGTCAAGTACACGGCCATAGTCAATAAAAACATAACATACTGTAACAAATACATACTACTACAGTAGTGGCTAATAAATATAAAAAATGATAGTTTAAAATTTACATAAATTAGCCAGTAAAGAAAAGGTTCGGTAGAGAGGATAATTGTAGGAGATCTGAAGAGAAGAATCCTGAAAAAATAATTAAGGGGAATCAAAACTCACTGAGTGAATTATATATATATATATATATATATATATATATAACCTAAGGATACAAGCAAATAAGCATCATAATAATATTTACTTTATATTTATATTTATTTAATTTATACACACATTTTATGCAACTGCTCAAAAACATTTTTCATATTAATGCAACGGATGAAAATAAGTGGAGGATCAAATAAAAACTCTAAGATATCCATAACCTCAATCATTATACCTATTGCCCAGTAAGCTATCTTGAATTTAAATAATATTTCTCTTATCTAGTTTGGTAGTGGACCGACCTTGAGACCCTGAAGTTCAACTATACTCCAACATCCTTATCCCAAATAACCACTCTTATCACTTACTCCCCAACCTAATAAATTCAACCAATCGAATCACCCAGCCTAGATCTCATTGTGGACATGACCTTTTATCAACCTTCACCTAATTCTTTTCTCTCCCGTACCCATTCTTGTTACCAAAGGTTAAACTTAAGACAATGACATTAACTACACTAAAAATTTTAGCCTGGTATTCAAATCAACTACTATTCATATAGTGCTTGGTCTTGCTACATCTCTTTATTGGCCGGTGCATCAATTAGATATCTCTAATGCATTCCTTCATGGTTTTTTTAGATACAGACATCTATATGGAATAACCTTCTGGCTTCGTTGATTACACATGTCCTAATCATGTCTATAAAAACAAACACCATGGGTGATGTGTGTAATATTTACATATTTTTTAGTTGAATTTTAATGACTTTTGAATTAATAAATAATGTTAATTGGGTAGATTTTATGTTAATTAAGAAATATTTTTATTTTAGAGTCTTATTTAGAATTTTATTATTTTTGGTTTAATTCTAGTTAAATTAGGAGTTTATACTTAAATACTAATCAGTGTTTTCCTTTTTGTAGGAAAGATTCAAAAGGAATTCCAAAAATTCAAGGATTTGTATGACATGGTCATAAGATGGGTGTGTTGTAAGCCATGTCTACTTATGGAACTAAATGAACATTGGATATGGGCACGACACGGGCATGCCTTTAGCTCGTGCATCATTTTCTCCCATTTAGGGAAGAGCAACATGACTATGACACGGCCATGTTGCTGGCTATGTAAGGAGCTCGAAGATTACTCAAAAGCAAGGACAGTCGTATGTAAAGCCATATTGGATTGCATTAGGATGTGACATGGCCACGTCAAGATTGTGTCAATGCCATGTCAAAGAAAAAGAAGTTTTCCTATTTGAAAAAGACTTAGGAATTTAAGGGCAATCAAGTCTACTATCAAACATTTCTTATAAAAAGGGATATGAATGAACTATTCAAGGGGGGATTGAAGAGAGGAGACATCAAAAAGCCACGAATAAGAGCTTAAGAAGGCAAAAAAGATTTTGAAGATTGAAGCGGTGCTTAAATGAGTTTTATCTATTTTTCTTCTTCACTATTTTGTTATTTATTTTATTATTTGTAGAACTATATGTGGCTAAACTCATTTTAGGGTTTAGGTTAGGAGTAGTTATTCTATGATGTGACTAAACACAAGTTTTTATTAATTTGACTTTCAATTGATTCTTTAAGTTGCACTTAAAGTATGCTTTCATTCTTGACCAACTTGTTTGCATGTTTATAGGTAAATTCACCAATGAGAGTAGGAGATTTTATTAGCTTATGACTCATAAGACTTAGACCACTCGACCACCAGAGTAGGCGAGCTCTTTAGGGAACCATGATAGTAGGCAGAGTCTACAATGGTAAATTAATTGTTAAGGAATTTAATGAGTTTTGATTAACTTCTTAACAATGAGAGTAGGTTAAACTTTAATCTTAATATGCTTAATTGAGCTCAAGAGAGTCTATAGGTATTTTAGAAAAATTACCTTAACTAAAATCAAGGTGTTTAATAATTAAAGTGTTTATGATATGATTGGAATAATGAAATTAAACATGAGCTCTATGTTTTTATCATTGGATTTCTTTTATTTTCACTTATTTAGATTTATATTTTGATTTTTTAAATTACTTTATTGATTTTCTAGCTAAGAACATAAGTAAAGATATTAGTACTCAATGTACAATCCTTATGGGAATGATATCTTTTGTACTATAATTCATGATCTGTGCACTTGTCGGTTTTGAGTACAATAAGTTTTTAGCACCATTGTCGGGGATTGCAAATATTGCTATTAATATAGTTTTTACTTCTCTTGGACTAGCATTTTATTTTATTTTCTTTGTAATATTGATAAGTTATTTGTCATATATAATGGTAGATTTTCTTATTAAATTTTTAGGTCTAATGCATGTGATCCTATATTTAATATTGAATATATGATATGCCATTTAATTATTTTCCATCTTCTTTTTAGGTTTGTGATTGGTGTGAAGAGAACTATAATGGGGCATATTGCCTATATTATTCATATTCACCTCACAACCTCACTACAACCCATCTTTAGTAGTTGTGTGGATCATACTTGGAGTTATCAATAAGAGTAGACCAAGAGAATCAAATAACAATTATTGAAGATCAAAATAAAGCAATTCATGTTTGAAATGGCTGCATAAATAGAAGCTTTAGTTACACAAAAAGAAGATTTAATGAAGCTCAAGTTGTAAGTATATCAAATTGTAGAAATTTTAAAAAAAAGCTTCCAAAAACTTCAAATGTGTGCACCCATAAATTGTTTAATGCAACCAGCACAAGGAGAAAGTATGTAGGATGATGAGAACACTTTGAATCAAGATAATGAAGTCACTTTAAGTTGTGCCATAATAATCAAGAATTCACCACCGAGGAAATTGAAGAAAGACTCCAAGTGTAAGAATCAGTTTGTAGATATCAAGGATAATGAGGTACAACGTCTCTTAAAATAATTTCAAGATGAGTTAAAAGAAAAAATTATATCAATTCTTGAAGCTACATGGGATGAAAATGAGCCATCTATAAGTAATAATACATATATTCCATAGCCTATTAAGGTCATTTATGAGGAATCCATGAAAGGTGTTGGAATATCTAAGAACACATATGAGAAGCCTTACATTCTTTAAGTAATTCTAAAACTAAAGATTTGGCATGTGGAGTCTACACTTTACTTCCTAGGCATATGGGAGCCTACTAAAATAAAGAAATGGAAGATGCTTCTAAGAACACTTCCTCATGTTCGGTTGTACCTGTGATACTACATATTCATGGGGTCAAGTTAATTACCTAAAATTAGTGCTTGTTAGTAGGCAACCCAATGTGTTTTGATTTATTTCTTTTGTTTAAGTTTATTTTTAGTTTATTTTTTTATTTTTCTTAGTTTTTATTATTTTATTTTATAGGTCATTCAAGCATTTATAGCGAGCATAAAAGGAAGACAAAAGCTTACTAGAGAAGTCCTCATTTTCTTTTTCTTATTTTAATATTTTTGTCATTGAGGAAAATGCTATAGATAAGCGTAGGGAAGTATGCCAAATGTTAGGATTATGTTTTTATGTATGTGTGTTTTATTTATTTTTGCATACGTATTAGTTAAATTAAGAAAATAAAAAATTATTTTAAAAAGGGGTAAGATTCATTAATTTTTAACTTAATTTCACCACATTTGTTGGGATGCTTGTCCTTAAAACTTTTTGTTTTAGTTTTGTACAAAATTAGAACTCAATTGCAATTAAAGGGGGAGTGGATAAGTGTGCATTTTCGATTCAATTATCAAATTATTGAATGATTTATTAATTAAGATAGTTGTACATGGTCATTATGTATGAAAAAAATTAGTTTTTAGAACCTAAGCATGAATTTAGAGATGAATTTGAGGATGATTTTAGGAGAGAATGTATTTTGGTTTGTAATTCTAAAAAAAAAAAAATCAAACCTATCTTTCTTTAGAGCAATCCTTAAATCTTAATGTTTATGGTATGAATCTACTTCAATGCTTTAATTATAGTAAGAGTATCCAAAGGACTCATATGGAGGTATCTATGCTTAGTAATATGGGAATGGCGAGGAATGACTAAAAGTGGGAAGATTTGAATAGAGAGAATAAAAAAAATGGTGACATGGAGCATAAAATGCACTCACTAAAGCAAAAGAGAAAAAGAAAAGATGTTGTGAAATGAAACATAAAACGCATTCATAACCAAAAAGTTTTTTTTTTTTTCCAAAAGGGATTATAAGCTTAAATGTTATTCTTCTAGAATTATGTTCATTGGATTTCAAAGAGTTATATGCTTGGGTTGTGATTAGTAAATTATTCATATATGATGTATTTTTGTCTGATTATCTTCTTCAGTAAACATTTTTTAGTCTCGGTGGTGTCAACTTACATATTTTAGAAATTGTAACTCTTTAGTTATAGTTGAGTTGGTCTTTAAATTTCAAATTTAATTTTTTCTTGATGACAAAAAAGCTTTAGCATGCGGGAATTTGATGTGTATAATATTTATATATTTATGAGTTGAATTTTAACAACTTTTAATTAATAAATAATGTTAATTTGGTAGATTTTAGGTAAATTAGGAAATATTTTTATTTTAAAGTCTTATTTAAGATTTTATTATTTTTGGTTTAATTCTAGTCAAATTAGGAGCTTATATTTAAGTAATAATTAGTTTAGTACTTAAATATAGTTTAGTACAAAACTATATTAGTTTAGAACTAATTAGTTTAGTACTAATTAGTTTTTCCCTTTTCATAGGAAAAATTAAAAAGACATTTCAAAAAGTCAAGGATTTGTACAACATGGCCATGAGATGGTCATGTTTCAAGCCATGTCTACTTCTGGAATTGAAGGAACATTGGACACTAGCACGACACAGGCATGCCTTCAACCCATGCATTATTTTTTCTGATTTAGAGAAGAGCGACACGGTTATGACACGGCTGTGTTACTGGCCATGCAAGGAGCTGGAAGATGACTTGAAGATAAGCACAGCCATGTGTGAAGCCATGCCACAATGCACTTGGACATGACATGGCCATGTCGATGCCATGACAGAGAAAAAGAAGTTTTCCTATTTGAAAAAGACTTGGGAATTCAAGGGCAATCAGGTTTTCTATTAAAGATTTCTTATAAAAGGGTATATGAATGAGCTATTCAAGGGGCGATTAAAGAGAGGAGACATCAAAAAGCAACAAACAAGAGCTTAAGAAGGCAAAGAAGGGTTTGAAAATTGAAGTAGAGCTTAAATGATTTTTATCTATTCTTCTTCTTCAGTCTCTTGTTATTTATTTTATTGTTTGTAGAACTATATGTGGCTAAACTCATTTTAGGGTTTAGGTTAAGAGTGGTTATTCTATGATGTGATTGAACACAGGTTTTCATTAATTTAATTTTCAGTTAATTCTATGAGTTGCACTTAAAGTATGCTTTCATTCTTGTCCAACTTGTTTGTCTGTTTATGGGTAAATTCACTAATTAGAGTTAGGAGAATTTATTAGCTTTTGATTCATAGGACTTAAACCATTCGACCATAAGAATAGACGAGCTCTTTGGGGAACTATGACAGTAAGCAGAGTTTACGGTGGTAAACTAATTGTTAAGGAACTTAATGAGTTTTGATTAACTTCTTAACCATATGAGTAGGTTAAACTTTAATTTTAATATGCTTAATTGAGCTCGCGAGATTCTGTAAGTATTTTAGAACAATTACGCTTAACTAAAATCAAAGTGTTTAATAATTAAAATGTTATGATCTGATTGGAACAGTAAAACTAAACCTGAGCTCCATGTTTTTATCATTGAATTTCTTTTATTTTCAGTTATTTAGATTTATATTTTGATTTTCTAAATTACTTTATTGATTTGTTAGCTAAGAACATACGTTGAGATATTAGTACTAAATATACAATTCTCATAGGAATTATATCTCTTGTACTATAATTAATAATCCGTGTGCTTGTGGATTTTGAGCACAACAACAAGCTTGATTTTAATGCCTCCATGACTTCCTTCTCCAATTCAAGTTTCGGCCTTCCTAAGCAGACACCTCTCTGTTTATTTGTAAGGATGCTAATGCTTTTTTATTTATTTTGGTTTACGTTGATGATATTTTAATTACAGTTTCCACTATTTCTCTAATTCAATGGTTTGTGGCTGCTTGTCATCAGACTTTTCCCTTATATAAACCTTGGCCCATTAAACTATTATTTAGGCATTCAAGCTATTCGGCAATCTGACGATCTTCTTTTATCACAACATCAATACATTATTTCACTTCTCAGTCAAGAACAGATGTAATCATGTACAGATTTACGTATAGTTAAATTTTTTTTATCTTCTTAGTACTTTAATTTTACTCACATACTTTTATATGTCTTACTACTATATATATATATATATATATATATATATATATATAATTAAAATTTTTATAAAAATTTTAGAAATATTTTTTATATATTTTAAATTTATTTTTAAATGGAATATTAATTTCTGAAATATAAAAATTTAAAATTTACTAATTCATGTCAAGAATAATTTAACATTTGACAATTTGGACCTAATTAGTCAATGTATACAAGCTTTGGAGTGAATTAACTAAAAAATATTGTTTGGACGAAACTGGATATTTCTGGAAAGCTAATCTGGGTTAATCCGCCAAAATTGCCAAGTTAGTGGAATAATTGGCCAGAAAGTAAATTTCTGGGCTAATTGACCATCACTTTCAAGTTTAGGGGGCATTTAGGGGTAAATTGCTACTTTAGCCATAATACTTCCATTCAAATTTTTATTTGAAAAAATTTTAAATGTTTATCACTTAAATTAATAGATATATAAATATTAAATAATTAAAATATGTATCAGTCAATCCGTATTTAAGAGTAAACTATTCAATATTTTTTTTAATTGTGTCATCTTTTCAGTGGTGGTATCCTATTCTTCACACTTTAAATTGAATGATAGTAGATGCAATGTTAGAATTCTTGTGAAATTAACATAGTGTTTGATTAATTAAAAATTCATTTCATTTATAAATGAATTTTTATTTATATAGCATATTTTGTTGAATATTTGATAAATTTAAAGTCAATTTCATATTTTATTATGTTATTTTTTTATATAAATTTGAAATTGAAAAAATATGTTATTTTATCAAATATGCTCTTTTAAACTAACATTACTTGATATGACTACGTTAGAAAATAAAAATGATAAAAATTAACATTCTAATCTTATATAAATATAGATTTAATATTATTAAATTTATTCGAAAATTCTAACTAGTATAGAATTTTAATTAATTATTAACTTTTTAACACTGGTCTCATGTGGTTATTATACTATAGAGGTTATACCATTGTTAATTGTTAGTATTACAAGAAGGTACGCAACTATTCACGTTACTACTAGCAACGTCACAAATTATGAATATATATACGTCAAACCAAGGAAATGAACGAATAAACACAGCAAGAGGCTTTATATATTGAAAATATATGGCAATTTACAAAATATTTGAATGAAGTTTCATGGCTGGTGCAAATATATCATGTCAACGACGCCAAAAAAAAAAAAAAAAAAAAAGAATTAGGTGCAATATATATATATACACACTTATACAATCATTCTTGTGTATGAATTTTCAGTGATCGAGGGTCAAGAATTCAGGGCATAAAACAGGTACTGATTGTTCACTATTTCTTGTACTAAATATAACTTGAATACATAAATCATGACACATCCCTGATCATTTCTTGCAGATTGGAAAATGGCAGGAGACATAGTTCCTGCAGTACTAAAAGGAAAGGATAATTATGCCAACTGGAGAACTTGGATGAAGAACTATTTTGTAGCTCGTGATGATGATATATGGGATGAAGTTATAGAAAGAATTGGTGATCCTCTAAAACTGGAAGAGTCTGAAGATGGATTCAGGGCCTGGAAGAAGAAGAATGCAGCTGCTTTATACGCCATTCAAGTTTCATGCTCATTTGACATACTTTATTTTATTAGAGATTTGACTTCTGCTAAAGATTGTTGGGATATTTTTGCCGAGGTTTTTGAACCAAAAGAACCTCTTGCAACAAGCCCAGAAGTAGAGGATGATAAAGGTATGCAATTTTTTCTTTATTCTTTCCACTAGCTAATTTATTTCATAGTTTTTTTTTCCAATGCCAATTACTCATCTATATATATCAAATTAATTTATTTTAATTGTTAAATAAGAAAAATAATAAATACGGTCAGCTCATACAAAGAAGGATGAGTATACTCGTTTGATTTGTTCTATAATAATTTTTACAAATTAAACAATACCATGGTGAGTACGAAACTTTTTTTTTTCTTTAGAATTTAGGAAGATAATTTCATTCCTGCTTAGTCAAAAAATTGAATCCATAATTTTATAATGTTTTAAAATAATTTTTTTTCATTTAACTATACATTTTTTTTATTTAACTACTTAGCACATAAAAGTATTGGGTTAATAACAGTTTTTACTTTATTTTCTTCATCCTAAAATTATTATCTTACATTTATTTTTTTAATCCATTTAAATTATAAATCACTTTATTTAAAAAAATTAATTAATTTGATAATCTACCAATAAATTTTATTTAAGATGCATTTTTATAAGAATCAACTAATTTTAATGAAGTAAAATAAGTTGTTCATTATGAATATACCAATAAATTCTATACATATGCATGTATGTGGCTTTTTTTTTTAAGTTATAATTTGGAAAATTTTTTATTGTTTATTGCTTTTTGGATGAGAAAGCAAAATGAATATAACACTACTTAATTTGACCTTAATAAAGTGCATGGGATTGGCAAGAACCAAGGAGAGTGAGTTTGCTAACTTTCTACCCTTATGCAAGGCAATAGAAAAAGGTGACTTGGATGCTGTCAAAAGCTTCCTTGGCCTTCATAAAGATGCAATAAACCGAAAGATATCAGAATATGGTTCAACAGCTCTTCATCTAGCAACTTCGAAAGGGAACATAGAGCTTGTGCAGGAGCTGTTGGAGTTAATATCAGATGAAGGAGTAGAAATTACTAATAATGATCAATGTATGGCTCTCTATCTATAGCAGCTGGTATTGGAGCTACAAAAATTTCAGAACTCTTGGTAAAAAAGAACAAGAAATTGGTTAGTATTCCGGCAGGATTCGACTTACCAGTTATAACTGCGTGCGTCTGTGGCCATAAGGATACAACTATGTTCCTATACTCTCAAACTCCATTTTGAATTGCTACGTCAAGAGAATGGAAAATATGGCGCTTTGCTTCTCCATGTAACTCTTTCTAGCGAAATGCTTGGTAAGATTCCAATTTTGAGAATCTATTAATTTATATTTGATCCTTGTCAATCATAGTTACAATATATCCAAATAATAAAGAACTTGGTACATTGTTGTCTACTTCTGGTGTGTTATATTCGATATGTTAATTTTTGTGACACATATTTAAATGTTTTACATTTAACAATGTTTTACATCTAACCAATAGAAATGAATATGTGTTATAGATCTATATTCTAAAAAGAAAATTTTTACCTGCAATGGGTGTTCTAAAAAAACTTCTATAAATTTAATCGTTGAGTGTGATCATTTTGAAGTTTCAAAGTTGGTCAATTTGATCGTTGAGTTTGATAACTTTAAATTTGTTCAACAAAAATATTTCTTTCTTTTTAATATTCCTGGTCTTGCCCTTAAGATTTCTGAAGTCCTTTTCGACTTCGGTTAAATTATGTGTGCACACTAACACCATTTGTTTTTTTTCTTTCCTTTTCTTTTGGTTTAATCGAAAAAATTATTGCTGGCTAGACGTTTCACTAGATCTGGTCCAACGTTGCTCAACCTTGGCTACAACAAGAACCTTTCTTTCAATCTCCCCTTTGATTTAATTTTCTCATATGCATGATTTATTTCCTAGTGGCTGTAAATTGGTATTTTGGAAATGATGGATTTACTCTTGTTAGTATCTGTCTCTCTCTTGTATCTTTCTTTTTATTTTCCTTTTTTTTTTTTCGTGATAATATATACTAAAAGAATGTTGGTATTACTTATTTTTCATGGAAGATATTCAAGTGCAACTGCTTACTTCCCTTTGTGATGTGCGAATACCTATCATTCCACAAAATAGGCAAATGCTATTGAAGAATTCCACATTGAAAAAGTATAAATGAATGAAGTGGTTAATAAGTGGTGTAGATTGAGTCTTAACACAAGCCAATTGATTTTGTGTTAAATGGGCTCAACCCCATTTATAAGTCCACATGTGTACGTGGGTCAACACTCTCTCAAGCCCGTGGACGTGTTAACATGGTATCAAAGTAGTGATCCCGGGTTCGTATGTAAGACCTGATTGTATTTGAATTTGGGAAGCGCCTATAATTGGGTGCGGCCCGTTTGAATTTGACAAGTGTAATTGTTTCAGGCCCAATTACATTTGAGGGGGAGTGTTGAAGAATCCCACATTGAAAAAGTACAAATGAATGAAGTGGTTAATAAGTGGTGTAGATTGAGTCTTAACACAAGCCAATTGATTTTGTGTTAAATGGGCTCAACCCCATTTATAAGTCCACATGTGTACGTGGGTCAACACTTTCTCAAGCCCGTGGATATGTTAACAAATGCAACAAGAAAGTAGTTGAGCACGAGGTATGCCTCCTCCTCTTTCAATAATGCATAAATTTTCTTTTTTAAAAAAATTTAAGTGCACGCCCATAAGAGTTAGTCTAATTGGTAAATGTCTTTCTTTCTTTCTTTCCTTGTCAACTGAAATCATGTAGAGCAACCAACAACTTAATATTAATTGGTAGAAATCTAAAAGGGTGTGGATGAGTTGGCGGGGAATTTTTCCAACTTAACAAAATGTCTCATATTAAAACTTTTGAGGTACACTTTTGTGACCCTTTGGGGTCCTTCTCAAGTCAAAACCGGATTAGTCAGGTCTTATGAGATACTATACTGGGTGCATCAAATAATAATAATAATAATAATAATAATAATAATAATAATAATAATAATAATAATAATAATAATTGGTAGAACATTATTCTCATTTAAGCAACATTTTAAATTTAAATCGTAATATATGCTTTTGCATTAATTTAGTTATTGAAAAACTTTTGCCATTTTTATAGTTTGTTTTATAGGACTAGATTAATCAAATCTCATTAGAGTCTAGATATATTAGAGTCTAGATATCTAATTGACTTAATAATTTACTGTTTCTAAAAAAAATATTATTAGAGCTCTTTCAAAGGTTTTAATATGAGTTGATGTTGTTGTGGTTGTGGGTCCCTCCTAATGGAGCCCACGAGTTTGCATTTGTTGAAAATTTTAGTTGAATTTTTTGGCAACTACATGGTTACATAAAGTCATTTGGATGACCATTTGCAATGGGGAGTGAAAGAAGCCACAAGCAAGGGAAAAATACATGAGTGAGGTGTGTGCTTGTGAGGTGAGAGTCAAAACAATTTTTCTTTGATGAGTGAGAGAGAGAGAGTTTTAAGGGTTTGGGAAATTTTTTTCAAAGGGTAAGTGACAAAATAGTGAGAAAATTCTTTTTGGGGTTCTTGGGAAACACTTTGAGTGCCATTATTTTGGTGAGAACTCTTTTATTATACACGTCTAGTGTTGATCTAGAGAAAACTCTCTTTTGTACCTAATATTTTTATAGTGGAAGAAATTTTAGATTTTGTCACATGGACATAGACCAAGAATTAAGGGTGAACCACACAAAATATTGATGTCATTTTTATTATTTATATGGCAGGTTTTACTGCTGATTTTATTCACTCATTGACCGGTTTAACCGCTTCCATTTATTTATTTATTTGATTATTTCTATAGTAATTTTATTTTATCTATATGAACATTATTTTGCTATGTCAATTCTATTAATTTTCTCAACAAGTGGTATCAGAGCTGTTGGTTTTTGTTCTAGAGGCATTATTAAATATTGCAACGATGGAGGCTAAAACTAGCAAGATGGTCATTTAAATGGCACATATTACCACATATGGAGAAACAAAATGAAGGATCTTCTATTTGTGATGATGATACATCTATTGGTTTTTGCTACAACAAAACCCGAGGTCAAAACGGATGAGGAATGGGCATTTGATTATGAGCAAGTGTGTAGCTAAATTTGACAATTCATTGAAGAAAATGTGTATAACCATATTTGCAATGAAACTCATGCATGGACGTTATGGAACAAGCTTGAGGAGCTATACACTTCAAAGACCAGTAATAATAAATTATTTTATCTGAAAAAATTAATGTAGATAAAATATCGACAAGGCTTGCTTGTCATTTATCACTTACATGAAATGTAAGGGATCATAGATCAGTTGTCAGGCATGGCCTTAAATTTGATAATGAAATTCTTGCTTTTATGGTGTCGGCTTCTCTACTAGAATCATGGGAGACTCTGAAGATTTCACTTACAAACTTTGCACCAAATGGTGTAGTGAATTTGGAATTTGTCAAAAGCAGTATTCTGAATAAAGTGATGAGATGCATATCAAAGGGTGCCTCTTCAACACAGTTAGATATCCTTGTTGTAAATTTTAGGGGGAGAAGTGAGACTTGAATCTCAAATCAAAGAGATAAGAGTAGAGGAAAGTCAAACAAGTATGCAAATATTAAATGCTATTACTGCTAAAAGAAAGGTCACATTAAGAAGTTCTACCGAAAGTTCAAGGACAAGAACAAAAACAAAGATGTGAGAAAAGATGACAGCAGTGATGATGATTGCCATGACCTGAAATGAAAGGTATATGACTAGTACTAGAGAATGAGAATACATAAAGTAACCAAAACCCATAGTAAGCCTTAACAATTTTTTACGAAATAAAAACAATACACTTAACAATAAAATTATAATAAATGCACAATACCAAATACATAAAATAATATTCTTCAAATATAATAACATCTCAAGTTAGAAAAAATCAGAATACAAATAATACAAGCTCTTTAGTTAACTACTACAGTATCTAGAATTTAGTTATAGGATACATATTTCAATTCAACATATATAGTGCAGCCGGTGAAGAATGAACCGGTGCAGATGGGAAACATTAGAAAGTTGATTGTAAGGTCCTGAAAAAATAAGTTGAGGGGAATCAGATCTCACTGAGTGAATCAATTTTATAAAATTCATGCTGGTTTTAAAACCATTTGTTAAAATCCTTTTTAAAATAAAATGGAATAAAGTAATTATAATTATTAAAATCATTTACTTTTCTCGAGAATATTTATATAAAATCTCTTTATAACCCTTAAATAAATTTAATATGAAATCCTCGTATTAAAATATATAAAATAATTATTTTAGCGGAAAACCTAGTAGAACACATAAACCATTATTCTAATAGCCTTTCAGTTCTTTATAATCCAGGTGATTGTCATCCCAAGAGCAAGCTTAACCGAGTTACTACCACAGTCATTTCACTTATCCCATATTGATGTCTTGAGAGCAAACTCAATCGAGTTACATCCTTTTTTTTTCCGGACTGAGCTCTAACCATTCACTCTGGTCCAAGAGCACACGCTTCACCAAGCGCATTTCACATTTTACATATACACTGTGATCTTACCTATGCGCACGTGGTCCTAGTGACACCCATTAGGTAGCATGTTCTACCATTATCTCCAAATCAATTTGAATTATAAATAATAAAATAAAATAAATAAATAAATAAATCATTAAATAATGAATAATTAAACAATTAAATAATAATTAAATAAAACATAATGAAATAATTTTCCTTTAAACATGCTTTCAACTACTATTCGTGAATGTAAAAAGGATCATGCATATGGTAAATAAATATATTCATAAATTAATCATATAATCATTTCTTTATTATTTTTAATTACTTGAAAATATAATGAAAACACGCGTAACACACATTTCATAAAATTAATTCACAAGTTGAGTGTGTCGGGCGATGCATTCTCTGTTGCCCTGATGCTACAGCTCAAGTCCTGGAGTTTTCTAAAATAAATAATTATTATTTAAAATATGCTTGTAAAATAAAATAAATAAACTCATGAAAATTTTTAGAATTATAAAAACTATAGGATTGACAAAACTGACTCGACTAAAGACACAAAGTCAACTAAAACTAGAAATTCAACACAAGTTGATGTCACATTTATGAGAAATCAGCTGAAAATTCGTCAAAGTCTCCTCTATAAAACGGATATCTCTCTACTAAAAGTAGAGGTATTTCTACATGAAAACATATTTCAAATATTCTCAGAATCACCAAATCTCAGGTTGACCCCCGAACTACGCTAAATGCCCAATCGAGAACCACAATTCACATAAATAATAAAATAATATAATTTTCTTTAAAATCACCAAAAATCATAAAATCTCTTTTAAATACCACAAATTAATTTATATCCATAATGAAACATAAAACATATTTATTTTCTAATAAATAGTAAAATTCGAGTTTATACTTAAATTTTCGTCAATAAACATAGATAATTCAAATCTTACAATTAAATTAACATCAATTGTAACTAACCATTTAAATTGCTTAAATACATCACAAAATTAGCAAAGAACTTCTTTCAGCTTAAAAACAACAAATAAGTTTATTATTCTTATTATTTCCCAAAAATTAATATAAATTAATTAAAAATAGGAAATAAATTATAAAAATTAATTTAATACTATTATTATTCAAAATCTGTCTAAAACATAATAATTAACAATAATTTACTTAAAATAATAAAAAAATATAAATATATAATTATTTTTCCAAAAATTTAGTTTTGGCATAAACATTCAAAAATTTACAATAAAAATTTGGTGCATAATTTCAAGAAACTTCCTTAACAAAGCTTAATTTACATAATTTATAAAATTTAACAAAAATATAAAAATTACCCAAACCTGGGACTACGTGAATAGTAACCAAGACCCGAAAATTCAAATTTTCAAAATAATTTTAGAAAATTAAACAAAATATATACATGGATAGATTTCAAGCTCAATAACAATTTATCTAACCTCAATCAACTCTAATTCTAACTTAACTGTCACGACCCAAAACAGGAGCCATGACCGGCGCTAGGGAACGGGAATTCTTTCGAATCCGGAACCCGTAGCAAGCCTAAAAATAAAATAAATTATGCAATAACAATAACCATATAATGTGCAGCGGAAAATAAAAATCATAATATCATGATATTATTCATATCAACTGGATTTAAATCGAATTTCATCTCATAGATATAAAATCTTTAATACAAATCTAGTTTCAATATAATACATCTCTTTAAAATCAAATACATGAAATTCAATACTTTAATTCACAACTACTGCAGTGTCTAGATAAAATAAATAAGACTCAAGTAGACAGTTTACATAAAGAAGCCGGGGCGGAAGAAATCCGGCGTATTGACCTGCTACTGAGGTCTGAAGAAGTTGACTCTCCTGAAAAATAGTCAACGGAGGGGAGTCAGACCTCACTGAGTGAATTACTATAATATATATACATACACACTAAGTGATAATGCATACAGTCAACAGTATATATAATATATATATATACAGGCAATCACACACAGATGCAGTAAAATCATTTTTATATATTTTATCCGAAAATCATCTTTTATGAAGGATTATATAGAACCCTAGAATATCGCAACCTCAGAATAATAGTGTTAAACAACACTTTGGCCATACAGGCTCACTTATTCCAAATATAATCACTTAATCCATTTGGACAGTAGACTGGCCCCGAGACACTAAGTCAACCCAGCTCCAGCAGTCTGACTGCCAGTGTGATCGGCCCCGAGACACTTGGTCAACCGAGCTCCAGCAATCACACCCAAAAACCATATCTCACATATCAATAATCATAATCAAATCAATATCCACAAATAATTTAGTAATATAGCCTAAAGCTATAGGCGTACCGGTACGTACTCGGTCCTAGTGCTGCCCACTAGGTAGTACGTTCTATCGATATCCTTCATTAATAAATAATAAAACATTCATTCACAAATACATGATGCATGAATTTAAATAAAAAAACAATATAAACCATATATATACTGGAAATATACCAAAAGTAAACCAAGTATATTTTGAGTATATATATGTCAAATAAATCCAATCAAATTATAATTTAAGTTGAAAATATATTTAAAAACATTTTAAATATATTTTATTAATAAAACATGTATATAATTTATTATATACCAAAAATAAACCAAAAATATACTTAAATACAAATCACATTATTTATGCATTTTAATCAAAGTAAAACATATATTTCTAAATCATGCATCCTAAGCATGTATACATAGTACAGTAACTCACCTAGTGCGCTCCACGAGACAGGTCCGACGGGCCTGGACCACTAGCCCTCGGTCTCGGCGCAACTAAACAAGAAATAAGTAATCGACATCAGAATAACCCTAACAGAAATCCTAGAATTCGATCTAGAGTATTTAACACAGAATCGGAATTAGGGTTCGACTGGATATCACGTTTTACGAGAATTCTACCAAAAATTCGGCAGAACCTCCCCTGTAAAACGGACATCTCTCTACTCAAAAGAGTAGAGCCGACCCTGCAAAGAAACACACTTCGAAAAATAGGCTCAACACAATCAAAATCCCACGGTCGGACTCCAAACTACAGTCTACCGACCGGGGTCCACAAACACAGAAAAATTCCAGATATACCAAAAATATCCTTAAATCACAGAAATACATTTTATAGGTGGAAATTATATAATTAACCTTAAAACACTGTAAAAACCGGTAAAAACTCATTTTATTAGAAAAACCGTATATTATATATATAATTGAAAATAATTCACGAAAAATAGTTTTAATTAGTTAAAAATACCAAATAATTTGTAGAAATCATTTTTATACCTTAAATAACTATTAAAACCAATTAAATTACATTTTTAGACAATTTAGGGTAAAATTACCAAAATGCCCCTATATATATAAATATACCTAAATTACTTCAAAAATTCACCAAAAATTATACAATTATCCAAAAATTAATTTTCTCAACATATTTATCAATAATATTAATAATTAAACTCAATTATCCAATTAATTTCAAATAAAAACACATTTAACCCTAATTTCTCAAAATCACATAAACTTCAATAATTCAAAATAAATACTTAATAATTCATAAAAATTCCAAATAAATTCCTATAATTCATTTCAACACTCAATTTAACCATAAACCCCAATTTCACAATTTAAATAATTAATTTCCAAAAATTAGAAAATAATATTAAAATATACAAAAATACCCAAAAATCCAAAAAATCTCCAAAAATTCTACAAAAATTCATACATGTAGATTAAGCTACTAGGATCAACATTTGTGAAGGGAATTTTCATGAATCAATCAATTCGAAGCTCAAAAAAATCAAAAACCCTAATGTGACAGAATTGAGTTTTAGCTCAAACCTCAAAATCCACTTGATTTCAGGCCGAAAGGAGCTTAGAATTGGAGTCACCGGAGCTCAAGGAGTCGATGAAGACCGGCGGTGCACGAAATGGTGGCCGGAATCGTCGTCGACGGCAAAAAGCTCAACTTGCTGCCATGGCGGATTCCGGACGTTCCAGCGGGCTTCCGGCGGCCTGGTCACGTCGGAGAGGAAGAGGAAGGAAGGGGAAGGAGGTTGGCGGCAGCTGGTGGCGGCGAGGGGCGGTTCGGCGTGCTGGAATGGGAGGCGCAGTGAGGGTGAGCGATCGGGAGAGAAGAAGGAGAGGGAGGGGGCAAAATGGTAATTTTCCAAACTTTTTGATTTTTGATGTATATATGTATATATATATACTTTATACTATATATTAAAATAATATTAAATTACACACATCAAATATACACCACACACATAAAAATATTAATATTTTAATAATTTATACTAAATAAAAATTAATTAAATAACAATAAAACAATTAAATACTTAATAAAATATTAGGGAAATAATAAACCCTAATTAAATAAATATACACACACCGGCTTTATTTAATAATTTAAAAATATGTATGAGTTCATGCAAGTCCGTAAATACATTTAAAATAATTAATAATACATTGTTTACGTGAAAATTTCCCCGGAAATGCAAGTCCCGGGAAAATTTTACATAAAACACTGAAAATAATACACCGTAATTAAAATAGGTCTAAAATACATATCAACTCGTAAAAATATCATATAAAATACAGAAATCATTAACTCTGCATATCCCGGTACTGTGTAAAAATATTTTAAAAACACGGGATATTACAGTCTCCCCCCCTTACAAGAATTCGTCCCCGAATTCCAGAAAAACAAGATCAAGAAGGAAAGAGATACGGGTAAGAAGCTCGCATCTCAGCTTCAGTCTCCCACGTATGCTCCTCAACTCTGTCGTTACGCCACAGAACCTTGACCATCGGAATCTGCTTCGATCGCAACTGTCGAACTTGATAATCAACGATCGCCACAGGTTCTTCCACAAATGTCAAATCTTCACTCACTTCTACACTGTCTGGCTGCAACACGTGTGAAGGATCTGAGATATACTTCCTCAACATCGAGATATGAAATACTGGATGCACCTGTGACATACTCGGAGGCAAATCCAACCGATATGCAACAGTGCCAACTCTCTTCAGAATCTCAAACGGTCCAATATATCTCGGTGCTAACTTACCCTTCCTGCCAAATCTCATCACACCCTTCATCGGAGATACCTTCAGAAAAACAAAATCTCCAACCTGAAACTCCACATCTCTGCGCCTAGGATCCGCATAACTCTTCTGTCTACTAACTGCGGTCTCTAATCTGCACTTAATCAAGGCAACTTTCTCTGCAGCATCCTGAACCATCTCAGGTCCAGTCAAAGCTATTTCACCAATCTCATCCCAACTCAACGGGGATCTACACTTCCTTCCATATAACGCCTCATATGGTGCCATGCCAATACTGCTATGGTAGCTGTTATTATATGCAAACTCAACAAGCGACAAATGATCATCCCAGCTACCTCCCAAATCCAAGACACACATCCTCAACATATCTTCCAGTGTCTGGATCGTCCTCTCAGATTGACCATCTGTCTGAGGATGAAAAGCAGTACTGAAATCCAACCTAGTGCCCATCGCTTCCTGCAACTTCTGCCAGAAACGAGAAATAAACACCGAACCTCTATCTGACACAATGGACACAGGTACTCCATGAAGGCACACAATATGCTTCACATACAACTTTGCCAATCTAGCAACTGAATATGTAGCTTTCACAGGCAAGAAATGTGCAAACTTCGTCAATCTGTCTACAATCACCCAAATGGAATCGTATCCATCCTTCGAACGAGGTAAACCGACCACAAAATCCATAGCTATCCTTTCCCACTTCCACTCGGGAATAGGAAGAGGCTGAAGCTTCCCAGAAGGCTTCTGATGTTCGGCTTTCACTTGCTGACACGTCAAGCACTTAGCAACATAATCAGCGACATCCTTCTTCAATCCATCCCACCAGTATAAATCTCTGATACTGTGGTACATCTTAGTGACACCTGGATGAACGCTGTAAGCTGTAGAATGTGCTTCCTCTAGGATCTTTTCTCTCAAATCATCCACATCAGGAACACACAATCTACCACTGATCCACAACACACCATCATCATCAAGTGTGAAATCAGTGAACTTCCCTGCTCTAACATTCTCTGCAAGCTCTTCCAGAATAGGATCTCGGCTCTGAGCTGCTTTAATCCTATCCCTCAGTACAGATCGTACTTTAAATTAAGCTAGCAATCCACCTGATCTACTAATCTTCATCATCAGACCTTGATCCACCATCAGATGCAATTCCTGGATCAATGGTCTCCTCTCAACACCAATGTGAGCAAGACTACCTGAAGACTTCCTACTCAAGGCATCTGCTACCACATTAGCTTTACCCGGATGGTAAAGAATCTCGCAATCATAGTCCTTCAACAATTCCAACCATCTTCTCTGCCTCAAATTCAAATCTCTCTGCTGAAAAATGTACTTAAGGCTCTTGTGATCAGTAAATATCTCACAAGTCACCCCGTACAGATAATGTCTCCAAATCTTCAAAGCAAAGATCACTGCAGCCATCTCCAGGTCATGTGTAGGATAGTTCTGCTCATGCTTCTTCAACTGCCTCGAAGCATAGGCTATCACCCTTCCATTCTGCATCAACACACAACCAAGACCAATTCTAGAGGCATCACAGTAAACTGTGAACTTATCCACACTATTAGGCAAAGCTAATACTGGCGCTGTGGTCAACTTCTCCTTCAACAACTGAAAACTGTTCTCACAAGCTTCTGACCACTCGAATCTAACATTCTTCTGAGTCAAGCGAGTCATAGGGGCTGCTATCCTGGAAAAATCCTGCACAAACCGCCTATAATACCCGGCTAAACCCAGAAAACTCCGAATCTCCGTAACAGAAGTAGGTCTAGGCCATTCAGACACTGCCTCAACCTTCTGTGGATCAACCTGAATACCTTCTTTAGACACTACGTGTCCAAGAAAAGAAACACTCTCCATCCAAAAATCACACTTCGAGAATTTAGCATAAAGCTGATGATCTCTCAGTGTCTGTAGTACAATCCTCAAATGATATACATGCTCTTCCATACTCCTTGAATATACTAGTATATCATCAATGAAGACTACTACAAACTGATCCACATACGATCTGAATACCATGTTCATCAGATCCATAAAAGCTGCTGGTGCATTAGTCAAACCAAAAGACATCACCAGAAACTCATAATGGCCATATCTAGTGCGGAACGCTGTCTTAGGAATATCAGCTTCACTGATCCGTAGCTGATGATAACCCGACCTCAAGTCGACCTTAGAAAAGAACTGTGCACCCTGTAGCTGATCAAACAAATCATCTATCCTCGGGAGAGGATACTTATTCTTCACCGTCACCTTATTCAGCTCTCTATAGTCAATGCACAGTCTCAGGGTACCATCATTCTTCTTCACAAACAGGACTGGTGCACCCCAAGGAGAAACACTGGGTCTAATGAAACCCTTATCCAACAACTCTTGCAACTTCTCCTTCAACTCTTTCAACTCTGCAGGAGCCATACGATAGGGTGGCATAGATATAGGAGTAGTACATGGAACCACATCTATACAGAACTCAATCTCTCTATGAGGTGGTAAACCTGGCAACTCCTCGGGAAAAATATCAGGAAACTCACAAGCAACAGGAACATCTGTGAGTGACAACTTCTCCACTGACGTATCCCTGACCAATGCCAAATACCCCTGACAACCTTTCCTCAACAACTTCCTAGCTGAAATAGCAGAAATAAGATTCTGAGGTGCTGAACTCCTATCACCAACAAACTTAAAATCTTCTTCACCAGGAATTCGAAAAGTCACCTCCTTATTCCTGCAATCTACCATGGCGAAGTGCTGAGACAACCAATCCATTCCCAGAATAACATCAAACTCCATCACATCCAACAAAATCAAATCAGCGGGTAATTCTCTATCTCCCACGAGAACTGGACAACCAGAAAGAACAATATCGGTGTCCAAAGAATCGCTTAGAGGAGTGGCAACAGACAAAGGAAAAGCCATCCTCGAAGCTTGCCAACAAGATTTAGAAGCAAAAATGGGAGAAACAACGAATGCGTGGCACCCGGATCAAACAAAACCCATGCATCCAGGTAACAAACAGAAACAATACCTGCCACGACTGCATTAGATGCCTGAGCATCCTGCTGAGTCAGATGGAAGACTCTGGCCTGACCTCGACCTCCCGCTGACTGGTAGAAGCCTGGCCAACACCTCTGGCACCTCCTCTAGTACCTCTACCACGACTCTTCTGTGGAACAAATTGAGTAGAACTCTGATGCTGGGCTGGTGGTAACTGAAATGGCACGGGTGCAGCACTAGCAATCGACTGCTGTGGGAATCGCGGAATCTGCTGCTGTTGATACCCAGAATAAGGACACGATCTGGCAAAATGTCCTGTCTGCCCGCATTTGAAGCATGTCAATGGTGTCAGATAACACGGTCCCTGATGGACTCTACCACAAGTCTGGCAAACACTGGCCGCTGATCCAGAACTACGACCACTGCTGCTGCTCGAAGCACCTGACCCAAATCTAAATGATCTACGCTGACCTCCACGGCCATGTCTACTGCTCCGATGCACTCGCTGCTGCTGTCTCTGACTCTGCTGAGTCGAACCTCACTGCTGACTACTCGAACCAACATGAAAACTCGAATATGGAGTAGCCTGCAATCCACTCGATTGAACTCCTAACTGGTAATAATCAGGCATCGCTCCCTGCCTAACTAACCTCAGCTCAATCTCCTTAGCTAACTCAATCACAGACTCCAGAGTAAGACCTGCTGTAGGCATACCAGTAAAAGCTGAACCCAAACCAGTAACATACGTAGTAACCGCGAAATACTGATCTCGCATCAGATCCTCAGCATATCTACCCAGACGAAGAAACTCTCGGGTATACTCCTCTATAGATCGATCTCCACGAGAAATACTGGTCAGACGAAGACGATAGCTCAAACGAAGAGGCTCTGGACAGAATCTCCTCATAAATCGCTCTCGAAACTGAGCCCATGTCATCGTCATCATATAAGGCTGGATCATCTGAATAAACCAATCCAAGGCTGGTCCCTCAACAGACAACTCAACAATCATGATCCGCTGGTACTCGGTATGAGCAGTCCGAGTCCTCGTCTCAATCGCATGCAGAAAGTCTAATGGATCAGAAGTACCATCAAAAGTAATCCTGCCAACTCGGGCATAGAACAAAGCTGCCTCAGGGTCAGACATACCCTGCTGATAGGCAGGCTGAACAGGCTGAACAACAGGAGGAACAGGAACATCAAATTCAGGCTCAACAGGCTCCTCATCCTGTAACTCCCTCTGCCTACGGCGACCTGCCGCTCCTCGAGGTCTACCTCTGCCACGACCTCTACGTCTAACTGGCGGCTCAGGAGGTAAAACCTCATCCTGAAAAGACTCATCATCCTCGGCCTCAACGACCGGTGGAGCGACACGTGCTCGCCTCCTCATACTGAAAAGACAAACGGAAAGATTCAGACAAAACAAACAACGGAGGAATAACGCTGAAAACTACAGCAAGGAATACTTATCAAGACATACTCGAACCTAATACACTGCAGTAGTTCAACAGAAAACACAACTCAAAAACTAGGGCCACAACTCACTTAACTAAGCCCTGACACAGAACTCCGCTCTGATACCAACTTTGTCACGACCCAAAACAGGAGCCATGACCGGCGCTAGGGAATGGGAATTCTTTCGAATCCAGAACCCGTAGCAAGCCTAAAAATAAAATAAATCATGCAATAACAATAACCATATAATGTGCAGCGGAAAATAAAAATCATAATATCATGATATTATTCATATCAACTGGATTTAAATCGAATTTCATCTCATAGATATAAAATCTTTAATACAAATCCAGTTTCAATATAATACATCTCTTTAAAATAAAATACATGAAATTCAATACTTTAATTCACAACTACTGCAGTGTCTAGATAAAATAAATAAGACTCAAGTAGACAGTTTACATAAAGAAGCCGGGGCGGAAGAAATCCGGCGTATTGACCTGCTACTGAGGTCTGAAGAAGTTGACTCTCCTGAAAAATAGTCAACGGAGGGGAGTCAGACCTCACTGAGTGAATTACTATAATATATATACATACACACTAAGTGATACTGCATACAGTCAACAGTATATAATATATATATATATACAGGCAATCACACACAGATGCAGTAAAATCATTTTTATATATTTTATCCGAAAATCATCTTTTATGAAGGATTATATAGAACCCTAGAATATCGCAACCTCAGAATAATAGTGTTAAACAACACTCTGGCCATACAGGCTCACTTATTCCAAATATAATCACTTAATCCATTTGGACAGTAGACTGGCCCCGAGACACTAAGTCAACCGAGCTCCAGCAGTCTGACTGCCAGTGTGATCGGCCCCGAGACACTTGGTCAACCGAGCTCCAGCAATCACACCCAAAAACCATATCTCACATATCAATAATCATAATCAAATCAATATCCACAAATAATTTAGTAATATAGCCTAAAGCTATAGGCGTACCGGTACGTACTCGGTCCTAGTGCTGCCCACTAGGTAGCACGTTCTATCGATATCCTTCATTAATAAATAATAAAACATTCATTCACAAATACATGATGCATGAATTTAAATAAAACAACAATATAAACCATATATATACTGGAAATATACCAAAAGTAAACCAGGTATATTTTGAGTATATATATGTCAAATATATCCAATCAAATTATAATTTAAGTTGAAAATATATTTAAAAACATTTTAAATATATTTTATTAATAAAACATGTATATAATTTATTATATACCAAAAATAAACCAAAAATATACTTAAATACAAATCACATTATTTATGCATTTTAATCAAAGTAAAACATATATTTCTAAATCATGCATCCTAAGCATGTATACATAGTACAGTAACTCACCTAGTGCGCTCCACGAGACAGGTCCGACGGGCCTGGACCACTAGCCCTCGATCTCGGCGCAACTAAACAAGAAATAAGTAATCGACATCAGAATAACCCTAACAGAAATCCTAGAATTCGATCTAGAGTATTTAACACAGAATCGGAATTAGGGTTCGACTGGATATCACGTTTTACGAGAATTCTACCAAAAATTCGGCAGAACCTCCCCTGTAAAACGGACATCTCTCTACTCAAAAGAGTAGAGCCGACCCTGCAGAGAAACACACTTCGAAAAATAGGCTCAACACAATCAAAATCCCACGGTCGGACTCCAAACTACAGTCTACCGATCGGGGTCCACAAACACAGAAAAATTCCAGATATACCAAAAATATCCTTAAATCACATAAATACATTTTATAGGTGGAAATTATATAATTAACCTTAAAACACTGTAAAAACCGGTAAAAACTCATTTTATTAGAAAAACCGTATATTATATATATAATTGAAAATAATTCATGAAAAATAGTTTTAATTAGTTAAAAATACCAAATAATTTGTAGAAATCATTTTTATACCTTAAATAACTATTAAAACCAATTAAATTACATTTTTAGACAATTTAGGATAAAATTACCAAAATACCCCTATATATATAAATATACCTAAATTACTTCAAAAATTCACCAAAAATTATACAATTATCCAAAAAT
Organism: Mallotus nudiflorus; assembly: GCA_947683625.1. NCBI lineage: Eukaryota > Viridiplantae > Streptophyta > Magnoliopsida > Malpighiales > Euphorbiaceae > Mallotus > Mallotus nudiflorus. Next base: position 63,531 of record CANTUR010000173.1, read on the forward strand.
TAATTTTCTCAACATATTTATCAATAATATTAATAATTAAACTCAATTATCCAATTAATTTCAAATAAAAACACATTTAACCCTAATTTCTCAAAATCACATAAACTTCAATAATTCAAAATAAATACTTAATAATTCATAAAAATTCCAAATAAATTCCTATAATTCATTTCAACACTCAATTTAACCATAAACCCCAATTTCACAATTTAAATAATTAATTTCCAAAAATTAGAAAATAATATTAAAATATACAAAAATACCCAAAAATCCAAACAATCTCCAAAAATTCTACAAAAATTCATACATGTAGATTAAGCTACTAGGATCAACATTTGTGAAGGGAATTTTCATGAATCAATCAATTCGAAGCTCAAAAAAATCAAAAACCCTAATGTGACCGAATTGAGTTTTAGCTCAAACCTCAAAATCCACTTGATTTCAGGCCGAAAGGAGCTTAGAATTGGAATCACTGGAGCTCAAGGAGTCGATGAAGACCGGCGGTGCACGAAATGGTGGCCGGAATCGTCGTCGACGGCAAAAAGCTCAACTTGCTGCCATGGCGGATTCCGGGCGTTCCAGCGGGCTTCCGGCGGCCTGGTCACGTCGAAGAGGAAGAGGAAGGAAGGGGAAGGAGGTTGGCAGCAGCTGGTGGCGGCGAGGGGCGGTCCGGCGTGCTGGAATGGGAGGCGCAGTGAGGGTGAGCGATCGGGAGAGAAGAAGGAGAGGGAGGGGGCAAAATGGTAATTTTCCAAACTTTTTGATTTTTGATGTATATATGTATATATATATACTTCATACTATATATTAAAATAATATTAGATTACACACATCAAATATACACCACACACATAAAAATATTAATATTTTAATAATTTATACTAAATAAAAATTAATTAAATAACAATAAAACAATTAAATACTTAATAAAATATTAGGGAAATAATAAACCCTAATTAAATAAATATACACACACCGGCTTTATTTAATAATTTTAAAATATGTATGAGTTCATGCAAGTCCGTAAATACATTTAAAATAATTAATAATACATTGTTTACGTGAAAATTTCCCCGGAAATGCAAGTCCCGGGAAAATTTTACGTAAAACACTGAAAATAATACACCGTAATTAAAATAGGTCTAAAATACATATCAACTCGTAAAAATATCATATAAAATACAAAAATCATTAACTCTGCATATCCCGGTACTATGTAAAAATATTTTAAAAACACGGGATATTACATTAACCAACACAAAATTAACAAAAACCTAAAAATGGATATACCTCTAATTGAGGTTGATCCAGTTAAAGATCAAAGTAATCACCTTAGGGGAATCGAAGCCCAAGCCAAGACAAGCCAAAAGAAACCATCGGAACATCCATAGGTGGTTGGAGCTGGCGATGGTAGCTACTGGAAGTTCCGACAGCGAAGGAGAATGAAGAAGGAGGAGGTGTAGCGAATGCCGGTGAGGAAGGGAGGGTCTGATGGTGCTAGCAGCATCGGCTATCGTGGTGGTAGTGGCGGTGAGGCAGTAGGGTGGCGTGGGTCTAGTTCGAGTAGAAGGAAGAAGAAAAAAAGAAAAAAAAAAGAAAAAAGAAGGAATAAAAAATGTTTTTAATATGTGTGTGTGTGTATACTTTTAAAAATTCAATTACAATTTTATTAACACTATAATTTTAACACCCATTTAATAAAATTAATTAAATTTAATAATCCCCATTTAATATTAATAAAATAAATTCACATTAAATTCTTAATTAATTTCATAATAAGCATCGAAATACGGGTGTTATATTTCCTCCTTATAAAAATTCATCCTCGAATTTAAATAAATAAAAAGAAATACAAATGTTTACTAATGAAAAAAGATAAGGGTATGCTGCTTACAGTCCTGCCTTAGTCTACCACATGCAATCCTCCACCACATGGTTGCTCCACAACACTTTCACCATTGGAATTTCTTTGGTCTGGAGCTGATGAACTTGTTGATCCACTGTTGTCACTGGGTACTCTTCATACATTAAATATTCATTGAGCTCCACTATCTGAGGCTGAAGGATGTGCGAAGGATTGGAAATATACTTCCTCAACATCGATACATGGAACACTTGGTGGATTCAAGACAACTCTGGCTGTAACACCAGTCTGTACGCCACTTCGCCAACTCTCGATCGAATCTTAAAGGTTCCAATGTATCTTAGAGCTAATTTACCCTTCTTACCAAATTTCATCACTCCCTTCATTGGAGACACTTTTAGAAACACCAAGTCTCTAATAGAGAATGGCACATCCTTCCTCTTAGGGTATGTATAGCTCTTCTGTCTATTGAAGGTCATCTTCAACCTCTGCTAAATGTTGAGAACCTTTTTAGAAGTCACTTGCACCAATTTCAGTCCTATCAACTATCTCTCGCCAACTTCCCAATATGAAGGCAATATGCACTTTCTTCATACAATGCTTTATACAGAGCCATTTCAATACTTGCATGATAACTGTTGTTATATGAAAATTCAATCAATGGTATGTGTATGTCCCATTAGCCACAAAAATCCATAACACACATCCGAAGCATTTCCTCCAAAGTTTGAATGGTCCTTTCTGACTGACCATCATTTTGAGGATGAAAAGTTATGCTGAAGTCCAACCTTGTACCTAAAGCCTTATGAAATTCTTGCCAAAAGACTGAAGTAAAAGTGGATCCTCTATCAAACACTATACTCATCAGTTCTCCATGGAGATAAATAATCTGGTTAGCATACAATCTTGCTAAGTTGTCAGTAGAGTACATCTTCTTAATTAGCAGAAAGTGAGCTAACTTTGTTAGTCTATGAACTATCACCTAGATAGCATCATAGCCACTTGATGTATGATGTAAACCACCTACAAAATCCATAGCAATCATATCCTACTTCCTTTCTGGGATGGGCAACTATTACAACAATCCTAAAGGCCTCTAGTGTTCCAACTTCACCTGCTGACAAGTAAAACACTTAGACACAAATTTTGTAATGTCTCTTTTTATTCCATTCCACCAATATGTATCTTTCAAATCATGATACATCTTGGTAGAATCTAGATGAATATTAAAAGGAGAAAAATGGGCTTCCTCCATAATCTCCTTTCTCAAGTTATCCACATCTAGTACACATAGCCTTGTGCCCAAACGCAACGTGCCCTTACTGTCAATAACAAAGTCTCTAGATTAACCTTGTTGCACTTTAAACATAATCTTCTGTAACTATGGATCTCTTCTCTAAGCTTCTTTAACTCTATCCAAGTACACTGATCATACTCTAAATTGAGCTAAAAGACACTTCTTGGTCACTTTCAACTGTAACTCTTGATTGATCAGTTCATGCAACTCCTTAATTATTGGTCTCCTTAGCTACCACGTTCACTTTACTCGAATCGTAAAGAATAGAGCAATCATAATCTTTCAGAAGTTCCATCCATCTCCTCTATCTTAAATTCAAGTCTTTTTGCTGAAAGACATACTTAAGCTTTTGTGGTTGGTGTATATTTCACAAATTACACCATATAAATAATTCCTCCATATCTTCAAAGTAAATATTATAGTTGCCATCTCTAAATTATAGGCAGGGTAGTTCTACTCGTGCTTCTTTAACTGTCATGAAGCATAAGTAACCACTCTCCCATTTTGCATCAATACACACCCTAGTCCTACTCAGGAAGCATCACAGTACACTGTATACTCTTCATTTTCTAAAGGTAAAGTCAATACTGGAGCTGAAGTCAACAAGTCCTTAAGCAACTGGAAGTGTTCTTCACATCTGTCAGTCCAAACAAACTTGACATTTTTCTGAGTTAGCCTTGTTAAAGGCACTGCAATCTTAGAGAAATCCTTTATAAATCTCCTGTAATAGCCAGCTCAACCTAGAAAACTCCTAACTTCTATTACTGTCATCAGCCTTGGTCATTCTGTAATGGCTTCTATTTTCTTGGGATCTACTTGTATGCTATCTCTAGACACCACATGGCCTAAAAATGCCACTTGATCCAACCAAAATTCACATTTAGAGAATTTGGCATACATCTAATGCTCTCTTAAAGTATGAAGCACCATTCTTAAATGCATGACATGCTCGGCTTCACTCCTTGAATACACTAAGATATCATCAATAAAGACTATCAAAAATTGATCCAAGAATGGCCTAAACACCCAGTTCATCAAGTCTATAAAGATTGCTAGGGCATTAGTTAACCTAAAGGACATTCTAAAAATTTATAGTGGCCATATCTCATTCGAAATATAGTCTTAAGTACATCTCCACTTCTAATTCTCAACTAATGATACCCAAATCTCAAATCAATCTTAGAAAAGCACGAGCCCCTAGAAGTTGATCAAACAAGTCATCAATCATTAGAAGAGGATACTATTCTTGATGGTGACTTTTGTTTAGCTGTCTGTAATCAATACACAGTCAAAAGCTACCATCTTTTTTCTTCATAAACAATACAGGAGCACCCCAAAGAGATGAACTAGGTCTAATAAAACCCTTATTAAGTAATTCTTACAACTGCTCCTTAAGCTCCTTTAATTCTACTAGTGTTATTCTATAAGGTGGCATGGAGATAGGATCTGCACCCAGTACAACATCTATACATAATTCTATCTCTTTGTCTAGAGGCAATCCTAGTAATTATTTAGGGAACACATTAGGAAACTCACACACCACAGGAACCTTTTTAACTGCACCTATATCCACCTTTGTGTCTCTGACCATAGCTAAATAGCCTTTACATCCTAATTTAAGCATCTTTCTAGCTGTGATAATAGAAATAAGATTCTTAGGCATTGAACACTTATCGCCTCTGAACTGAAACTCTTCATCATTATGGATTCTAAAAATCACCTCTTTCGCCTAACAATCCATATTGGCATAATGTTAGGCTAACCAGTCCATCCCCAATATCACATTAAAATTGATTACATCCAATAATACTAAGCCTACAAGTAACTTTTGACCTTCCACTAACAAGGGACAAGAAGGAAAGAAAATGCTTATCTCCAAATCATCATTAAGTGGAGTCGTTACAAACAAGGGAAATAACAATTTGGATGGTTGTCACTCCATCCTCGAAGCAAAGATAGGCGAAACAAAAGAGTGCGATGTACCAGGATTAAATAAAACTCTAACCTCAAAAGAACACACTAAAAGAGTACCTACTACCACCATATTGGATGCCTGAGCATCCTAAGGAGTCAGAGTGAACAACCTAGCCCATGCATGACCAGCTTATTGGGAACTAGAGGGATGTGTGAATCCTCTACCACTCACTCTACCACCTTGTATGCCTCCTAAACCTCGATGTTGCTGGCCCATATACTGAGTCAGCCTCTGCTGAAGGTATAAAGGTGCCTATTAGGGCTAATGCACCTATTGAAATGGTTGGGCAACTGAAGATAAAGATCCCTAGGCATATAAAGACTAATACCCAGTGTTAGGATAAGCTCTAGCAAGATGTCCAATCTGTCCATACTTGAAGCAGGCTCCAGTTAGCAAATGACACGAACCTTGATGTACATAGCCATAGTAGGACATGCATTGGGCCCCAAACCTATGCTAACATACCCAGAGCTTTGATTGTTACTACCACTGTTGGCTTTAGGTTTGAACCTTGAAAGTCTACTACTCTATCTATTGTGTTTACCACTCTTATACACCCGGTTACCTTGATGGCCCTGCCATGAAGTACCCGCAGTTTGAATATCAACATTACTCATATGAAACATAGGCTACTAAATCCCCTGTGTTATTACTACTCCACTGCTACTGCTCGCATAAGGGTAAAAAATGGTACCATGCATAATATGGCGTCTCTCTAGCTGTTTAGCCTCCTCAATAACACTGTCTAATCTCCGATCTTTAGTCCATATACTAATGTAGGCTACACCTAAATCGATCATAAATAACTCTACTGCTCTCCTATTATCCTGCATCACATCTAGTGCATGACAACCCAATCTAAGGAACTCATGAGTGTACTCTACAACTGACTGATGACCCTTACTTATATGTAGTACTTGCCATCTATAGTTATCCCTCATCGATGTTGGACAAAAGTAGTTAAAAAATTGCTCCTTAAATTCCAACCAAGTCATCGTAGTTATGTGTGGCTGGATGGACTGCATGAACTAGTCCTGAGCTGTAGCCTAAACAGATAGCTCTACAACCATAATCCATTAGTAGTCTGTATAGCCTATTAGAGTTCTAGCCTTAATAGTGTTAAAAAAATCGAATGCATCTCCTGTGCCATCAAAAGAAACTCTCCCTACTCTGGAATATAGTAATGTTGTATTTGCATTGGACATCCCCTGATTCCTTTGCTGTAACATCTACTAAACTAAAGGCATGACTTGATTTAAAGCTACCAAGCCTTGGTTGATGCCTATTATTCCAACTACAAAAGCTGTAGAATTAACCTCAAAAACTCCTTGTCCTATATGATGCTATTATTCTTACATATGAGCTGCTTTTGCTCTAGGTTTATCCCTATCCTTACCCCTTCCATTACGTTGAGGAGTAGGGGGAGGAACTTCGTCCTATACAAACTGCTCATCCTCATCATACGCTACTTCTACAGCAGGAGCATTCTGTGCTCTCCTTCTCATTCTGACAGGATAAAAAAACAAATGAAAATTCAAAACACGATAAGGAATAAACATAACATGGAATTCTAGAAATAATGAGGACAACAATAGACATTATCAACCTAATTACCGCAGTAGTTCAAGAAAAGACATATATCAATGACCATTAGAGCTGAAATAAAACAAAGGCTCTAATACCAACTTTTTCATAACTTGAACCGAAAGGTATGTAACCAACACTAGAGAATGAGAATACATAAAGTAACTGAAACCCATAGTAAGCCTTAAAAATTTTTTCACGAAATAAAAACAATAGACTTAACGATAAAATCATAATAAATGCACAATACCAAATGCATAAAATAATATTCTTCAAATACAATAACATCTTAACTTATATAAAATCAGAATACAAATAATACAAGTTATTTAGTTAACTATTATGGTTCTAGAATTTAGTTATACGATACATATTTCAATTCAACATACATGGTGCAACCAATGAAGAACGAATGCAGTGCAGATGGGGAGCACTAAAAAGCTGACTGTAAGGTCATGAAAAAATAAGTTGAGGGGAATCATACCTCACTAAGTGAATCAATTTTATAAAATGCATATTGGTTTTAAAACCATTTGTTAAAACCCTTTTTAAAATAAAATAGAATAAAATTATTAAAATTATTAAAATCATTTAATTTTCTCGATAATATTGATATAAAATCTCTTTATAACCCTTAAATCAATTTAATATGAAATCTCCATATGAAAATATATAAAATAATTATTTTAGCGAAAAACCTAGTATAACACAAACCATTATTCTAATAGTCTTTTGGCTCTCTTTAATTCAAGTGACTGCCATCCCGAGAACAAGCTCAACCGAGTTACTGTCACAGTCATTTCACTTATCTCACATTAATGTCCTAAGAACAAGCTCAGTTGAGTTACATCCCTATTTTTCCAGCCCAAGAGCACTAGCTCCATCGAGCTCTAACCATTCACTCTTACTCGAGAGCACATACTCCACCAAGCCCATTTCACATTTTACAGATATACTAAGATCTTACTCGTGCGCATGTGGTCCTAGTGGCACCCATTAAGTAGCACATTCTACTATTATATCCAAATCAATTTGAATTATAAATAATTAAATAAAATAAATAAATAAATTGTTAAATAATGAATAATTAAATGATTAAATAATAATTAAATAAAACATAATGAAATAATTTTCCTTTAAGCATGCTTTTAATTACTATTTGTAAATGCAGAAGAAATGATAATGCATATGGCAATATAAATATATTCATAAATCAATCATATAATTATTTCTTTATTATTTTTAGTTACTTGAAAATATAATGAAAACACGCACGGCACACATTTTATAAAATTAACTAACAAATTGAGCATGTCGAGCGACGCATTTTCTACTACCCTGGTGCTACAGCTCAAGTTCCGGAGTTCTCTAAAATAAATAATATTTATTTAAAATATGATCGTAAAATAAAATAAATAAATTCATGAAAATTCTCATAATTATGAAAACTATAGGATTGACGAAACTGACTTAACCAAAGACACAAAGTCAACTAAAACTAGAAATTTGACATAGGTCGATGTCACATTTTATGAGAAATCTACCGAAAACTCTACAAAGTTTCCTCTGTAAAATGGACATCTCTTTACTAAAAGTAGAGTCGTTCCTATACGAAAACATACTTCGAATATTCTCATAATTACCAAATCTCAAGTTGGGCCCCCGAACTATACTAAATCTCAATCGAGAGCCACAATTCATAAAAATAATAAAATAATATAATTTTCTTTTAAATCACCAAAAATCATAAATCTCATTTAAATACCACAAATTAATTTATATCCATAATGAAACATAAAACATATTTATTTTCCAATAAATAGTAAAATTCTAGTTTGTACTTAAATTTTCATCAATAAACATACATAATTCTAATCTTACAATTAAATTAACATGAATTGCAAATAACCATTTAAATTACTTAAATATATCGCAAAATTAACAAAGAACTTATTTCAGCTTAAAAACAATAAATAAGTTTATTATTCTTATCACTTTTTGAAAATTAATATAAATTAGTTAAAATAGGAAATAAATTAGAAAAATTAATTTAATATTATTATTATTCAAAAGCCATCTAACACATAATAATTAACAATAATTTACTTAAAATAATAAAAAATACAAATCTATAATTATTTTTCCAAAAATTTAGCTTTGGCATAAACATTCAAAAATTTATAATAAAAATTCAGTGCATAATTTCAATAAACTTTCTCAATAAAGATTAATCTACATAATTTATAGAATTTAATAAAAATATAAAAATTACTCAAACCGGGGATTGCGTGAACAGTAACCAAGACCCAAAAATTCAAATTTTCAAAATAATTTCAAAAAATTAAACAAAATATATACATGGATAGATTTCAAGCTCAACAACAATTTATCTAACCACAATCAACTCTAATTCTAACTTAATCAACACAAAATTAACAAAAACCTAAAAATGGATATACCTCCAATTGACGTTGATCTAGTTAAATATCAAAGCAATAAAGTTAGGGGAATTGAAACCCAAGCCAAGACAAGCCAAAAGAAATCATCAACACATCCATAGGTGGCCAAAGCTAACGACGATAGCTCTTGGAAGTTCCGGCTGTAAAGGAGAATGAAGGACGAGGAGGTGCATCAGACACTAGCGAGGAAGGGAGGGTCTGCTGGTGCTAGCGGTGTCGGTTGTGGTGGTGTGATGTGGTGGTAGTAGCGGTGAGGCAATGGGGTGGCATGGGTTTGGTTCAAGCAAAGGGAAGAAGAACAAAAAAAAGAGAAAAGAAGAAAAAGTAAAAAAATAAGAAGAAAAACATATATATATATATATATATATATATATATATATATATATATATATATATATATATATATATATATATATATATATATATATGTCGGCTGTGGTGGTGTGATGTGGTGGTAGTGGCGGTGAGGCAGTGGGGTGGCATGGGTTTGGTTCAAGCAAAGGGAAGAAGAAGAAAAAAAAGAGAAAAGAAGAAAAAGTAAAAAAAGAAGAAGAAAAACATATATATATATATATATATATATATATATATATATATATATATATACACACACACACTCTCTTAAAAATTAAATTACAATTTTATTAACACTATAATTTTAACACCAATTTAATAAAATTAATTAAATTTAATAATCCCCATTTAATATTAATAAAATAAAATTCACATTTAAATTCCTAATTAATTTTATAATAAATATTGAAATTCGGGTGTTTACAATGTCAAAGTAAATCTTCTCGGAGAATTTAATATCCTTTTTTATGATGATACTGTTAATATTACTACCCATAAAACTAGCTGGGTGATTGACAATGGTGCTTCCATCCACACTACATCTCGAATATAATTCTTCTCATCCTACACTCCAAGAGATTTTGGATTTATGAAGATGGGAAATGGCAATCGAATAAGAGTTGCTGGTGAAAGAGATGTGTGTTTAGAAATGGCAAATGACATAAGACTATTCTTAAAGAATGTCAAGCATGTTTCAAATATTCTCTTGAATTTGATCCTAGTAGGCAAGCTTAATGATGAAGGTTTCTGCAACACCTTCTATAACGGCTAATGGAAATTCACTAAAGGCTCCCTGGTAGTGCCTAGAGGCAAAAAGGACTAAGCATTGTATTTTATGCATGCAAATCTCTCAAAAGACATAGTGAATATTGTAGAGAAAGACAATACAATTGAGTTATGGCATAAAAGACTCGGCCATAGAAGTGAGCATGGGATGACAGTGCTAGCTTAGAAAAATGTGTTATATGGAGTAGATCTTGTGCATATAAGGAAATGTGCTAATTGTCTTGCAAGAAAGTAAAATAGGGTTACTTTCAAGAGTTCTCCACCTTTAAGAATGAAGAATGTGTTGGATTTAATTCATTCATACTTGTGTGGGCCAATGCCAAAGTTGCTTGGTGATTGTCAGTACTTTATGACTTTCACTAATGATCATTCTCAAAAGACATAGGCATACACCTTGAAGTTAAAAGATTATGTGCTAAATGTATTCAAGGAATTTCACACCTTGGTGGATAGACAAATCAGCAAGAAGTTAAAGTGCATTCCGACAGACAACGGTGGAGAGTATTCTATATCATTTGATGTTTATTACAAAGAGCATGGTATTCGACATCAAATGACACCTCCAAAGACACTGCAGTTGAATGGTTTAGTTGAGAGATTGAACAAGACTTTGATAGAAAGAGTCATATCTCTACTCTCACAGTCAAAGCTACCTAAGACATTTTGGGGTGAAGCTCTACTTACAGTAGTGCATGTGCAGAACCGTTCACCATATGTTCCTCTATAATTTGACACTCTAGAGAGGGTGTGGTTAGGAAAAGATGTTTCCTATGGTCATCTACGGTTTTTTAGGTGCAAATCCTTTCTGCATTTCCTAAGGATAAGAGGTCTAAACTTAATGTCAAGACATGATAGTGTGTGTTCATTGGCTATGGTCAAAATCAATTTAGCTATAGATTTTATAATCCAGTCCAGAAGAAGTTTGTTAAAAGTCGTGATGTTATGTTTATTAAAGATAATACAATCTAGGATATTGCTAGAGTTGAGAAGAACATCCCCAACTCTGATGATGGTTTAAATTTAAAGCTAGTTCCTCCAATAACAGTGCTAAAGGAAGTTATAGATGAAGATGAAGCTATTTTGCCAGGTGTAGGTGATGAAGATGCTCCCATTGAGATTCCATCTGAAAATGATGATCATGGTATTCATTGAGATGAGGTCTCTCCACCAGTGCCACTGAGGAGATATGATAGAATTAGACAACCTTTTACCAGATATCCTAGAGACTATTTTATGTTACTAACTGATAGGGGAGAACCAAAAAGCTTTGAAGAAGCTATAAATGATGAACATAAATAAAAATGGTATAAAGCCATGCATGACGAGATGAAGTCTCTGTATAAGAATAACACATTTAAGCTGGTGGAGTTGTTCGAAGGCAAGAGAGCTTTAAAGAATAAGTGGGTGTTCAGGATCAACATAAATAACACAATCTCCAACCATGATTCAAAACTAGACTAGTTGTAAAAGGATTTAACCAAAGAAAGGGTATCAACTTTTATGAGATTTTTTCTCTAGTCATAAAGATGACATCCATTCGTATTGTGTTGGGTTTAGTAGTAAGTTTTGATTTGGAGATCGAGTAAATGGATGTTAAAACTACCTTCCTTCATGGTGATTTAGAAGAACAAATATTCATGGAGTAGCTAAAGGGTTTCAAAGAAAAGGAAAAGGAGGACTATATTTATAGATTGAAGTAAAGCTTATATGGCTTGAAATAGGTATCGGGACAATGGCATAAGAAGTTTGAGTCTGTTATAGGGGAGCAAGGCTACAAGAAGACTATTTCATATCATTTGTATTTATTCAAAAATTTTATGATGATGACTTTATTATGTTATTGCTTTATGTGGATGGCATGTTGATTATTAGTCGAAATGTTTCCAGAATTAATAGCTTAAAAAAACAGTTGAGTAATAAAAGACTTGGGACCAATAAAGCATATTCTTAGCATGAAGATTATTAGAGAAAGAGACATTAAGAAATTGTGGTTGTCACAAGAGAAGTATATTAAGAAGATACTTCAGAGGTTTAACATGTACAATGCTAAAGCGGTTAGATGTCCTCTTACTAATCATTATAGATTGACTTCTCAACAAAGCCCTTCCACTGATAAAGAGAAGGAAAAGATGGATAGAGGTCCAATATGCTTCATTAGTTAGTAGTTTACTGTATTTCATGGTGTGTACATGGCCAAATATTACACACTCAGTTGGAGTTGTGAGTTAATTTCTTTCAAATCCTGGAAAGGAACATTGGGCTGCAATCAAATGGATTTTTAAGTATCTTTAATGTAAAAAATATGCTTATATTTTGGAAATGTTAAGCCTGTGTTAGTAGGATAGATAGATGTAGACATAGCAGGTGATGTTGACTCAAAAAGGTCAACCTCTGGTTACCTGATTACTTTTACTAGGAGAGCTATGTCATGGCAATCAAAATTATAAAAATGTGTTGCTTTGTCTACCACCGAGGCAAAGTTTATTACAACAACTGAAGCTTGTAAAGAGTTGCTATGGATAAAGAAGTTCTTAAATGAACTTAGTTTTCATTAGGACACATGTGAGCTATTTTATGATAGTTAGAGTGCTATCCACTTTGGTAAGAATTTCTCATTTCATTCAAGGTCAAAGCATATTGTTGTAAGATATCACTAGATATAGGATGTATTAGAGAAGAATCTATTGCAGCTTGAGAAGATTTATACAGATGAAAATGGATCAGATATATTAATAAAGACTCTACTAAGGGAGAAGTTCAAATTCTATCAATTGGCCACTGGAATGATAATGACCTTCACATAATCGGGAGGGGAAGAATTATTGTATGTTAAAGTTTATAGCACCGAACACGGTGCTGCATTTGTTAAAAATTTTAGTTGAATTTTTTGGTAACTTCATGGCTATATAAAGCCATATGAATGGCCATTTGTAGTGGGGAGTGAAGGAAGCCACAAGAGAAAAAAAAAAGGTGAGTGAGGTGTATGCTTGTGAGGTGAGAGCCAAAGTAATTTTGCTTTGATGAGTGAGAGAGTTTTAAGTGTTTGGAAAATTTTTCTCAAAGGGTAAGAAACAAAATAACAAGGAAATTATTTTTGGGATGTTTGGGAAACATTTTGAATGCTACTATTTTCATGAGAACTCTTTTATTGTGTACCTCTAGTATTGATATAAAGAAGACTCTCTCTTATGCCTACTATTTTTATAGTTGAAGAAAATTTTGGATTTTATCGTGTGGACGTAGCCCAAGAATTAAGGGTAAACCACGTTAAAATATTAGTGTCATTTTTATTATTTATATGGTAGGTTTTACTATCTATTTTATTCACCCATTAGTTGGTTTAACCGCCTCCATTTATTTATTTGTTTGATTATTTTTACAGTAATTTTATTTTTTCTATGTGAATATTATTCCACTGTGCAAACTCTATTAATTTTCCTAACAACTGCTAGTTATGCTATTCGGCTAACTAGCCATACAGCTCTAATAAATATTCAATTCTATGTTTGCAAATAAATTCAATAGAAAACATGATTGGTTTTATGTTTTCTACAATGTTATATAAATTTCAAAATATTTGTTCAAGGCTACTCTTATTTTTGGTAAGCTACCATAGTATCATTTTTTTATTCATCCTTTATCTTTTAGTTTAATTATGAATTTCTCACTATATATTTGTTAATGAAGGGCTCAAGTAAATTTATGACTTGAAGTTTAAGCACTCCGTTGCTCTTGCACTAATACAATGCATTGCTAAAGACATATCTACCTTGGATGATAGAGAATAAGAAAAAAAAGAGTATATGATGCATTATTTGATGCTACTGACTTGGGAATAATTGAAGTTGTTACTGCTATAATTGAAGCCAATCCAATTCTACTCTATGCGATAGATTCAAATTTATGGAACATAATTCATTATGCAATTTGAAATCGACAAGAAAAAATTTTCAACCTTATATATGCCATTGGAGAAAGGAAGCACATAATGATTTATCAACTTGATAGGTCTAAAAATAATTTGTTACATCTTGTAGCCACCATAACACCACTAAATGCACTTGCCCACATTCCAGGTGCTACTTTACAAATGCAAAGAGAGCTACAATGGTATGAGGTAAATATTATGAACATACTTTAGTAGTTTTTTTAAAAATCAAGTCAAGTATTTGATGAAAGGAGAAACTTTTACCTACTATGAATGCATTATACTTAACAGGTCAATTTTTTACACATTGCCAAGTGTAAAACATTTAAACTTTGTGTCGAACATCTAAGATTTGGGTGTAAAACATCAAATATAGGCAAGAATCTCCTGATGGAGAAAACCCTATAACTAAAAAATTCATGTTATTTTCTAATAAAATGATTTAAAGGCAGGAAGTTAAAAGTATTTTGAATCCTGCACTTAAATGACATGCCAACAAAGATGGTCTTAGACCTAGGCAACTATTTACGCATAGTTATAAACAGTTAATGACTAAAGGAGAGAAATTAATGAAAGAGGTAGCAAGATGTTGCATTGTTGTTGGTGGTCTTATGATTGTAATGGCAATTATGTTTAGTACGACAGTTACAATTATGGGTGGTACCATTGAAGAAAGTGGGTTTCCAATTTTTCTGCACATGAGATTATTTGGAGTGTTTATAATCTCTGATGCAATTTCTTTATTTTTATCCTCAACTTTAGTACTAACATTTTTAGGAGTCCTTACCTCACACTACGCAGAAGAGGATTTTCTTAAATCATTACCTAGAAAGTTGATCCTCGGACTCTCAACTCTTATATTTTCTATTGCAGCCATAGTGGTGTCCTTTTGTGCTACCCTTATAATAATGCTAGATGGAAATCTAAACCTTATAATTCCAACTATTTTGTTGGCTAGCATTCCTGTTACCATTTTCATGTTGTTATAGTTTGAAAAGAAACCAGATTATTGAAAGGAAAAATCCCTCTTTCTTATTCACATTGCCAGTTTATATATATACATTAGATTCCTAATTAAGAAAGGAAAACTATTCCTAAAATTGTATTCCTAAATAAAGAAGGAAAACTATTCCTAAAATATATACAAGAAACCTTATCAAACATGTACATCTCCTAATACCCCCCTTCAAGTTGGAGCATGAATATCTAAAATGCCCAACTTGCAGCAAAAAAAATTAAACTTGTCCTTCCCATTTTTACGAATAAAGTTAATATATCAGCAAAAATTAAACTTGTCCTTCCCAACAGCAAAAAAATGTACGAAGCTTTCGTTAATATATCAGCAAGTTGAACTGAAGTATTCACATATTTAGTCATAAGATTTCCTAAGCTTATCTCATTACGAATAAAGTTACAATCAACTTCAATGTGCTTCGTACATTCATGATAGACTGGATTAGCAGCTATGTGCATGGATACCTGACTATCACAATAGAGACACATAGGGCCTGAATGATCATCACCAAGAGAAGATAGCAAACTCTTCAACCATTTCAATTCACAAGCTGTTGTAGTCATAGACCTGTACTCAGCCTCAGCGGAGGAATGAGAGACCATATGTTGTTTCTTAGTTTTCTAGGAAATGGGAGAACTACCCAAGAAAACAAAATAAGCTGTCGAAGATCTTTATATGAGTGGGCAACTAGCCCAATCAGAGTCACAATAACCATACAATTTCATATCATAATCGAAACGGAGAAATATCCCTTAACTTGGACTCCCTTTCAAATAATGAACAATATGCAAGGCTACCTCCCAATGTGTCTGCTTTGGCTGTAGCATAAATTGCGCAAGGGTATGAACACAATAAGACAATTCAGGTCAAGTTATAATCAAGTAAATAAGGCGTCCCACCAACCGCCTATACTTGGCCGGATCCTTTAAATCAATACCAGTTGCAAGAGCCAGTTTATGATTCTGTTCAAGAGGTGTATTCACTAGTTTAGCCCCTAACAAACCAGTTTCAGAGATAATATCTAGCGCATATTTTCTTTGGCATAAGTGAACACCATCAGAATTCCGAGCCACCTCTATTCCTAGGAAATATTTTAATTTTCCCAAGTCTTTCATATGAAAACATCGGTTCAATAATCCTTGAAACGTTGAACACCCACATCATTATTACTAGAAATAATAAGATCATCAACATATACTAGGATATTCAATTGAACATTCCCATCTTTAAAAACAAATAAGGAATAATCAGAGCTTGATTGTACGAACCCATATGTTTTCAAAGATTCTGCCAATCTAGCAAACCAACACCTAAGAGCTTGCCGCAAGCCATAAAGAGATTTTTAAAGTTTACATACCTTGCTTGAAGAGGGAGAAGCAAAACCTGGTGGCATTTGCATGTAAACTTCCTCCTCCAAATTACCATGAAGAAAGGCATTTTGTACATCCATTTGGTGCAAACTCCAGTTCTTCATAACCGCAATAGCAATAAAAGTGCGCACAATTTCATGATAATTTCATAATAGTCGATCCCTTCCACCTGATTATTTCTAAGAATCATCAATCTAGCTTTACATCGTTCAATGCTTCCATCAGAGTTATATTTAATTTTATAAACTCATTTACTGCTGATTGCTTTCTTTCCATATGGTAAGTCCACCACTATCCATGTGCCATTGTCCTCAAGAGCCTGAATTTCTTTTCTCATTGCTTCTCTCCATCGATCTTCTTTTACCGCTTCACTATATAAGTTGGGTTCATTTCCTATAGTTATACTAGCCAAAAAGGAACGATGTTGTATAGACAACTTATCATAATTCACATAGTGAGAAATAGGAAAGCGAGTACCTGAGAAATTTGATTGGAACGATGAGTGTGCTAAGGGGCTTAACTTCAAGATATTTGTCACATAATCTTTCAGCCGTATAGAAGGAATTTTAACTCACTGTCCCTTTCCTAGATTTTCTGTGGAGGCAACAATGTCAACCTCATCATTATTCTCCACGTTTCTCCCATCACAATCTTTCTCAATTTCGCTACCCCTCCTATCAACACATTCTTCTTCATTATCACTATCTAATTCCTCACCATCATTAGTGCAATCTTGATCTCCTTTTTCCTTTAAATCACCAATGGAAACATCTTTATTAGCATAAGGGAAGTTAGTTCCAACAAATACTATATCCCTATAGACAAAATATTCACAAGTTTCCAAATCATATAGTTTCCACCCTTTCTGTCCAAAAGGATAGCCAAAAAATATACATTTTCGACTTCGACTAGAAAATTTATCCCTATCTCAATTCAAATTACAACTATAACATAGGCACCCAAAAATACAAATATTCATATATGATGGTTGTTGTCCAAACAGAATTTCATAGGGAGTTTTACCATTTAAGAGTGTCGATGGCATTCTATTAATTAAATAACCTGATATCAGCACACATTAACCCCAAAATTCAATGGGCAACTGTGCTTGAAATCATAAAGCTCAAGCAATATTCAGAATATGACAGTGCTTCCTTTCCACCCGTCCATTTTATTGGGGAGTCCCAATACATGAGGTCTGGTGCAAAGTACCATTATCAACAAAATATTCTTTCAAACACATAAATTTACTACCATTGTCACTTCTAACAATTTTCACATCTTTCTTAAATTGTCTTTGGATCATTGCTATAAATCTCCTAAGAGCAGGACCTACTTCATTTTTTCCATTCAACAAATATATCCAAACAGCACGAGAACAATCATCCACAATAGTCAAAAAATAAATTGCACCACAATAAGAAGGAACTCTATAAGGTCCCCATAGATCACAATGTATTAAATCAAAACATTCTTTAGCTTTATTATTACTAGAACAAAAAATTTCTCTTGTCTGCTTAGCCCGAAAATAAATATCACAGGTCTTATCATCATTATTATTAAAACCAATTACTCCAAGAATCAATTCTAACACCTTGTAAGATGGATGACCCATTCGTTTATGCCAAAGCTGAGCAGATGCAACACTATCTATTTTGTAAGCATGAGCCGAAGTTCCTTCTTTGAGAAAGTAAAGCCCCTCACACTCCTCACCCACTCCAATCACATTCCTCGTACTTCGGTCCTGTATAACATAAAATTTATTAGTAAGCTGAATAACTAACTTTGAATCTCTAAGAAGTTGTGATACAGATATCAAATTGCATTTTAGTTTGGGCACAAAAAGAACATATTGCAACTTCAAATCTCCTCCAAGGGAAATTGTCCCTTCTTTCAACGCCATGGTCATCACTCCATTAGGTAACCCAACTGGACATGGTACAATGTCTCGCATCACTCATATTTGCATACACACTAGTCATATGATTAAAAGCTCCTAAATCAATAATCCAAGGCAAAATTTCGTGCTTACCCATCAACCTGTCATTTGTTCCAGCATTTTGAGAATTTAGTAATCCAAGAAAGTTGGTCCATAGCTCATCACTCAAACCGATAATACCTTTTCTGTCTTCATCGATTACTATACCTCTCCCACCATCAGAACCAAAAGCTTGAGTTACATTTGCTCTCTGATTTCCCACACTACGTTTACGTCCTCCACCTTGTCCGGATGCAACTGTACGTGGCCTGTTACCCCACCATTCTGGGTAACCAATAAGCTAAAAATAAGAATCTGCATCGTGTCCTTCTCGTTTGCAGTTTGGGCATATCAAATTTTTTCCCTTCGAGTCCCCCCTTGAATTTTGACCTCCTGCTTGCATTGCAAAGCTCATCAGATTCCCTCTTTCCTCTTTCATGCAAGTCACAATTCGCACCCTTTCCTATTGTACGACCATAGCATATGCACGGTTCAAGTTTGGCAGCGGTTCCGTACTCAGGATATTGGAACGAACTGTTCCATATCCTTCTTCATCCAGCCCCATCAAAAATTGATGAACCCTTTCATCTTCACGCTTCTTTTATAAGTCAGCTGTAAGATTACATTTGCAACCCATACAAGTAGATACAAGTATTTTGTCATAATTGTTTAACTCATCCCAAATCATCTTGAGCCTACCGTAATAAGCAACAATAGCTTGCCCATTCTGTTTACAGTTTGCTAGATCTGATCGTAATTGATGCACTGGAGGTCCATTCCCAATAGAGAATCGCTCTCTAATATCATCCCACAAATCCTTCACGATCTCCACATGTGAGATAGTTGAATGAAGTTTGGGTTCAATGGTGTTAAACACCCAAAGACACCAACATATAATTAATTGTCCACCAATCTTCAAATTCTGATTCATCCTTAGCTGGTTGTCTAATTGTTCCATCAATAAATCCATATTTCTTCTTAGCACAAAGTGCAATCCGCATAGCCCGTGCCCATTCATCATAATTCTCTCCTCTCAGCTGAACTTGGATAATAATATTACCTGGATTATCATTCGAGGTGAGTGCATAAGGATTTGAATATTTCTTCTCTATTCCAGATTTTTCTCCTTCTTTTGATGGATCAACCATTGCTCTGATACCATGAAAAGAAACCAGATTATTGAAAGGAAAAATCCCTCTTTCTTATTCACATTGCCAGTTTATATATATACATTAGATTCCTAATTAAGAAAAGAAAACTATTTCTAAAATTAGATTCCTAAATAAAGAAGAAAAACTAATTCTAAAATATATATAAGAAACCTTCTCAAACACGTACATCTCCTAATATAGTTCCCTTTTCTTATTGAGATTTTTATATCTATTTATGGACCTATCATGTTTGATAGAAAAAAGAAATATTGGTACCTAGCTATTATTGCTTGCTTTAGTTCGGCCTCTGCTATTGTTTTCCACTGTTTTTACTGCTACAGAATGGTCTGCAGTTTGATGCGATAACTGTTCATGTTTCATGCTGCTATGTGGATCGCTTGCTAGTTTTTATTTATGTTGATATTGTCATTAGTTTGATTTGTTATCTCAATTGGTTAGCTTAAGCTTTGTTTGGGTTGCAGTGGGTCTTACTCATTTTAATTAGTTGCTGCCTAATTAAAGCAAGTCAACGGAGTACCATTATTATGATATCCAGTACTAGAGAAATCGGATTGAAAAGAGGGCATGTATCTCGATGTGCGTGGAGAAGAATAGTGATGACCTCGTCCTCAATTTCTTCCTCCTTGGCCTCGCAAGTAAGTTTGCTATTGGGTTTGGCCAAAATATGCCATGGATTGAGCGGCATAATTAGCAGTTGGCAGAACAATTTCCTTGAGAGGAATGTCATTAGTAAGATTTTTCTCTTCACTAAGTAATAAACCATACAAATCACCATAGGAGAGAGGATCCAATCTTTGTTCAAGAGAGCGAACAAACCGATGATAGAGTTTACTCAACCTATTAACAATTACCTGAACTAAATCATCGTCCATGATAGGATTTTGTAAAGTTGTGAGTCGGTCAAACATACCTTTCGCACGTTGCGTAAACTTAGTAACATCTTCATTAAACTCCATCTATAGGCAGTAAAATCTGGATTTTATTGTACGAACTTGGGCATGAGAACCATATGCACTAGTAGCTATTAATTTTTGCCAAGCATGGCGAGCACTGGTAGAACCAATAATTTGCAGAACAAATGATTCTGTCATAGAACCAATAATCCAACTAAGGACCAATTGATCCTTGCGAAACCAAGAGACAAAATCAGGATTCGATGCATTATTAACAAGCTTCGGCGATGGTTCAAAAGAACCATCAATGCACTGGGCAAGGTTGTAGTTGTTGAGGAGCGGAAGGAGCTGAGCTTGCCATAACAAAAATTTTGAATAGTTCAGTTTGATGGGTAGTTGATGTGCAACATTTGGTGAGGTAGTGATATTGTTTCTCTCAGTTTGTGCGGGAATAACAACACCTTCATTTTCATCCATTACAGAGACGAAAGAAGAAGAAAGTGAGCTTGGATTGTTATACCTCTTATGGGCTCTGATCCCATGAAGTGATAATGGCATCAACTATTATTAATGTTCACTGATGTATAAATACAAGATATTCAACGTATAGTTACAACAAAGTACAATCAGATGTGCACAAGTGAAAGAGACTTATAGTTGATAACAAACTCTTGGCTAACTCATCCTTATCACTTTTTATTTCTGGTTTGTGGTTTCTGAGTTTGTTTCGCCCTTCTATTCTTTTTTGTTCATTTTTTGTTGCCTTGTACTCTTGTATTAGTTCTATTAAATAAAAGATGAATATTTAGACATTCTCAAGGTTTTTTTTTTCTCAATTTACTATTAAATAAAAGATGAACATTCAATTATAAAAAAGGGAAATAAGTCAGTGAGGAGTTGCTTGGTGCTAAAGTTCAAATCCTTATACTATTAGTTTAAAAATATAAGAACTTAATTAAATATAATAGATCAAATCTTAAGAATATTGAAGTAATTAACCCTGTTCTTTCCATCTCTATTTACTCTATTCTTTATGTATTTTTTTTAATACTGTTGCAATTCTCAACTTTGCATCCTTATATATACCCATATATGTAGAGAAACTTCGATCATTTACAACCAAAGAATACACTTTATTAGGCATCATAATTTATTTTGAACTTTCTTAATCCGACAGCAGCTATTCTTACGTTCACACTTACCAACTGACAGCTGAAGAAAAAAAGGAATAAACTATTTAAGATTGAATTTAAATGTATGTATTTGTTTTGAAATTTGTAACTAGATGTTATTTTAAATTCTGATTAAACGAATTATTTGTTTCAAATCTTACTACTGAATAGCTATGACTTCTGTGATATATTGTTGATGACTTTGTCTGTTACATTGAACATTCTCAGTGAAATATATTGCACTTTCATATAGAATTCAAATAAGAAATTTGATTGAAATTCAAATTTATCCTTAAATTTTTATATCTAAACATAGCATTAAATTCTTATAATTTTAAATTATATCTTGTTAAGGTTCTATAGCTTTAGTTTTTAACTAATTGTATTCTTACTTTTTAAACATTTTGTTCTCGAATGATTCTAACTTTTTTATTTTTAATAATAGAATGATTCCAACTAAGATTATTAAAAAAATAATAAATAATTATATATTTTTCATCATTTTTTTATCTAATTTTTATATAAATCATTTATTTTTAATAAATAGTTTAAATGGAGAGAGACTGAGGGCACCATATTCATCTCAAAAATAATATATATATATATATATATATATATATATATATATATATATATATATATATATATATATATATATATATATATATATATATATATATATATATATATATATATATATATATATATATATTGCTTTTATTTATAGTTAATTAGATATACATTTTCTTCGTTACTGTAGAAAACGCTCAGCAGTAATACGTACAGTTATTACCGTTGAGCATTTTCTTTGTTTAGCACATTATAGCAGAATAACCGCGCCAACTAATTGCAAATTTTAATTACAATATATATTTGTTTTTTTTAAAGCTTAGTATGAATTATTCCAATATTATAAGGAGAAAGGGAAGAATTTGAATTTAAATTTTATATTTCTTAATTAAATATCTACACTTTTTACCAATTATTTTATCTGGATTCTAATTTCAGAATATGGAATGGATAGCCTTGGGTTGAAGGGCCACACAATATGGAATGATCATTTTATTATTAGCCATATGAATAAGGATAATAAAGATTCCCCGGGAATAAATTGGTTTTATTATACATACATTTTCCTTTGAAATCGAATAAAGCACTCAGTTTTGCTTGTCTTGTAGTGGATACTGTTTTGCATTGGAACAAACCATTTTAAAATCTCACAACTTTTCGATTTTCTTTTAATTGGTTTTTATTGAATTTTTACTTTTAATTGAGTCCTGAAATTTTTATTTTTTTAATTTTTATATCCTTAATTTAACATTTGTTAAATTTAAATAAAATTTTTGTCAAATTATTGTCGTATCATATTATTTTAAATTTAAACTTTTTGAGCTTTATTTGATAGGTTTTCAATAAATTATTACATTTAATTGAGTTCTTAAACTTTTATTTTTCTGATTTTTATATCCTTTAGTAGATATTTACAAAATACATATTAATAAACATTATGTAATGCTATTTGATAAAATTTATACCATATAGAATATTTTTTATTTGTAAATTTAAATTCAACTCGAGATTAGCTTGCAAAAACTCAAGTTCAACTCAAATTTAGCTTATTTTTAATTTAATATTTTTAGCTATTTAAGTTTATATTTAAATAATAAAAAATTAATTTACTTTCAATTATTATAGTTCATATGTAATGTAACTTTTTAAAACTTAAGTTCAATTATTTTATAAATTTATTTTAAAAATTAATATGGAAAAATATTGAATTTAAGTTATACTTTATGTTATTCAAATTTTATGGCATTATATTAATATATAACATATATAAAATAAATTTATAAATCAAAGGATATTGATATATGAATATTTTGATAAACAATATGAAGTCAGTAATCTAAAATTTTCTATTATTAACTAAATAATTAAAATATATTAAATTAAAATATTTGCTAAATTTGAGTGAAACTCAAGTTTTTATAAGCCAATCTCGAGTTATTTACACATAAAAAAATTTTATATGTTATAAGTTTTATTAAATTTACATAATGTTTATTGAGATGTATTTCATAAATTCTTACTAAAAGGATGTAAAATTTAGAAAAATAAAAGTTTAAAAAATCAATTAAATATAATAATTTATTAAGGATATATCGAATGAATTTTTAAAATATGACATGGCAATAATTTGATAGAAAAAGTATTGAAGTTTAACGGACGTCAAGTTAAGGATATAAAAATTAGAAAAATAAAAGTTTAAGAACGTAATTAAAAATAAAAATTCAGTAAGGATCAATTGAAAACAAATTAAAAAGTTTAGGGACCTTAAAATTGTTTGTTACTTTAATTATTGAACGAGTCTAATTTGGCTGCCTATTTGTAATTAATTAATTAAAGTAACTAGTGGAATAATTGATTGTAATAATGGTTGGAGAGAAGACAGAATAAATATAATGTAACCAAATTCAAAAGTTGGAAAATTTTACGATATGTTTGAAAAATTAGTGTAGATACCCCCACATTTTCTACTCTTTTATTGTTGGTCAATAATGAGAGCCACATAGGACATACTTGGTAAGAGAGATGTTTATTTATTTATTTTAAATCAGTACAAATAATTAATTTTTAATATTATAAAAGAATAAAAATGGTGGTGAAAGGTTTGAACATGTTCTCTTTTGACTAAATATCCATAATTTTTACTATTCATAGAATAGGTAGAAAAGATTATTACATATATGTTTACAAAAGCATAACACTTTTTTTTTAAGCATAAAGAACAGTTTTCATTAAACAAGGACACTATTACGTCTTATCTTTTAAAGACCTGAAGTTAAACAAACTGAGGAACCTCAGGCCAATAGGAGCATCTAGCAAGAAATTGAGTTGCCTTTGCCAGAACATGAGCAGCTTCACTGCTTGACGCCTAACAAAACCTAACAGATACATTTGGTAATTGTCTAAGCTTAATAAAATTATTAAGATTGCACACACACTACAATTAATAATT
The DNA here is from genome assembly GCA_947683625.1 of Mallotus nudiflorus. Lineage (NCBI taxonomy): Eukaryota > Viridiplantae > Streptophyta > Magnoliopsida > Malpighiales > Euphorbiaceae > Mallotus > Mallotus nudiflorus. Next base: position 88,397 of record CANTUR010000173.1, read on the forward strand.
AATTCAAATATATTTTGGATATTTTTTACTTAAATATTTAGTACTTGATGTATATAAATAATTAATCAATACTTATAAGTGTGTTAATAATTCAAAATTTTGGTGTATAAATAGGACAACACTAGATGCAGGTAAATTTTTTAGATAATTTTGCACGTCAACTTAAGTTTTGTGTATTTAAAAATAAATATTCAAAATTTTTTTAGTAACCAAATCTTGATAGAAAATTAAATAAAACATCTTCCATTGCTTACTAGATTTGTCCTCTTGATTATAATCTCTCAAAGGTGAGATGTCTATAATTTCTCAAAGGTGAGAATTTTTGCACTCTGCATATTTATAGATGCTTTTCATATTTAATTTTTTAGTAAATTAAATAGCATAATTATCCTCTTTGATGACTCTTTTATTAGCTAATGTAATGTTTAAACCTTTTGTATTAAATTGTCTTAATGCATTATATATTTTTAATTGCCCAATATATACTGAGTCTTAAGTACATGAATGAGTTTTTATTTTACCAAAAAGATAAAACTGAAAAATAAAAACTAAAAATCATTAATATTTTAAACTTATTAGCTACAAAATGTGGTTTCTTTGTTAAAATTTTTGAAAGAGTAAATTTCATCATTTAGTTATAAATTTTTATTAACTTTGATAAATTTGGATATGTATTTTGAAATCTATTTCAATGAAACAGGTTAATATTCAAAAATCTATTTATGTTGTATGTGTAAATTGAATTTAAAATTTTGAGGAAGGGAATATTTTAATTGTATCTATTAGGATGTAAATATTTATATATAATTAGAAATATAATTAGGAATAAAATTTTTATTTCATTTAGGATATTATTCTATTTCTAATTATGATGTGATTATGATTCCTATATGTATATATAAGGGTTGTAATCTCTCTTATAAATATATCAAAAAATATTTTTCTTAAATTTTCTCTCTTTTTTTTTGAATTTTATTTTTCATGATATCATAGCATATCCATTGAAATTGATTTTTTTTATATTGAATTCTTGAAATCGTATTTTTTTCTCTTTCTTTGAATCCCTTTGAATCTTCAAAATTATAACCACTGAAAACACTTCCATCGTACCCCATGAAACACCCAATTTTATTCAAACCCTTCAAGATAATTCTCCTTTTCCTACAGGAATTATTCTTGATGATACGAACTATACTCTATGGTCACAACTAACGGAGATGCGAATTAGAACTATAAATAAATCTGGTTTTCTTAATGGCACTATGCTAAAGCCACCAACAAGAGATAAAGCTTTAGAGACTTGGCTTCTTGATAATAATTGAGTCAAAAGTTGGCTGATTGATTCCATGAGTTCGACATTGATGCAGAGATTCATTTGTCTTCCAACAGCAAGAGAGATATGAGATGTTATCTTAAAAACCTTTTATGATAGATCTAATGAAATTTAGTTATTCAAATTAAATTGAAAAGAACTCAGTTATTCAAATTAAATTGAAAATCATTCACAACACATACAATGGTAAGCCATTACCTGCATATTATAATGAACTGGTTGGAATATTTCAAGAAAATGATGTCTGAACGTGTGCACAAGGGGAGGATGTTAATAGAGTAGTGTTGTCATGACCCAAACCGGGGGCCATGACCGGCTCTAGAGAACTGAAATTCTTTCGAATCCGGAACCCATAGCAAGCCTTAAAATAAAAATATGCAATAAAATAAAATAAATAAATATGCATCATAATTAAAATCATAAACCAATGTAAAAATAATAATTTTTGTCATATCATAAAATAAAATATATTAATACAATATTCAGAGAAAGACCTCTGAATTAGAACCACATACAGTAAATATAAAATACAACTCACTACTGATACAAAATATGACTACTGCAGTTTTCTATAGTACAATATAAAATTAAGTAGATAATTTACATAAACAGGCCGGGGCGGAAGAAGTCTGACGAATAGGTCTACTACTGAGATCTGAAGAAGAAGACTCTCTTGTAAAAATATCAACTGAGGGGAGTCAGACGTCACTGAGTAAATTGTTATAATATGTATACATGCATTTCCTAATGTCAAATGTAATCAATCATTCATATATAATAAATATGTATACAAGCAATTCACATAAATGCTGAAAATCGCTTATATAATAATAATGAAAAACATAAGTTTATGAATGATCAAATAGAGCCCTATTTAACGCAACCTCGATCAACAATAACATCACTCTAGCCATACAGGCTCACTTAATTCCAAATAAATTCACTTATTCCATAGGGACAGTAGACTAGCCCGAGCCACTAAGTCAATCGAGCTCCAGCAGTCTAACTGTCAGTGTGATTGGCCCTGAGACACTAGGTCAACCGAGCTCCAGCAACCACACTATCAATCATATCACATATCAAATCAATCAATCAATTAGTCTCAATTAAATCATAATAGCACAAATGATCCTCACTCAACCTTAAATTTATCGCACCGGTACGTACACGGTCCTAATGCTGCCTACTAAGCAGCACGTTCTATCGATATCCTTCATTTCAAATAAATCATACATACGGAAAAATAAATAATGCAAAACAACAGTCATAATAATAAAATAACCCATATATATATTAGAAATATACCTAAAATAAACTAAGTATATTTTGAGTATACATATATCAAATAAATTCAAAATAAATCATAAAAGATGCCGAATGTAAACCAACAATATACTAAAGACATGTTAAGTTTAAATCAATAATAAAACATGCATTTATTTAGAAGTATATCAAAATATACTAAAAATATACCTAAAGTATACTAAACATTTTAATAAAAATAATTTATGAATAAATACAATCAAAACATGAATATGTGCTAAAACATGCATCCTAAATGCAATGTACATATAAAATAACAACTCACATATTTGCACTCCACGAGACTGGTTCCATGGGCCTGGTCCACTATGCCTTAGTCTCGGTGCAACTAAACAATAAAATAATCACAAAAATCAGGATAAATCTAACTTAAACTTCTAAAGAAACTCGATCTAAGATTTTAGAACACAGACAGACACAGAATTTAGAATTGACCTAATGTCACATTTTATGAAAATTCTACCAAAAATTCAGCAGAACCTCCTCTATAAAACGGACATCTCTCTACTAAAAAGTGGAGCCGGTCCTGCAAGAAAAACACATTTCAAATCACGGAATTCACACAACCCTCGGTTGGGATCCCGAACTACACAATTCCCCAACTGAGGTCCACAATTCACCAAAAATCCAAATAATATAATAAATATATTAAAAATCAATAAATTCCATAAATATCCTCAAAATAACAAAATATTACATATTTAACATTAAGACACTAAAAATAATTATTTCCTCAATAATTAAATAAAAATTCAAAAAATTAATATAATATTATTAAAAATCCAATTTTCTAATAATTACACAAATAATAATAATAATAATTCATTTTATAAATCCAAATAACTTAATTAACCCAAATATATAAAAAAAAGTTATAAAAACTCATTTTATTACCAAAATAATATATAATATATTATTTGAAAACTATTTTCAAAAATTAGTATTAATTAGTTAAAAATAGTAAATAATTTGTAAAAATCATTTTAATACCTTAAATAATTATAAAACCAACTAAAACATAATATTTAACTATAATTAATATAAAATTACACATTTAACCCTATAATACAAAATATCCATATTATAACTAATATTTCCCAAAAATTATATAAAAATTATATAAATGCATAAAAATTATTTTCTCAACATATATATTACTAATATTAACTAAAACACATTATTAAACAATAATTTCAACAAAAACACTAATTTAACCCAATTTTCTAATATTGACATAATATAAAAATATTTATAAAAATTACATAAAAATCCCAAAAATTAATTTCTCAACACTAAAATTAATATCAATTTATAATAATACCAAATATACCAAATTTATAATTTAATAAATTAATTTACGAAAATTCAATAAATAATAATAGAATATTCAAAAATTCACAAAAATTAAAATAAATTCCAAAAATTCAAAAAAAAATTATTCATGTAGATTAAGCTACTAGGAACAACTTTTGTGAAGAGAGATTGCAAGATTCATCAAGATCAAACTTAAAAAAAATTGGAAAACCCTAATGCTCAAAATAAAAAATTCAAGAAAACTCACAAATGAATGAATTTAAACTTGAAATGAGCTTGGATTCATCTTCCTCACGACTCAGGGAGTCGAAAGATACTAGAATCATGAGCTAAGGTGGCCGAAGGAGGAAGAACGACCGGAAAATGGAGTTTCGGCAACTGTTGTTGTTTCTGTCTCTGCCGCTGCCGTTGCCGGAGAAGAAGAAGAAGGGTGATGAAAGGCAACAAGGAGTGGTAGGTGGTCGGTCGGACATCGGGGAGGCACACCGACGGCTTCGAAAAGGGATAGTGAGAGGGGAAGGAAATTTACAGTAGATTCTCTGTGTTTTCTTGCGTGTTTGAATGTTTGTATGTATATGTATATATTAACTTTATATTAAACTATATATTATAATATAATATTACTTTATGTTTAAAAATTCTCCACCACAAATAAAACACACACACACATACATATATACACTCACATTAACATATATATACACATACAATTAAATACACATATAAATAATATACAAACCCTAATTATAATATATATAACTATAATACATAAAATAACCTTGAAAAATAATAATAATAATGATAAAATAAATAATATTTATGAAATTATTAAATAATAAAAAAAATACTAAAAATTAAGTAAATCAATCAAATGATATAGTACTTAAAATAATATTATTACAATAATAACTTTCAAAATAACAATAATGATATAAACCCTAATATAAATTTATTAACTTCATATACTTTAGCATAAAATGTCAATTAATAATCACAAATAACGAAAATAAATAAATAAAATTTGCAAATCTTATTAACACTGCATATCTCGTTATAAAATGAAATAATTTAAAACTAGGGTTATAACAAGTGTCACTCCACAAACATATTACCCGGCTTCTAATACATATTTTCCTAGTTGGGCTTGATTCAGAATTTAACAATGCTCAAAGTGAAATACTCTGGAAGGATCCACCTCTTGATCTTGAATCTAGTTATACATATATACGGAGGGATCATAGCCAGCGTCATATGATGAAAGAGTAAAAGATTCTGTCGGACCATGTTATACTTGTAGCAGTTAAGACTGATCCCCAGTTCAAAGGGAAAGTACCAAGTAAGTCCATCACATACACCTATACTCATTGTGGCGAAGTTGAACACTCTAAGGAATGGTGCTATGAAATTATAGGATATCTGGAATGGTGGAATTTCAATAAAAAGCCTTGTAAGAAGCTCAAAAAAGCTATAATTGCCACCTCAAGTGAGACTAAACCAAGTGGTGATCTTAATGCAACATTAGGTATGATATCTTGATGCAATATCAGGTATGATAAATCTTACTCAAAATAATACATGGATTATTGATACAGGTGCTATTGATCATATAACAAACTCCACTCACCATCTTACATCCATCCGCCCATCAACCCAATAAAAAATTTTGATTGCCTATGAAGGCATAACACCGATCACTCATAAAGGATCAGTATCTAACTTCGACTCTCTTAATATATAGATTATTCTTATTGTTCCATCTCTTTCTTATAATCTATTATCTGGTGGCCAAATTAATGAAATCTTGAATTGCATTGTCAAATTTTGGCCTAATTATTGTGCATTTCAAGACATTGTATCACATCGGATTCTTGGCTCTAGTATTAAACGTGGAAAGTTGTACTATCTTAATTTGCATGGTGATCTAAGTCATAAGTCAAGTCAAGTTCATAGGGTTGGTAGAAGTTGCTCAACCAAAGACCAAGTTATCTTGTGGCATCATCATCTTTATCATCTTTCTTTGGCATCATCATCTTTATCATCTTTCTTTTTATTATCTTAGACAAATAAAATTGGAATTGTTTTTGAATACCACAGACTCGGAATTTAAGTGTGATAGTTATGAATTGGCAAAAATCCATTGAATCTCTTATGTCTTAAGTTATAATAAAAATTCAATTCCATTTATGACCATTCATTCTAATGTATGGGGACCTGCTTAGATTCTTACTCTATCTGGTGCTCGATATTTTGTAATATTTATTGATGAATGTACCCAGATGACCTGGGTATTACTACTTTTAAATAAGGGAGATGTGTGCTCCGCATTCTGGGACCTATACAAAATGGTGGCTGCACAATACCAGAGTAAAATTTGAGTCTTACAGTCTGACAATAGTGGGGAATATCTTAACTCAGCTCTGAATGATTTTTGCCGTGAGCAGGGTATTTGCCACTAAACATCTTGTGCCAGCACTCTCCAACATAATGGTATAGCAGAACAGAAGAACCAACAATTATTGGAAGTCATCCGAGCATCATTGTTTGACATGAATCTTCCTCGAGAATCTGAGGAGAGGCAGTTCGATCTGCTGCATATCTTATAAAGCGAAAACTATCAAAAGTACTCGATTTCAAAATGCCTCTTCATAAACTTCAGGAACTTGTCATATCTCTACCTCTCAATAATCTAGAGCCCCGAGTCTTTGGATGCTCAGCATATGTTCATAAAAAACTCAGCAAATTAGATCCTCGAGCTATTCGATGTATCTTTGTTAGTTATATGGATCTACAAAAGGGACATCGGTGTTATGACCTGAATGTAAAGAAGATGTATGTAACTCGGGATGTTCAGTTCCATGAAAATGAGATTTTTTTCTATCATTCCAAGTGCTATCTTCAAGGGGAGAAAAATCCAAACCTCTTTGAATTTGAAGATAGCACTCTGAATATTCTAAATCTGAGTATCTTAAATGTCCTGAGTCTTCAAAGTCTTCCGAGCATCTCACCTAGACAAACATTTGATGTTTAGAATGTTCCAAGCATCTTACTTGAACAAATAATTGAAGATAATCCGAGTATTCAATATAATACATCTTCCCAACCCACATCAAAAGCTGAAGAAACTCTGAATGTGCATAATAAGGTAAACTCATCTCCTCTAGTAACTCCAAATACCGAGCCTTGTTATCCTTCTATAATTAATAGAGGGATTTCAAAAAAATAATATGATCCAGACCTTTATACTAAAGCTAAATATCCTATCAATAACTTCATATCAACCGACCGTTTGTCTGATTGACATGCATTTACTATAAATCAATTATCTATTGTATCTATTCAAAGTAATATGTAGGAGGCTTTAACTAATCCAGATTGGAAGAAAGCCATGAATGATGAAATAGAGGCATTGCAGAAGAACTGCATATGGGATTTTGTTCCTCTCCCTAATGAAAAGAAAATGGTAGTGTATAGGTGGATATTCACTGTAAAACTCAATTCAGATGGAAGCATAAATCGATATAAAGCTCGGTTGGAAGCAAAGGGATATACTCAGAAGTATGGAATTGACTATAAAGATACATTTACCCCAGTAGCAAAAATGAACACCATCTGAGTTCTTATTTCCTTAGTTGCTAACTTGGACTGGCCACTATGAAAATTTGATGTGAAAAATACATTTTTGAATGGAACCATAGATGAAGAAGTGTATATGGATCCACCACCTGAACAAGATGTACTGACCAAGTATGCAAACTAAAAAGGGCATTGTATGGACTCAAGCAATCGCCTCGAGCATGGTTTGGATGACTCTCAACTTTCATGAGAAAGCTCAAATATAAGCAAAGTGATGCTAATTATACATTATTCATCAAACAGAAGTTAGGTAAAGTTACTGCTCTTGTAATATCCCGTGTTTTTAAATGTTTTAATACTGCATCGGGATATGCAGTGTTAATAATTCTGTATATATTTATGGTATTTTTATGAGTTTGCTATTTAATTAAAGCTAATTTTAATTGTTTATTATTATTTTAAGTGCTTTACGTAAAATTTTCCCGGGACTTGCATTTTCGGGAAAATTTTCACGTAAATAATTTACTACTAATTATTTTAAATAGATTTACGGACTTGCATGAACTCATATATATTTTTAAAATACTAAATAACGTATGTTTGTGTAATTATTTAATTAATTAGGGTTTAATTAATATTACCCTAATATTTTATTATTTATTATTAGTTTTAATATTATTTAATTATTTTTAGGTGTATTAAATTATTTAAAATATTAAATTATATGTGTGTGGTGTATATTTAATGTGTGTAATTTAATATTATTTTAATATATAGTATAAAGTATATATATATATATATACATATATACATTTAATATTAACAAAATTATAAAGTTTGGATTAATTACAACTTTGCCACCCGAACTTCTTCTTCCTCCTGACCGTTCCCCATCACCGTCCGCCACTGCTACCGTCGATTCCTTGCCGTTGGTGTGCCATCCGGCGTGCCACCTCCTTCCTCAGCCTTCCTCACCGCCTGTTGCAGCCGTTTTCGGCGTCTAGAAGCCATTTTTGGCTGGAGAAGCCGAAAGTGAGAGCAACGTCGTTCACGATGTTTCCGGCCACCGTTTTTGATACCGCCAGTCTCTTTCTTCTCCTTGAGCTCCATTGAGTGTGATTCCAAGCTTTATTTCACTTAAAATGGTCTTGATTTGCTTAGGTTTCAATTTTTTGAATTCAGCCATTTTAGGGTTCTTGAATTTTTTAACTTCAATTTGATTGATTCATGAAAAATTCCTTCACAAATGTTGTTCCCCTTAGCTTAATCTACATGTGTGAATTTTTGTGGAATTTTTGGGTATTTTTGAATATTTTAATATTATTTTCTAATTTTCAAAAATTAATTAAAAAAATTATGAAATTGTGTTTTATGATAAATATAGATGTTAAAATGAATTATAGGAATTTATTTGGAATTTTTATGAATTTCTATGTATTTATTTTGAATTATTTAAGTTTATGTAATTCTGGGAAAATTAGGTTAATTATGTTTTTAATTGAAATTAATTGGTTAATTGAGTTTAATTATTGATATTATTGATAAATATGTTGATAAAATTAATTTTGGATAATTATACTATTTTTAGTGAATTTTTGAATGAATTTTAGTATATTTATATATATAGGGGTATTTTGGTAATTTTACCCTAAATTGACTAAAAATGTAATTAAATTGGTTTTAATAGTTATTTAAGGTATAAAAATGATTTCTAAAAATTATTTAGTATTTTTAATTAATTAAAACTATTTTTCGTGAATTATTTTCAATTATATATATATAATATATGATTTTTCTAAATAAAATGAGTTTTATCGGTTTTTACTTTGTTTTAAGGTTAATTATGTAATTTCTACTTATTAAATATATTCTGTGATATAAGGGTATTTTTGGTATTTTTATATTGTTCTGTGATTGTGGACCCCGGTTGGTAAACTGTAGTTTGGAGTCCGACCGAGGGGTTGTGGATGAGTTGTTGTGTCTATTTTTCGAAGTGTGTTTCTTTGCAGGCCGGCTCTACTCTTTGAGTAGAGAGATGTCCGTTTTACAGGGGAGGTTCTGCCGAATTTTTGGTAGAATTCTCGTAAAACGCGATGTCCGGTCAAACCCTAATTTTGTTTCTGTGTCTAATATTCTAGATCGAGTTTCTAGGATTTTTTGTTAGGTTTATTCTGATGTCTGTTATTTATTATTTGTTTAGTTGCGCCGAGACCGAAGTCTAGTGGACCAGGCCCGTCGGACCCATCTCAAGGAGCGCACTAAGTGTGAGTTACTATTATATATATATATATATATATATGCTTTAGGGTGCATGATTTAGAAATGCATGTTTTATTTTGATTAAATATGCATAAATAATTTGATTAGTACTTAAGTTTATTTTTAGTTTACTTTTGGTTTATTTTTTGTATATATTAAATTATATGCATGCTTTATTAACCATTTATATTTAAAATGTTTTTAAATACATTTCTAGCTTATTTTGTAACTTAATTGGATTTGTTTGACGTATATATACTCGAAATATACCTGGTTTACTTTTGGTATATTTCTAGTATATATATGGTTTATAATGCTATTTTATTCAAATTCATGCATCATTTATTTATGAATGTGTGTTTTATATTTAATAAATGAAGGATATCGATAGAACGTGCTACTTAGTGGGCAGCACTATGACCAAGTATGTACCGGTGCGCTTATAGCATTTAGGCTATATTACTAACCTGTTTGAGGATATTAATGAGATTTGATTATTTGATGTGTGAGAAATGATTTGGGAGTGTGATTGCTGGAGCTCGGTTGACCAAGTGTCTCGGGGCCAATCACACTGACAGTCAGACTGCTGGAGCTCTGTTGACTTAGTGTCTCGAGGCCAGTCTACTGTCCAAATGGAATAAGTGATTATATTTGGAATAAGTGAGCCTATATGGCTAGAGTGTCGTCTAACACTGTTTTAAGGTTGCGATTTTCTAGGGTTCTATTTGATCCTTCATAGACAGTGATTTTTAATAAAAATATATAAAATGATTTTATTGCATCTGTGTGTATTTGCTTGTATATATATACATATTATATATATACTTTTGATTGTGTGCATTGGCATTTAGTATGCATGTATATATATTATAGTAATTCACTCAGTGAGGTCTGACTGCCCTCTGTTGACCATTTTTCAGGAGAGTCTTCTTCTTCAGACCTCAGTAGTAGGCCTGTACGCCGGATTTCTTCCGCCCCGGCTTCCTTATGTAAACTGCTTATCTGAGTCTTGAGTTTTATTTTTTATAATCTAAACACTGCAGTAGTTATAAATAAATTATGGGTTTGATGTATTGTATTTATATGAGATATGTATTTTGAATATTTGAACTGGATGTGTATTCAAAGGATTTATCTATATATGAGATATGGATATTATTTTGATAATTATGATTTTATTTCCACTGCATTAAGAGCTGTTGTTATTATTACTGGCATGTTTTATTTTATTTTTTTAGGCTTGCTACGGGTTCCGGATTCGAAAGAATTCCCATTCCCTAGCGCCGGTCATAGCCCATGTTTTGGGTCGTGATAGCTCTGATTGTATATGTTGATGATATGGTGGTCACTAGGAATGATTCAAGTGAGATAATAATCTTGCAAAGACAGTTAGAAATCAAGTTTGAACTTAAGGATTTGGGTAACTTGAAATATTTTTTAGGAATTGAAGTTACAAGATGAGCTCAAGAGATTTCCCTCTGCCAACGAAAGTATTAATGGACTTACTGATAGAGATAAGCACGCTTGACTGTAAGCCAGCCAAGACTCCAATTGAAGTCAACCATGGACTTTCAGACCTAGGAGATCAAGTCCCAACAGATAAAGATCAGTATCAAAGGCTGATAGGAAGGTTGATTTACTTATCTTATACTTGACCATATATTACTTATGCAGTAATTGTTGTAAGTCAGTTCATGCATTCTCCGAGTAAAGATGTTATGACCCATATTTTTAAATTATTTTATTTTAAAATGAGATATGCAGTGTTAATAAATTTTGGAGATTTTATTAATTTATTTCATTATTTGTGATTTATTTCTATTATTTTCTATTTAATTAAATTTTTCTATGTAAAAATATTATTTTTGGTCATTTAATTTGCATGGTTATTTTAACATTATTATTTCTATTATTGTTTTATTAAATTTCACTATTTATTTTGTTAATAAATTATTTTATTAATGGGATTTTTATTTTATGTATTATATATATATTAACTTGGGTTTGTGTATTTGTGCATGTGTGTAATTTGCATGTGCGTGTATGTGTATTATTATTATATGTGTGAATATATATATATAACCACATTATTTTAATAATAGTTTATTATATAATATTATAATATATATATATATATATACACACACACACATGCATATAAAATAAACACATACATGCATGCATACCCATAAATTAAAACAACCTAAATAGCAAACATACGAACACAGCACAAACACAAATACATTCACACAAACTAACACATCATTTTACATAAACAAACACATACACACACTGCCAACCTACCTTCCTCCTGCTGCACATCTGATTCTTCCCTCGTCGGTGTGTCTCCTTCACTTCCAACCGACCACCACCTCCTTCCAGCCTCGTCACTGCCGTCTAGAAGCCTTGAAGCCACCAAAAAACTAAATTCTTCACCAACTGCTACAGTAACTCTGACAAGGATCCGGCCACCATTTCTCTTGATTCCGGTGTCTTTCTCTTTTCTAGCATCGGTGAGCACTAATCCAATCTTAGTTTAAGCTTTAATCTCCATTTGATTGAGTTTTTATTGATTTTTAGTTTTTGAGTTCTAGGGTTTCAATTTTTTTTTTAGTTTGATCTAGCTTGAATCTTGCAAAACTCTCTTTACAAATATGATTCCCTATCAGCTTAATCTACCTCTATGAATTTTTGTATGATTTTTGAAATTTATTTTGATTTTTGTGAATTTTATTATTATTTTATTAATTTTCGTAAATTAATTTATTAAATTATAAAATTGGTTAATTTAGTGATATTATATATTTTTATTAATTTTAGTGTTGAGTTTTGAGAATATTATATAATTTTTATGAATTTTTATAATTTATGTCAAAATTGAATAATTAGGTTAGAATTGGATTTTTGATGGAATAATGGTTTAAATATGTGTTTTAATTAATATTAATAATATATATGTTGAAAAATAATTTTAATGCATTTATATAATTTTTATGGAATTTTTGAGTAATAATAGGATATTATGTATATTTTTGTATTATAGGGGTAAAAATGTAATTTTGTGCTAATTATAGCTAAATAATATATTTTAGTTGGTTTTAATATTATTTGAGGAATTAAAATGATTTTTTGCAATTATTTACTATTTTTAACTAATAAATACTAACTTTCAAAAATTATTTTCAAATAATATATTATATATTATTTTGGTAATAAAATGGGTTTTAAACTAATTTTATTATATAATTAAACTATTTAAGCAATTATATGTGAATTTTATTAATTAGAGTAGTTGTGTTGTTTGGTTGGGTTGTGAACTCGGTCGGGCTAAATGCAGTATTGGAGAGCTGACCCGAGTATGGTTGAGTGTGAATGCTAGAAGTGCGTTTTTCTATGCATGAATGGTTTTACCTACGGTAGAGAGATGTCCATTTTACAAGGGAGACTCTACCAAAATTTTGATAGATTTTCTCTTAAACGTGACATCTTCCGTAATTTCCTAGTGTAAATTAGGGTATTCCAATCTATCGAGTCTTATCCGGTTTTCCCGAGTCATTCTAGAGTCTCATAATTTTTATTAATTTTTCTTATCCATAAGTATGATTTTAAAAATAAATATGTTATTTTTAGAGAGTACCGGAGTGGGAGCTTCTAGATTGAGGCAGACGCGCGGGTCGTCAGCCATCTCACTCATCCTGTAAGTTAATAAATTGATCTGTGCGTGTGTTTTCTTTAAATTGCGTGCGCTCATATTTTTAGTATTATGTACATTATCGATTTGAAGTAAATGCTGTTTTCGAGAAATTTATTTATTTAAAGAACTAGTTTGAGAAATTGTGGTAGAACGGGCTACCTAGTGGGTTTCACCAAGACCGTGTGCACATGGTGGAGATTGAGAGATGAATCCAAAATATGTATGAGTTGTGGTTATAAACTGGGACAGGTGCTTCGGTGGAAGCCTCTGCTCTCGGGGACCGCCAATGATATGGAAAGTTAATAATGGACTAAGATTGGTGCCTCGGTGGATGCTTTAGCTCTCGGGGACCGCCAGTGCCATGTGTTTAGATTAAGCTAATGACTGCGACTTGGTGCCTCGGTTTAGAGATGATAAATTACTAAATTAAGATCCTTAATGTGTGTAAATATAAAAATATGAAGGTTCAATGCAACACAATTAAAGTTTAAGGGCTCAATAAACAACACATAAAGGTTTAAGGACTCGAAAAGTGAGTTTTGCCAATAAACTTTCAAGGTGTAATTATTTTTTCCTTTTTTTTTCAAACTGTGTTATTGTATTTGTAATAATTCATGCTATTAGTGTATTTTAAAACGTACACAACTAACATCAACAACACAAAAAAAATAATTACCGAATATAATTAATAGCATGTGTGAAAAGATTTAGGGAGAATCACAATGTGTGAAAATAACATAAATTTTCACATTTACTAGGGAACAAAAGGTTTGGACATTAACTATGAAGAGAAGAATGAACTCCTCATCACCCTTCTTTCTTACTACGAAAAATTAAATCACTTCAACTATTTTAAAAAAATATTTAATTAAAAAAATGGTCTTACATTCACAATTTCAGTGTAGAATTAATTTCTAGTTTATTTTTTCTGATTGTCCTTTTCTAAATGTAAAAATTCCTGCTATTCATATGTTTTAAAATGTAGACAACTAACACCAACAACCCAGAAAATAATTTAGGTGACTGGACAAGTGGGCTTTATATAAACAGGGCACTGATTCGCAATGCATATTCCCTATTACTTGTTCTAAATTCATCTATTATTCCACTTGAATATCATCATCACAGATATCAATAATCATTGAAAACAGGTTGGCAAAATGGCAGCAACTATAGTTCCTGAGGTATTAACGGGACAGTCCAATTATGCAAACTGGAGTGGTTGCATGAAGAACTATTTTATAGCTCATGATGATATATGGGATGATGTTATAGAAAGAAGTGGTGATGCTGAAGAGAGTGAAGTTGAATTCAAGGCCTGGAAGAAGAAAAATGCTGCAGCTTTACATGCCATTCAGATTTCTAGCTCACCAGATGTATTTTCTCAGATTAGAGATGTGACTTCTGCTAAACTTTGTTGGGGCAAGTTGGCTCAGATTTGCAAAGCAGAATCATCTATACAAGCAGATGATGATCAAGGTAATTCTTATTCTTTCCTCTATCTTATTTCATAATAAATAAATGCTTTCATTTTTTTTTATGCAACTTGATGATAAAAAGGTCTATTAGTATTAAAGAATTTAAAATTTTGCTATCTTTTATAATTTTATTCCAAATTTTTAATTTCGATAAATATATTTATATTTGACAAATTTTTAATAGTTTTAGCACAACATTTGATTTTTCAAAATTAAATAAAAATATTTTGACCTAATATTTACTGAATCTAACAGTTTTAGAAGATGATGATCAAGGTAGTCAAGAATCATATATAAAAGCATATGATGGTCAAGGTAATTCTTATTCTTTCCTCTAGATCATAATGCATATTAAATAAAAATTGTTCATTTGTTTAATGCAACTTGGCAATAAAAGGTCTATTCATATTAAAAAAAAAATTCAAATATATGCTATTTTTTTAATTTTATTCTAAATTTTAATTTCAATAAAAATATTTCCTGAAATATTACATCTACTTGACTCGCGAATGCTTGTTCGCTATATCGTGTTCTAATTTCACTATTACATCCACTTGAATATCATCATCACAGATATCAGTTAATCATTGAATTCCCACAGGTTGGAAAATGGCTGCAAGTTTAGTTCTTGAAATATTAACGGGACAGTACAATTATGCAAGATGGAGACTTTGTCATGACCCGAACCCGAGGGCACGTGATCGACACTAGAAAATAGGTAGATATAAGGTCCCCGAAACTCATAGTAAGCCTTAATGAAAAGAAAATAAAACCTTATAATTTAAAACTTTATTTTATAACAGAACACATTATCAAACTGATTTTTCTAAAATTAAAAACAGAATTGAATACATAAATAAAATATTCTCCAATGTCATATCATAAATCAAACTTAAATCATCATACATAAGCGTGATTCATATAAATAAAATGCACAAATATACTTAAGTCATACAATTCATAGTACAGTTACTACTATAGTTTTCTAGAGATTACTACTATAGTACAGCTCACAATGACCTACATAGTATAGCCCGATGATGAACAAATCCGGCGTAGTAACGGTCTGAGGTCGAACTCCCAAGCTCTTGAAAAAAAAATAGATGAGGGGAATCAGACCTCACTGAGTAAGTTAATAAAAAGAGCTATACGATTTGAAAACCTTTTTGAAAACCATATAGTTATAGTGAAAATAATTTAATAATGTATAGATATAGCTTTTGAAAAATCTCGGTAGAACCCTAAACCCAAAGTTCTAAATGGCCAACCGGGTCTACTTGTTCCAACTAGATTGTCGGTCCCCGAGAGCAAAGGCATCACCGAAGGTACCCAAGTTGCAGTCATTCATTTAATCCAGATATATGACACTGGCGGTCCTCGAGAGCTAAGGCATTAACCGAGGCACCCATCCCAGTCCATTATTGACTTTCCAATCACTGACGGTCCCCGAGAGCAAAGGCTTCCACCGACGCACCCGTCCCAGTTTATATCCACAAGTCATACATATCTCGGATCCATCTCTTAATCTTTACCATATGCACACGGTCCTGGTGAAACCCACCAGGTAGCTCGTTCTATCAAAATTTCTCAAAACTAATTTTAAATAAATAAAATGCACTTAAATCTTAAATAGCAGCATTTAATTAAATAAATCATATAATGAATACTAAATATATGAGTGCACGCACAGATCAGTTTATCAACTTATAAGATAGCGAGAAGGCTGACGACTGCACATTTGCCTCGATCTCACGGCTTCTACTCCGATATGCTTTAGAAAAAAAAATTAACAAATTGATTTTAAAATATGTCTATGAAATTGAAATCGAAAATCAACAGAAATAGTGAAATTTTAGGCTGACTCTAGACCGGATAAGACTCGATAGACAGGAAATAGCCTAATTAACAGTAGAAATCATTACAAATATCACATTTTTACGAGAAAATCTACCGAAATTTCGGCAGAGTCTTTTCTGGTAAAACGGACATCTCTTTACCGAAGGTAGAGCCAAACCTGCATAGAAAACGCATTTCTAATAACCGCAAACATTCATACTCGAGTCGGGCTTCCAGAACTACACTTAGCCCCGATCGAGATCACAATCCAACAAGAACATCACAAAAATGATTATCCATAGCCAGAAAAATCACTTCTCAATATAGATTTAAAATAAAATTTCACAAACAAACATATATATGTATATATATATTGGAAACAATATTCACAATTAACATTACTTAATGAAAATTACCTATTAATATGTATATATAAATATATCTCTAAATCCCTTAAATATTAATAAAGTTAATTAATGTATTTTAAGCATAATTAGCGTAAAATTACATATTTATCCAACTAATGGGAAAATACACTTAATATTCAAAAATAATACCTAATATACTATTAAAAGTTGATTTTAACAAATTTGTGTCAATTAGTCTAAATTAATAGAAAATTTGTAAAACCCTTTTTAAATTCCTAGATTATTATTAAAACTAACTAAAAATTTATTGTTTAACTATATTTAACAAAAATTACGTTTCTACCCTTATAATATACAAACATATATTACCCTATTAATTTTAAAAATTCCTTGAAAAATTATACAAACATAAAAAAATCATTTCTCTACATTAAACATCTTAACATAATTAAAAACATATAAATAACTACTAATTTCCTCTAAAAATATAATTTAACCTAATAATTCACATTTGACATAAACCTTAAAAATATTTATAAAAATAGTTTACAAATCACAAAAACTATAATTTAAGTTCTAAAATTAATAGCATTTAATAATAATATTAATTATCAAAATTTCATAATTTTTACAATAAATTTCGTAATTAATAAAAATATCAATTTAATACCCAAAATTTACAAAATCTATAATTAACTCCAAAATTTCTAAAACATCTTAAATAACATCAATACATTGCAAATAATTTAACCTTAATTACCCTAATTACTAATTGAACTAAAAAAAAATATCAAATAAAGTCAAATAAAAATTAAATAAAATCAAACAAAAATCCTGTAAATCAAGAAAAAATCAGAATAATGCACAAAAATCGGATTTGAACAACCAAATTGGTATAATTCATCATCTAGCTTAGAATATCTAAAGATTAACACCTAAACCCACTCAAGCAACCAAAAAAACAACTCTAGAACAATCTAAAAACAACCCAGACCAACTCACCTTCAACCTCCAATTCTGACGCCGGAGAGGAGTTGCAGTGGCGGGTTTCAACGTGGACTGATGCCTGAGAAAGTGAGGGAGGCTGAGGAGCTACGGTGGCGTCGGATCCAGCTCCGACAGCGACGAGGCAGCTCCAACCAAGAGTGACAGAAGACAAGCACCGAAAGGAAGAAAGGAGGGAGGAGGGAGGAAGGAGAGGCTGGCGGTGGTGACTGTCGCTTCGGAAGGTCGAGGCACACTGGAAGGAGAGGAAACGCGGTGGTGACGGTGACGGACGGGGAGGTGGGCAGTAGCTTGGGGTCTTCGGGTGAGAGGTAAGCTTCTTTTCTTTATATATATATATATATATATATTAAAACATATATTATAATATTATACCTAAATTCTCCACCCACAATATATATATATATATATATATATATATATATATTATATATATATATATATATATATATAATATATATATATATATATATATATATATATATATATTCACAATAATAAACTAATACACACATAAAATAACCATGAAATTAATGTAGTTTAAAAAAAAATAAAATAACAATAATAATAATAATAATAATAATAATAATAATAATAATAATAATAATAAATAATAATAATAATAATAAATGGTATTTTTAAATAATAACAAAATAATACTCACATAAATTAATAACCCTAAAATAATATTAACATAAAATATATCTCCATTAGATAGCAAAATAATTAACAATTGTATATTATAATTTAAAATTAATTATTAACAATACAAATTCAAAAATTATTTTTATTTAATTAAAACGTAGGGTATTACAGGAGTTCTTTCATGAAGAAATATTTTATAGCTCATGATGATATATGGAGTGATGTTATAGAAAGAAGTGGGGATCCTCCAAATCCTGAAGATGGTGAAGTTGAATTCATTGGCTGGAAGAATAAAAATGCAGCAGCTTTACATGCCATTCAGATTTCTTGCTCACCAGATGTATTTTCTCAGATAAGAGATGTGACTTCAGCTAAACATTGTTGGGGCAAGTTGGCTATGATTTGCAAAGCAGAATCATCTATACAAGCAGATGATGGTCAAGGTAATTCTTATTGTTTCTTCTCATTTATTTCATAATAAATAAATGGCGTTTATTTAATTTTTTTTATGCAACTTGACGATGAAAGGTCTGTTGATATAAAATAAATCCAAATATTTGCTATCTTTGATAATTCTATTCCAAATTTTTAATTTTAATAAATTTATTTGTATTTAAACAACTTTTGACAAATTTATCTCAAATACTGAGTTTTTATAATTATATAAGAGAATCAATAACAGATCAAATTGGATTAGTTAGAATACAGTTGGTCAATTAAATTTTTTTTTTTTTTAAATCATATTGGATCTTTCATTTCATGAAAACATTTAAATCTTATAACTCTTTTTTAGTAAAATGAAGTCCTATAAATTTAAAAATATTATTTAAACGGTTAACTAAAGTTGACAACTTTTTACTTATAATGTTTTAAAATTCTTAAAATGATACAAAATTTTTTAAGAATTTTTAAAAATTTTACAATCGAGTGGAATATATATACATTTTGAAAAAAAAAAAAATTTATAGCAAATTGATTTTAACGTGGAATAAAAAAATTGATTCATCAATCATTGTGTATTTTAAAATTTAAACTGATGAATTGATATATATATATATATATATGCAGGAACACGGGGGAATAAATGATTAAATATCGGCCCCTGTGCAAGGCAATAGAAGGCAGTAGAAGCAGGCGATTTGGATGGTGTTAAAAGCTTTCTTCACCCTTCATGAAGATGCAATAAACCAAAAAATTACAGAGTATGGTTCAACGGCTCTTCATCTAGCAACTTCAAAAGGCAACATAGAGCTTGTGAAGGAACTGCTGGAGTTAATGTCCAATGACGGAGTAGAAACTTACTAATCGTAGTGGATATACAGCTCTATCTGTTGCAGCTGAAATTGGAGCAACAAAAATTGCAGAACTCCTGGTAAAAAAGAATGAGAAATTGGTTGCTATCCCATCAGGAAACCACTTAGCGGTCAATATTGCAGGCACTAGGGGCTATAAGGTACAGCTTTGTATCTGTACTCTCAAACTCCATTTGAACTGCTACTTCCAGAGCACGGAAAATATGGGCTTTGCTTCTGCATCAAACTCTGTTGAGTCAAATGTTTGGTAAGATTGCACATGCATAAATGTTTGGCATTTTGATGTTATATTAGTTTTTCCCTTGAATTATCATGTCAATATTTAACTAATTATGATCTCTCCTTTTTTGTTTTGTTTATTGAAATAGAAATTTTGTTGGATCTAATTTAACGGTGCCCATCCTTACCTACTACATCTTCTTGTGGTGGGAGCAACCCTTTGCTTGAATTTTGTTGTGTGCATTTTATATTCCCCAGTGGCTGTGATTTGGTATTTTGGAAACGATGGATCTACTCCTGTTAGTATCCACCTACCTCCTTTCTCTCTTGTTTCTTAATTTTCTACTTTATAAATCAATTGCAATAACAGTAAAATGAATTAGAAAGGCATATAGTCATAATAACATATGTTCATTATTCATCGCACGCACGAAAGGGCATTCAAGTGCAACTGCCTACTTTCTCTAACCATGTGGCGATGCCAATTAGCGTAAAAAATGAGCAAATGCAACAAGAAAACTGTTTAGGACGAGGTATGCCCCTCTCTCAGCTTTCTTCCAAAAATTCATTGAAACAGAAATTATCGAAATAGAAATTACCTTTGGTTTAGTGTTATATATATAATAAATTCTGATAGTATATGTAGTTTTTTCCTACAGTGTTGTTATATCAATTCCGAACTATGGTTTCGAGACTCCAATCATTTTTTGGTAAGCTAACTTAGGCTATCATTTTTTGTTTTAATTTAAGTATGCATTTCTAATTATATTTGTTCGTTAATTAATATAGGGCTCAAACAAATTTATGAATTGAAGTTGAAGCATTCGTATGCTCTTGCACTATTACAACATTTTTCAGAATCAATATCAAGCTTGGGTGAGAATGAACGTGAAGAAAGAGGAGTACACCAAGCATTCTTCGATGCTGTTGGTCATGGGATAATTGAATTTGTCATTGCCATGACTAAAGCCAATCCAGTTCTATTAGACGTCGTTGATCAAAATTCATGGGGCATAATTCATTAAGCACTTCGAAATCGACAAGAAAAAATTGTTAAACTATATATATGCTCTTGGAGGACGATAGTATTTTTTCTCAAAACCAATGGATGTTTTTGGTAATAATTTATTACATATTGCAGCTATGTTAGCACCTCCTGATAGACTTGCACACATTTCAGGTGCTGCTTTACAGATGCAAAGAGAATTACATGGTTTAAGGTGATTTTCTCAACTTTTAGATTAGTAGCTAGCTGGAGATAATATTTGTTTATTATAAGGTGTTTGTAATTAATTACAACAACTCGAGTGAAAAATGAAAGTTTATTTATTCAGTTGTTTGTTGTTTTTTATTATTTTTTTTTCTGTGGATCATTCAGTGTAGTGTTTTATTAAATTTGTTAGACATTTGTTATTATTTTAGAACTAAATGATTTAAATGCAGGAAGTGCAAAGCGTAGGGGATCGTTCATGTCGAGTAGTTGCCTAGGGAACAATTCATAGAGGATCACAAACAACTAAAGATAGAAGGAGAAAAATGGATGAAAGAGACTGCAGCATCATGTACTGTTGTAGGTGCTCTCATCATTACAATTATGTTTACTGTGGCATTCACTGTTCCTGGGAGCAAAATTGAGGGAACTGGCATTCCAATATTTTTGAACAAGAAGTCGTTTAAGGTGTTTATTGTGTCTGATGCAATGTCTTTGTTTGCATCCTCAACTTCAGTGATAACATTTTTTAGGAATCTTGACCTCACGTTATGCAGAAGATGATTTCCTAGAGTCATTGCCTAAAAGTTGATCATTGGTCTTTCGACACTTTTTATTTCTATAGCAGCTATGATGGTGGCTTTTTGCGCAGCTCTTATAATTATGTTAGATGGGAATCTAAGCCTTATAATTCCAACTATTTTGTTGGCTTCTATTCCTGTTACCCTTTTCATGTTGCTGCATTTTTCTCCTCTTGTCGAGATTTTCATATCCACATATGGATCTAGCATCTTAGATACAAAAATGAAATAGCGGTCGTAAGTGTGTAACAAGTGAGAATAAGATGTTTGTGTAGTTTTGTGTTCGCTGTATATTTTTGTGGCTACTATTGTAATTTTTAGGTTTTGTATCCTCACATTTATAATTCAATAATAATTACTCCAATCAATTAATGGCAACATTGATCATTTTTATATTTGGTTCTTTATTATTCTCCTAGCTACATGGTGGAACAGGTTGTCCTATGTGAAAGTTCTTAGTAAGGTTAAAACCTTCCTCTGTCAGTTGATCGAGAGGGGATGTACTGCAACTTAAGCCATTTCCATGAGTTGAGCAAGCTTATGCTATTGTGCGTGGAGAAGATATTCGAAACGTTGTATAGAATATTGTGGAGCCATCAATTAAGCGGTGGTAGCAAAAGGTTCAGGGAACTTGAGAGAGATGTACTTATATTGGAAATCCAAAATGCACAAAGGAAACTTGCTTTAAACTTTACATATATCCGGAATGAACGTATGAATTGAAGTCCAAGAAACAACACGATGGTAGAGGAAAAACAAACCCGAGTAGAGCAGCAGTAATGAACTCTAATGAACCTTCACAATATCCTCATGATTTGTGGCTGGTGAATCCTAATATGGCACAACCTTTGCCATAACTTCCAATGAGACAGAAGATAATAGATCTATGCAAACATCAATAAATCATAGACTCTAAAGCTACTGAATACATGAGTTAAGATGGAAGTGATTTCACTCAAACAACTCCACTGAAGAGAACTTGTGCTACAAATGCAAATAGAGTTTAAATATCCAGTTACGGGTGCTCGGAATGTCAAGATCGTAAATGCCCTTGATCTTTCAATATGCTTTTTGTTCCATCTTTGGAAATAAATTATTATCAATTGGTCATTTGACAAAAGATTTGAAAGTCATCCATCTTTCTGATGTGTGAAAGCCTTATTTGCTAGTCTATTTTCTGGCTTCCAAGAGTTTCAGTTCAGTATAAGAAAAGGCTTATACTGCCTCCAAATATTTTCAATTGGATATGTAGTCTTTGTTCATATTCACAATAATCGAAGGATGAAATTGGATTCCAATGTTGTTAAATGTTCAATTAAAGTGGAGAACAGGATGGTGTGCTATCTAATTGCAGTGTATGTCAATCACCGAAAAGTTAAAAAGGTCTAGTACGTAGCGATGTTTGTAAATAAATCATCTACAAAAAATATTCCCTCTACTATGGAAGAAGCTTTGAAAGATTCAAATTGGGCAAAAGCATCTGTTTATTGAGTCATTTGTTTATATATATATTA
>CANTUR010000174.1:0-275000 GCA_947683625.1 Mallotus nudiflorus
ATTGTGTCCTTCAAGTCACACCTTGCTTTCTACCACATTGTTTCAAATGATGTTTTACCATAACAATATTTGAGTTTTGAATTGGTTCAACTGGCACATAGTAATCTCAAATTTTAACTTCTATTGGGCAATTTATGTTTCTGAAGAACTGTCATAAACAATTCAAATTAATCCCATATTTTATTGTATGAATATTTCTTGATTTTCAATTCTAATTTAGAATAAGACAAAAGACAAGAAATAAATTATTTTTAAATCCTTAAGTGACTCTATAGAACGGATTCGCCTATCCCATATTTCTTTGAGCCCCAAGGACTCATAAAAATCATTAAAAAGATTTCATTACTAAAGAATTGTTACTGAAATTCATTATGGATATTCTATGTTAAATATTGAAATTAAGTTAAGTAAGAGATGATAAATCTTTTACATGGAAACAAAGGTGTTAATAAAAAAATGTAAAAATACATACATATAATCATTTCTTCATTTTATTCATTTTATGACTAGTTTATTTGACTTGAGTCTTTCTAAAAATTTTCCTTAATCCTAAAGTAAAATGAAAAGTGAATAAGATGTATGAGTCAATCCCGCCCCCACTGTTAGATAGATTTAGAATTATTCATTAAAGCAAAAGACAAAATATCTCAAAATGTGGTTAGTTAAAAGAAACTACATATGAAACAAAACTTATGTAGTTTCTTTATATGTTAATGTGATTTTCATTTTAACAAGCACAAACATTGAAATATATATCTTTCATTATTAATACTAATTAATTTCTGTGGACTTCCTGGATTCAATTATGTATGGGATGATAAATCGAATAAGGAAATATCTTTTTATATATATAGAATAGTTGGGATGTAAGGATTCGAACCTCCGAATAGCGGGACCAAAACCCGTTGTCTTACCACTTGGCCACGCTCCATTTGAATTTCTATTCAACACTAATAAAAACTAATATTGGCATTAGTTCTTCATCAATTCCCACCAAAATATCTAGGAAATATATTAGCTTGTTGTTCAAATTTTTCTATGTATAGATATAGAATTAAATTGAATTTATTGATCATAATATATAATTCAATTAAGATATTGTATAAAAATATGATTTCCTCTTTGATTTGAGAATTGCAAGATTTTTTATTGGGTAAGTTTAATAAAGTTTAATAAAGAAGGGTTTTGGTCTGCCTTTCTTTATCTTTTTTTTTTTTTCAAGTTTTAGATCTTTTATCTTTTATATCAATAACATATTAATAACTCAATCAAAATAGAATGATCTTCAAGAAAAAAAATGGTTGTTATGCTTAATATTTTTAGTTTAATTTGTATCTGTCATAGTCTTAATTCTGCCATTTATTCAAGCAATTTTTCTTTATAAAATTGCCTAACGCCTACACCTTTTTTAATCCAATCATAGATGTTATGCCAATAACTCTTTTTTCTATTAGCCTTTGTTTGGCAAGCTGCTATAAGTTTTCAATGAGATCTTTAATATTGCCCTAGAATAATTCATGATTTATTCAAGAGAAAAAAATTATAGCAATTGATAAGATCAGATAAATCTTATAGTATAAACAAAGTCTTTAAGTCTTATAGTATAAAGCATAAGCTCTTAATTCAAATATTGAAGTTATTGAATAAATAGTTATTGTATAAATAGAAACATAAATATAAACAAAAACGCGAGAATTCTGTATCAACCTATTTTTTTCTCATTCTAAACTTTTTCCATTGCAGATCTTCTTAAGAGTCCTTTTTGTAGTCATTAAAAAATATTTCATTTTTGGTATGAAACCAATTTTTTTGGCAATGAAAGACTCAACTTTTATTACAAAAGAATTTTTCGAAATTATTTTCTATTCTATTTCTAGAAACCACTCCATGTCTTGGTGTTAAAATAGAATATGTGGTATAAAAATAGAGAATATATATATATATATATATATATATATATATATATATATATATATATATTATATGTTTTCCAAACAAAAAAAGATCTTGGATATTTTTATAATGCTTACGCTCAAACTCTTTGTTTACACAGTAGTGATATTTTTTGTTTCTCTATTCATCTTTGGATTTTTATCTAATGATCCAAGATGTAATCCCGGGCATGAAGAATTAAAAAATATATATAATAATAAAATAAAATAATATTAATAGATTATAAATATAAATATAAATAATATTAATATCTTATAAATATAAATATAAAATAATATATTATAAAATATAGAAAATAAAAAAATAAAAGTTTTCTTGATTTTTCAATGTTCTTAGCATTTTACTATTCTACATTTTAAAATTTTGAATTTAATTAAATTAAATTAAGTAAAAAGGTTCACTAAATTTTAAAGAAATCCAAGTCATCACCAGAGCCGGAAAGAGAGGGATTCAAACCCTCGGTATGGATAACCCGTACAACGGATTAGCAATCCAACGCTTTAGTCCACTCAACCATCTCTCCCGATTGAAAAAAGATACTTACTATGTTACATTATACAACAAGACAAGTAAGGCTTGAAAAAAAAAAAAAAAAGACATCTCCAACAACTTAATATTCCAATCAATATATCAATCAATATACTATATATTGACTGATATAATTAAAAAAAAAAAAGAAAATAAATAAAACTTTTTTATTTTCTTTGTTTTTTTATAAATTCAAAATAAAATTTAAAATGCTCGATTGTTTTACTCAACAAAAGGTTCATTTATATACAATAATCGCATCATAGCAGGTATAGTTTAGTGGTAAAAGTGTGATTTGTTCAATTAATTCTATTCTAATAGTTAAGGGATACTCGACTCCATATTCCAATGAAAAACTTTATTTCTTAAAAAGATTTAATCCTTTAACTCTCAATGAAAATTCTAGAAAGAATATACATTCTCGTGATTTGTATCTTTTTTTTTTTCAATTATAAATTGGAAAAATTAGATTATGAAATTACAAAACATAATTTTTATTAATTGAATCAATACATTCAATCGAATGAGTATGGGTAAAGGATCTATGGAAAAAGAGAGAAGTGTATTTCTAATTGTAACAAAATCTTCAATTTTGCTTCATTTTGTATAGTCGAGATTGAAGCAATATAAATAGTAAACAATGACTTTGGTTTACTATAGACATCGACATCTTGTTTTAGCTCAGTGGAAACAAACTATTGTTCCTAAGGATTCTTTCAGATAGAAATAGAGAACAAAGTAACTAGAAAGATTATTAAAACCCCACGCGTGTAGAGGGATCATCTAGAAAACGCCTTGTTTTGACTGTATTAAGACAGAAAAGCTGACATAGATGTTATAGGTCGAATTTTTTTTCGCTCACGTATTATAGCTGGAAATTCTTTCATATTCCATAAAGGAGCCGAATGAAATCAAAGTTTCATGTTCGGTTTTGAATTAGAGATGTTAAAGATGATGAATCAACGTCGACTATTACCCTTAGCCTTCCAAGCTAATGATGCGGGTTCAATTTCCGCTACCCGCTCTATACCTCTATGCTCCCTAAAAAATCGAGATAATATTTTTCTAATATTTCTATTTAAATTATTTTATTTTTATTATATTATCTTTATTATTTAATATTTAAATTATTTTATTTATTTATTTCAATTTAAATAAAATAATTTAATTTGAAATTATACACGTTATACGTATTTTATACTACATTTTATATTTTAATATTATATTTTAATAAATATTAATTAATAAATGTTAAATTAATAAATATTAATTATAATATTTATAATTAATATGTAGTATATTTAGTTTACATTAAGTTTGTATTAATAAATATTATGTATATATATATATATATATATATATATATTTATTTATTTATTTATTTATTTATATATATATATATATATATATATATATATATATATATATATATATATATATATATATATATATATATATATAAATTAATGTAAATTATATTCTATGATATAAATTATATTCTATATATATATATTCTATATAGTTTATTATATTATATATATCATATAGTTATTTTTATATATTATATATTGTATATGATAAAGTGTACATAATTTACTTTACGAAGAAATATATATAGTCATTCCCCTCTTTGGCAATTGACGTTTTTGCCAAGCTGTCTGCAAGCTTAGGGTGGCTAGCCTAAAACTCTTGAATTTTCATTAGTTGGGATTCTTATCTCATTGCATTCATGGTTCTAAACTTCTAATTGCCATAGGATCGTACAAAGCAAATTTTACAAGGTGAAGACTGAAGATAGGAAGGAACGTAGTTGTCCCAAAAGCGGAAGACTCTGCAGAGAGTGAAGGAGGACAGGAAGGCTTAGATTGTAGCAGCAATAGTTAGGATCATGAAATCAAGGAGGGTATATATTGGATCGTAACAATTTCTGGCCAACCCAATAAATATTAACAAAATTAAGAGTATTTTGTCAATATCAAGCTACAGTCACATACAGAGACATTACTATCATATAATTACATGGATATTTGAGAATCGAATATAAGAGTTCCAAACCTGCTACTTGATAATGCAAGCATAAGGAGGTGCAAGCACAGTGTTTGAAAAAAATTTTAGTTTCTTCGAGAACTCAATGATGGGACAAAATGAAATTTGAATCTTAATTGAACTGAAGAAATGTCAATATTAAATCATGCTTTCAAAATCAAGAAAACTATACAAAACAAAAAATAAGCAACTAATTGATAGACAAAATAAGACCAAAATTATAACAGATAATAAGTACAATAAGGACAAATTTTACTCAATAATCTTGTGCAGTATCTAAGAGCACTGAATTCAAATATTTTACCACTTGGTCCACCTTTTCTTCAAGCTCAAGAGGAATGTCCTCCAGAGGCTCTTCGAGGATAAAATTAAAGCGTTCCATGAGCTCTTCATGTCCAAGATAAACAGGATCAGTGGCAGCAGAAGTTGAATATCCAGCGTTATCATCCATAGTCACACAACTGAAATCAACACCACTGGCTAAAGAATCAAGAGGAGTGTCCTCATGAGGGACTTCGAGGATAGAATTAACGCAATCCACGAGCTCTTCTCCTTCAAGAAGAACAGGAGCAGCAGCAGCAGCTGTTGAAGCAGTGGCAACACCGTCGGATAAAGAATCTTCCACCTTTTCTTCAGTCCTCTCAGGCGCTGGTATTGCATCAACCTTGAAGCGTTTGAATCCCATCTCTCTCTGATCACCAAGAACAATTCCATGGCTTTCACCTTCTTCTTCCAATTCAGTTGATTTTCTTCTCTTATGATTATTCTTAATACGACAAAGAGCAATCTTGGTGGTGTTGCTTCCATGAGGATCATCAAGAGAGTACTCTTGCATCAACCATCGACCGTGTTCAAATCTATTTTTCTCGTTCCGATAGGAAAAACTCTTCCGTGTCCATGAAATTTCTCCTAATCGGAATGATTTTCCTCTTCTAACGCCGTGCCAAGTACCTCCACTGGAACCCACATTCCGATTATAATTGGAACCACCAGCTGAACCCTTCTTCTTCAAGAGGCTGAAGACATAAAGAAAGCCGTCACGGTTATAGGTTTCTCCACCAAGACTCTCCCAAATCTGCCATGGCTCTTGTTGTCCATACACGTCACAATCTTGAATAATCCACTGGTCTGGGACTGGGAGTGTTTCATTCACCCGATTGAATAGATAGTATCCAACTAGCTCTTCGTCTGATGGATAGAACCTAAAACCAGTTGGGTAACATGACAAACTATCCATTGCTGATTAATTGTGTAGTAAAGAGTGACTAACAATCAACAAGCGAAACCCTAAAAACAAAATCAATCGAAGAACTCAATCACCGACTCAGAAACAATTTTGACAAATAGCGTGGAAAATAGTGCAGCTATAGAGTGATTGAGTGACTGAGTGATAGTATTGAATTTAGTGTTCGTTATTTGCAAGGAACAGTTGTGGCTAAGACCCAAAACCCGCTATTGACGGAGGCCACTTAGCCAAATTTTTTGTTATGAATATAAAATGGGAAAGTTTTTTGTTCTGGTCAACCCATTTAACTTAGACTTTATATTTTTTACATGGCTCACTTAGACTTTTTTAATCTTTCTAATATTCACTTTAAACTTGATTACAAAGCGGAAAAAATATTAGGGAAAATATGTGGAGAAATTGAAATTAAGATCAATAATATTTCTTATAGTTTATAATTTTACTAGATATTTAGAAAAATTACTATTATTTATATTCTAAAGTTTATTTTGCAATTATATGTTTTTCTAAAGTTTACAATATGTTGGTTTTTTTTATTATTATTATGCATAATAAATCATATCAATTTATGTTTTTTTAAGTAAGACTTTTAGTAATCAGTATTTATAAGGGCTCCAACAAATTTTAATTTTAATTTGTGTAAATCCGTTTAAACTTTATAATTTTATATGTCTCATTCAAACTTGTAATCTCGAAACTCGCCTCCCCTCCCCTTTGGTAAAAAAAAAAAAAATAAAAGTATTTCAATTTCATTTTTTTTTTTACTTTTTAAACAAAGTAATTAGACAATAGTTTTGATAAAGAAATATTTATATTTATATTGAAATTAATTCAATATGTATTTTAATGTATTTACCTTAATATATTGAGCCATAAATAATTGGTGCTATTAGAATAAAAGAATAAAGTGGCAATTTGCTCCTTGAATTTTTTCTCAAAGTACAATTGTTTTTAGAATTAACCTTTTGAACTATTTAGCATAAATCCTTATTAATTTTGTACAATAAACCTCAAAATTGAGAAAGTGAAATACACAATTGCATGAGCAAGTGAAGTAATGCGAAAATACTAATAAATATATTATTTTTATTCTTTTCTCTATTTTCTTCCTCTCCCTTCACATTATCCCTTCTGTTGATAATAAAAAAAAAAAAGAACTTGTACCTACAAATTAAATTTCCCTCCCCTACCACCAGCACCAATAGTTACATTTAGAAGGAAGTTAAGACCTGCACTTTTTCATGGATTTTTTATTTTGAGGTTTTACTACTTGCAAGCTGTAGTAGAATACACTGAAATTGTCATAATCCTAAATATTATGTATGCATATTCATAATGAAGTCTAGCGAATCGAGTGGTTGAAGTAAGTATCAGGGCGGTGAATTAGAATTGAATGTGATAACTCTGAATTGACATTTCTTACTTGTGGAACCTACATCGACAAGGAGAACAGGTAAAAGGGTGAGGTTTCCCCCATAAACACTCCAAAGCTTAAGTCAATAATGGTATGAGGAAAAAATATAATAAAGCAAATAAGCATAATAGAATAGAGAATAGAGAATGAAGGAGTAAAGGATGATTGTTTGTGATGATAAGGTGATGGAATGAAGGAATGATATCTTGGTGATGTTGTATGATGAGAAATCAATGACATAAGATGTATTTATAGGAGAAAGTATTGCTCATCAAACCTCTTAATAATATGATTTTTTAGTCTTGTAGGATTGTCTTATTTATGAGAGAAGGAGACTTCCTTTGTAGAGTAATCTTCCTAATTGAAATAGATTTCCTTTTTAAGCTTTCTTCTTATTCAAGTAATCATTTTCTTTGGGGGAATATAACCCTTATTAGAATATGATACTGATATAGGATATCAAGAGTCCTCTATGAAAGTCTATTCAGATATGTATGTCCGATGTATTCGGGTTTATAAGGTGATAGAAACATGATTCTTTACTGCTTGAATCACTGCATTTGATATGGAAGGGTGAGTTGAGGTGGCCAGCCTCAGTCACAAGAAATGATAAAGCTCATTACTGAGTCTTGAAATCATCGTATAAAAACATCGTTGATGTGCCAATTGGACTTAAATGCATAAAACCTACAATAAAAATTGGGGTAAAAGATTAACCTGTCAGTGTAGAGACAACATGACGAAACCAATCATCACTAGAGTTTTGATGTTCAGTGCATTAAAAGGATAGCCCCGAGTGCCAAACCTCAGTACTATAAGAGCAACCTGAGGGTGCTAGCTTCAGTTACTAGACTTAAATGCTCGATGCAAGGATGTCAGGCTTACATGCTCAGAACTTCAGTATTGTAGAAGTGACCTGAGGGTGCCAGCTTTCAATCACTGGACTTAGATGCTCGAGGGTCAGATGCTCGGTGTAAGGACGCAAGGCTTAGATGCTCGAAACCTCAGTACTATAGAAATGACCTGAGGGTGCCAGCTTCTGTCACTAGACTTAATCTTGGTGCATTAAAAGGGCGACCCAAGTGCCATATAGCCTTGGTGCATGTCGTATAATGTTGCTTAGTTTATAAAGTTCAATGACTCTATTAATGGCAGCTACTTAGTCATAATATTTATTGATGTTGAGTTCGAACATTATTGTTGCAGATGTTTGATTTTTCTGAGCATTTGTTGTTTGGTAGTATTTTCACAAAAGGAAGGATGTTAGGATCTTGGTAGTGAGTTTGAGCCCTTTCAATTTGAGCTCCATAATATAGGATAGTAAATTTAGGGAGGATTTTTGAAATGGTGGAAGGTGGGTTTTTGAAGGATCAAAATTTTGGGCTTGCTCAATCCATGTCATGGGATGAGCATTATAGTTTAAGTGAAAGGCTAAGATTGCCCCTCTTTTTAAATAGAAGATTTTGTACAATCCTAGCTAGGATGTCTGCAAATTATGATTTGGTTTATCTGGCTATATAGGGGGTATCCTTGCCTCCATTCTTAAACTTTCTTTGTTAAATATTCTCTAAAATCTCCTTGAACAAGGATCTGCTATAGAGTAGGATTTTCCTTAGTGTTATTTTGATCTGACTTTGAACATGAAATACCATTTGTTGTCTGAGCATGAGTGAGTGCTTATTCGAATTAATGTTTCTTGGAAATGTGTCTAATGTCTTTTAACAATTTCTACATGTTAATGCCAAGTGAGATAATAGAAATGTCCCATTTTTTGGAATGATGGGTGCTTTAAGGTAGCACCTCCATCTATAATAAGAGATAAAAGAACAATGGTTTTAGGATTATTTAATTGATCTCCATTTAATGGTCAATCATCATGTAATAAATATATCAAATGTAATTAATGTATGTTTATGCATAGATAATAATCATATATTGGATGAACATCTAGGTGTAGATGTGTGATCATGCCATGTGTCAAGCTATAGTTATTCTTATAAGAATAAATAATTAAGTAAAGATAAATGTAAAAATAAATAATTGAGAAGGAAAACTTATAGCTTAATGACCTCTTGTCCTGCCTATGAGTGAACGAATATTTATGTTTGTTGTGGATATGAATAATTGTTACTGATTAATTTGAAAAACCATTAATTCCTATTGGAGCTCATGGTTCATTCATTTATTTTTTCTTTACTATCTGAGCTCCTACAAAAGAAATTAACTTATTGATATATATTTGTGAAGTTGTTGTCGTGGTTGCCTTGGATATTTCTATAATGCTAGAACTTAGGAGATGCTCGGAGATCTAGAGATGCCCATAAAGTAAATATCCGACTATTCCATACTTGCTCATTACTTAGAGTATGAGTGTTCGTGAAATCAATACTCAGTAGTAGATGCTCACATTTCCAAGGCTTTAGTGGATAATACTCATGTTGTTCAGATGATTGGAGTCTGAGTGCTTATAAAGGGTGCTTGTTGGATGCCCAATGTCCTAAGCTTAATGCTCGATTGATGCTCGGATATCAAAAACTTCGGTGTTTAGCAAAAACTTATTTACGTTCTTTGATGGTCAGGCTTAGATTCTTTAATACTCAGACTCGGATGCTTAATGGTCTCATGCTTTGCAACTTCGTCACTCAGAACTTGATGGATGCTCATAAAGTAGATATTTGGTATCCAATGCTCATTTGAAGTTTTGATGTATGGAATTTCAAGGCTCAGTAATGAAGAAAATGATTTCAGACCTACATTTCTTATTATCCCTAACTTTGATGGTGCTTTGGTGCTCGGTCAGCTCAAATATTCAAGTGTTAGTGCTCAGAAGCTCAGTGCTTTGAAGCTCAGTGCTCAGAAGCTCCATGTCGATGCTCGGCGCTTGAAATCTCAATGTTCATTATTTAATATTTGATGTTCACTTGATACTTGGTTTCAGTTTTGAAAACCATTCGTCGAATACTTGCATTCTTCAATCTCGATATGAGGTCATGTGGTCTAGCTTTATGAATTTAAAGAAAAACATGTAGATGTCCAGCTTCTTTCCATCACTACGTCTGATCTCGGTATCGAACTACTTTCAAGCCTCGATGCTCGATTGCTCGATGATTCATTTTAGTTGCCCAACTATTTTACTATTTTCTATGAAGTCTAACCTTAGAAACTGTTGCATTAATAGTATAACTTTCTTTAACCCCTTTCTTTTTTTTCCTCTTATCCCCCCTTCTGATGAAGCTGTGGTAATGCGAAATGGTCATTCGAGTTTGGCCATTGCCAAAACTTCCATCTTCTGAGTTCTTGATTTGAATTATATCTTATTTTTAATATTTGTAAATCTGAATGGAGTGGGACATTTGGGACTAGTAGCGAGCTTGCTTCTTCCAATGGCCAATCTTCTTGCATTTCAAGCAAAGGTTAATCTTGGTTCCTTTTCCATGCTTGCTCATCGTCATATAAGGCTAATCTCGTAGCAAGTCAGTCGATAAGAATGCCATTGCAACATTGTTGAACCTTTCATGCCTCATGACTTGATCATCTAACCACACAACTCTACTAATGCAAGGGATCTTAAAGCTCATCAATATCATAATCGTAAATGGATGAATCTTGAATGTCATGCCTTAGTTTTGCACCTTATCGAAGAAACAATAAATTTGTTGCTTATAGTTTGAGCTCATTCTGCCAACAATATTTGAGCAATTCTTTATATACCAATCTACTGCTCGAGTAATTAAAAGCTCGAAGCTGCACAACTCCGTCAACCAGCTGGGCACTTTAAGTCTCTACTTCAACTATCTCAAATCATGTATGCCTCCTTCAATTGATGATAAGCTACTAACCCCTAGAGGTAAGGTCTGAAGCTAAGATCATATTTTAAATAACATGATCAATGCATTGTAAGAATGGATCAATCTCCCATGCAAAGCAGATAAGAAAGTATTACCCTAACGATCTTTGCACTATTTCAATCTAAATTTTTCACTAATGACTGAATTGGATTCCTTATTATTATGCTTAGAGAAATTGTGATTTTGTTGTGTCTTTAAGAGGTCGAGCTAAATTCCTACTAAGCAAAGATAATTCGGAATTGAATTTGATTTTTCCTATAGATGGAACCACTTGATAACTCCGAATTGATATTTCTTGCTTATGGAACCTGCATTGACGAGGAGAACAGGTAGGAGTTTCCCTCATAAACACTCTAAAGCTTAAGTCAGTAATGGTATAAGGAAAAAAATATAATAAAGCAAAAAGGTATAATAGACTAGAGAATAGAGAATAAAGGAGTATAGGATGATTGTTTATAATGATGAGGTGATGAAATGATGTCTTGGTGATGTTGTATAATGATAAATCAATGACATGAGATGTATTTATAAGAGAAGGAATTGTTCAAACCTCTTAATAATATGATTTTTTAGTCTTGTAGGATTGTCTTGTTTATGATAGAAGGAGACTTCCTTTGTAGAGTAATCTTCCTAGTTGAAATAGACTTCCTTATTAAGCTTTCTTCTTACTCAAATAATCCTCCTCTTTGGGGGAATGCAACCCATATTAGAATAAGATACTGATATGAGATATCAGGAAGGGTACATATTGGAAGAATTGGATGGGTACAGAGAGGACGATATATGTATATATCTTGAAAGTAATTTCTATTGCCAAACTCTTTGTATTATTTTTTTAATAGGCTAATGATTAAAAAAATGAAAAATAAATGAGTATTTTTAATAAAATTTATTGTTAAGAGTTTTAGTAAAAATTATTTATTTAGTGTATATTGTATATATGAATTTATTTAAGTGTGTGTGTATATATATATAACAAAAGTAAAAGTAAAATAAAAACAAACAAACGTGGCTGCTACCATTTTTTCTTCTTCTTCCTATTGTTTTCTTTTCTTTCCTTTTCTATTCCTTTTTCTCCCTCCCACTCGACACCACCACCAACCACTGCCACCATCATTGCACAAAAATTGATTTCAAGTTAATTTTTAGTTATTTATCTGTTTGAGCTTGAATTTGATTTAATTAGATATAGTTGCCGTGAGATAAATTGAAATTGAGTTTGAAATCTTTCTAATTGTGATTTTTATTTATTTTTATAATTTTTTCAAAATTTTCGGGTTCGGTTACTATTCTAGCCCAAAAGATTTTATATTTTTAATAAATTCTATTAATTATGTAGATTAAAACTTTGTTAAGGAAGTTTTATGAAATTATGCATGGAAATTTAAATATGAATTTTTAAAGATTATGTATAAATATGTATTTTTGGAAAAATATTAGAAATTGGTGAATTATTTTATTTTAATTAAAATTGTTCTTAATTATTTGTTTTAGACTATTTTGATTTAATAAAAGTGTAAAAATAAATTTTCTAATTATTTTCCAATTATTAATTATTTAGTAGTTATTTTGGGAAATATATGAAAAATAAATTTATTATTATTTTTGAGCCCAAATGAGCATTTTATTATTTTTATGATAATAATAAGTGATTTTAATAATTATTTATAATTTATGCTAATTTATTTGAAAACATAAATTTTATGCTACTAATGGATTTTATTAGCAAAATATTATCTAATAATTAGAATCTTATTATTTATTTGGAAAATAAATTTCTTTAATATTTTTATAATATATTTTGATAATTTGAGAAACTATATTATTTGATTGTATATTTTGTGATGATGGTTCTTGGTTGAGCGTGAATTGTATTGTATAGAGATATCCATTTTACAAATGAGACTTTGCCAAAATTTCAGTAAATTTTTCGTAAAACGTAACATCAGGGATGTGTTTAGTTTTGAATCTTTTATTAGAGTCATGTCTTAGATCAAGTCTTTTTTTAGAAATTTAGAATATATAAGATTATGATTTTATACACACTTAAACAAACAAATTAAATACTCAAAATTAAGTTTGTTAAGATCAAAATTAAGATTGATTGTTGCTAAGGTTAAAAATCTCCTCCTTTTTTATTTTGACAAATATAAACAACATAAAATATAGCAGAAGGGATAAAAACATAGCATTCTTATCACAAATGTATTAAAAACATAAAATATGATAACATGATCATTTAAATAAATGTTAGGCAATGTGAGAAAATAATTTCAAACATATATGCATATAGTGCTACTAAAATGCATCACTTCCTATAGGAACAAAGCAAAGATACACCAAATCTTTGTAAAAATATTCATGCCTTATCAAATATCAAAAAAATTCATCAGAAATATAAAATTTATAGATTATTCCCCTTGACAAAAAAATATAAACAACATAAAATATAGCAGAAGGGATAAAAACATGGCATTCTATCACAAATGTATTAAAAACATAAAATATGATAACATGATCATTTAAATAAATGTTAGGCAGTGTGAGGAAATAATTTCAAACATATATGCATATAGTGCTATTAAAATGCATCACTTCCTATAGGAACAAAATAAAGATACATCAAATCTTTCTAAAAATTTTCATATCTTATCAAAGATAAAAACAATTCCTAAAAAGATAGTCATGTCTTATCAAAGATAAAAACAATTCCTAAGAAGGAAATTATATATGAATTATGCATGTATAAACATAATAATAAAATATTACACACATGTATAGTAATTCATGCCTTATCAAAGATAAAAAACAACTTGTAAGAAGAAATTATACATGAATTATTCATGTATAAACACAATAACAAAGTAATATGCACATGTATAGTAATACATGTCTTATCAAAGATAAAAACAATTCTTAAGAAGAAATTATATATGAATTATGCATGTATAAACACAATAATAAAATATTATACACATGTATAGTAATTCATGCCTTATCAAAGATAAAAACAACTTGTAAGAATAAATTATACATGAATTATTCATGTATAAACACAATAATAAAATATTATGCACATGTATAGTAATACATGTCTTATCAAAGATAAAAAAAATTCTTAAGAAGAAATTATATATGAATTATGCATGTATAAACACAATAATAAAATATTATATACATGTATAGTAATAAATAACAAACTCAAATATATTTCTCCCCCTTTGTCAAAAGCAAAAAGAAAAGAGAGAGATGTAAAAGGAAAATGAAAGTAAAGATACTCAAAATTTTTATAAAATTTATGTCATACATAATAAAGCAAAATAAGGTCTTTTGTCACATATGGTGTACAACAAAATTTGCCATAATGGTAATATGCATGCAAAAAATTTAAACAAATTTTCTCCCCCTATATCAAAAAAAAAATAATATGTCACTAACATAAACACATTTTTTAAGGGAGTTTTAAAATTAAAAACAAACTAAGTACACATGTTAAAAAAAATTAACTAGGTACACATGCAAACTCAAATTATTTCTTCTCTTTTGACAAAATGCAAAAGGAAATTTAAAAAGATGAATCAAATATAAGCTGACGACTAAAAACAAATTAAAGATCAAAATCAAAATATTTATCAATCAAAGTAATCAATAAGCACAACATGATTTCACATAAAAACAGTTCAACCATCAATTAAATATAAAATCAAGATAAACTAGAAACATCAATCATGCCTAGTTTATGCTTAATGAAATTTAATCTCTCTTCATTGAGAGGTTTGGTGAAAATATCTGCAAGTTGATTATTTGTATGAAAACATTCAAGTGAGATATCACCAATTTGAACATGATCATGCAAGAAATGATGTCTAATGCCTATGTGCTTAGTTCTAGAATGTTGAATGGGATTTTTGCTAAGGTTGATAGAACTTGTATTGTCACATTTGATTGGAATGTGATCAAGTTTTACACCATAGTCTAACAACTGTTGTTTTTGCCATAAAACTTGTGAACAACAAAGACTTGCTGCAATATATTCAGCTTCAATAGTGGACAAGGCAACTAAAACTTGTTTCTTGCTAAACAAAGAAACTAAACATTGTCCTAAAACTTGACAAGTTCAAACGTGCTTTTTCTATCTAATAAACTATCGGTAAAGTCTGCTTCATAATAACTAATCAAGTCAAAGGATGAACTCCTAGGATACCAAAGTCCTAAATTCATTATACCACAAAGATATTTGAAAATTCTTTTGATAGCATTCAAATGAGAATCTCTAGGATTTGATTGAAATCTAGCACACAAGTAAATAACAAACATAATATCGAGTCTACTAGCAGTTAAATAAAGAAGAGATATCATCATACCTCTAAATCGCTTTTCATCAACCGATTTACCATTCTTATCTTTGTTAAGTTTGGTTATAGTGCTCATTAGAGTTTTACTTATCTTAGCTCCATCCATGCCAAATTTCTTGAGAACGTCTCTTGCATACTTGGCTTGATTAATCAAAATCCCATTTTTGCATTGCTTAGTTTGTAGTCTAAGAAAGAATTTGAGTTCACCCATCATACTCATCTCAATTTCTCCTTGTATTAAATTAGAGAATTCCTTACACAAGAAATGGTTAGTAGCACTAAATATAATGTCATCAATATCTATTTGAACAATTAATAAATCATGCTTGGATTTCTTTATGAAAAGAATTGTATCAACTTTTCCTTTAAAGAAACCTTTCTCTAATAAAAAGTTGTTCAATCTTTCATACTAAGCTCTAAAAGCTTGTTTTAATCCATATAATGCTTTGGAAAGTTTGGATACATGATTTGGAAAATCAAAGCTTTCAAAACCAAGAGGTTGTTCAACATACACCTCTTCTTCACTAAAACCATTTGAAAATGCACTTTTAACATCCATTTGATAAAGTTTGAAATCCATGAATGATGCAAATGCAAGTAGCATCCTAATAGCTTCTAACCTTGCAACTAGGGCAAAGGTTTCTTCATAATCAATGCCTTCCTCTTGATTATAACCTTTAGCTACTAGTTTAGCTTTGTTCCTAGTTATGACACCTTGTTCATTCATCTTATTTTTAAACACCCATTTAGTGCCTATAATAGGATGATGTTTAGGTTTAGGAACCAAGGTTCAAACCTTGTTTCTCTCAAATTGATTTAACTCTTCTTGCATAGCAAGGATGCAAAATTCATTGCACAAAGCATTATCAATATTTTTTGGTTCAATTTGACAAATGAAGGCAAAATTAACAATAGACTTTAATTGAGATCTAGTAGTTACCCCTTTGGTAGTGTCACCTATAATGAGGTCTTGAGGGTGTGCTTACTTGAAGCATCACTATATACCACATGTTTGCCTTCTTCAACTGGCAATGATAACACTGGTGTAATAATTAACTTTTCCTTCAAAATTGCAAAGCTTTGTTGACATTCATGAGTCCAGTAGAATTTCACATTCTTTCTTAATAATTTTGTCAAATGAGATGCAATTATTGAGAAATCTTGAATAAACCTTATATAGTATCTTACTAAACCTAAGAAACATTATGCTTATATTATATTATTAAGTGGCTCCCAGTTCATAGTCATGGCAACTTTATTAGGATCAATGTAAACCCCTTTCGTAGATATCACGTGTCCAAGAAATGTAACTTTAACCAACCAAAATTCACATTTACTGAACTTCGTATACAATTGTTTACTTCTTAAAATATCTAGCACTATCCTCAAATGCTCTTCAATTTCCTTTTTTGACTTCGAATACACCAAGATATTATTAATGAATATGATTATAAACTTATCTAGATATTTCTTGAACACTCAAGTCCATAAATGCAGCTAGTGTATTTGTCAATCCAAACAACATTACCAAAAACTCATAATGTCTGTATCTTATTTTAAAAGCAATCTTGGAAATATCTAACTCCTTAATCCTCAATTAGTGGTATCTAAATCTTAAATCTATCTTTGAAAATATCGCTACTCCTTATAATTGATCAAATAGATCCTCAATTCTCAGTAAGGGATACTTATTTTGAATAGTAAACTTATTTAGTTGTTTGTAATCTATGCACAATCATAACAATCCATTCTTCTTCTTCATAAATAGTACAGGTGAACCCTAAGGAGAAAAACTAGGTTGAATAAATACTTTATCTAATAATTCTTGTAATTGCACTTTTAACTCCTTCAGTTCAATAAGAGCCATTCGATAAAGTGGTTGGGAAATATGCATTGTACCTAGTAATAGTTTAATTTCAAACTCAATTTCCCTTTCAAGTGGTAGACCTAGCAAATTTTCTATGAATACATCATCAAATTCATTTACAATAGGTAACTCATTTATTAGCACCTCTCCCTTACTTTTATTTATCACAGAAGCTAGGAAAGCTTCACAATCTTTTTTTAAATATTTCATCGATGTCGTTGCTGATATAATCTTAGTGGTTGCTTTCTTACCTTCACCCATAAAACTTATTTTCCTTCCATCTTCCATTTTAAAATCTACTT
This sequence comes from Mallotus nudiflorus, assembly GCA_947683625.1. Taxonomy (NCBI): domain Eukaryota; kingdom Viridiplantae; phylum Streptophyta; class Magnoliopsida; order Malpighiales; family Euphorbiaceae; genus Mallotus; species Mallotus nudiflorus. The sequence goes on from CANTUR010000174.1 coordinate 17,560, forward strand.
TCTGTTCATAGCTATTCATATTTACCCGATATTAACTTAGACCATCCATCCTAAGTATAACATCAAACTTGTTAATTTGCCCGATATTAACTTAGACCATTCATACCAAGTAACATCAAACTCATTAATTGGCAATGGTATAAAATTTCACTTCATTTCAGGTTCTCCTAAACTCATAAGAACATCCTTGATTACCGACTCACAAATTACACTCGTTCCTATTGCCATACTCATAATTACAAGATCTATTCTACCATAGGACTTAAGATTATTATGCATGGAAAATGTAGATGACATGAATGTGAAAGTAGCACCAGGATCAATTAAAATATGTGCTAACTTAATTGATATATAAGCCATATCGTAATCACATCCACTACATTCTTGACATCACACTTTGTCACTATATATACTCTTGCTGTTACACATTCCCAGGTACATTTGTTTGTCCAACATCTCTATTTTGGGATGGTAAAGCCATTTGACTTGCTTTACTTTGAACAGCTACAAGTCTAACTGGATTTGGCAGCCTTTTAGCTCTATGATTCCTTAGAGCATTTGAACTTTAAACCGATTATTCTCTCGATACTTTCTTTGGGCACTCATGAGCATAGTGTCCCATTTCATTATATTTATAACATCATACTCCACTATTACCATAATTACCAAAGTGGTTCTTACTGCACACATTGCATATAGGGGCAATATTTTTTACAGATTGAACATTAACTGGTTTGGGTGGTGCCTTTGGTTGTCTTATAGACATACCACTTCCCTGAGGCCTTTTATTTCTTCTTGTCCCTATATTATTCCTTGAATATGGAACTTCTTATTTCCACTTCTCCTCTAAGGTTTTTTAGAACTTCCTTTATTATATTGAGACTTTGCACAACTTGTACTCTCCAACTCCATATCCAATATCTCTTACTCCATGGCTTTCTCAACCCAGCCACTAAAAGATGTGCCATCATACAAGTTTAACTTCCCATGTAAAGAGATATTCAATCCATCTTAAAATTTCTTACTTTTCATTTCCTCAGTGGGATAGACATCCTTAACATACTTGTACAAGTCTTTAAACTTGTTAGTATATTCCTTAACAATTATAGCACCTTACATCAAATTCATAAAAGATGCTTTCTTCTGCTTTCGATATATTTCAATTAAGTATTCCTTATTGAATTCCTCCTTGAATACTTGCCAAGTAAAAGTTTCTCCATATAGATTCTTAATTCAAGTTAACCATTCATCAGCCTTATCAAACATTAAGCCATACACATTCTTGGTTTTTTCTTCATCTGTTAACTGTAATATGTTAAAGGCTTTATCTACTATCTTAACCCATTTATCAGCTTGACCAAGGATTAATGTCCCATGAAAATTGTATGCCCCACATTTCTTGGCATGTTCAATAATATCTCCTGGCTTTTTATACTTTTCTTTTTCAACCATCACAATTTCCATAGTACCTGCCAAGTTAGTAGCATCTATATATACTACTAGTGGCACTTGCAGATTTTGCACATTCACCTACTCTACAGGCATCTATGGTTAACAGTTATTGCATGCTCTCTTGGGAACATTCTCAAAAATTGAGGCAAATACTATCGGTTCTGAACTATATAGTTAGCTACCAGCTCGAGCATTTAATGATTCATCATCATTACCTACCGACACTAATGATGGAGATAATTCTTATTATGATGCTCGATTCCTAGTCAAATGACTAGCCCATTCTATAAGATTCTCTCTACCGGGTTCGATTCCTTGACCTAGGCCTCTACCTTTACCAAGACCTCAGCCTCCTATACGACCACCTATAATCCTGGCCATTTATTAATATCCTAAAATTTAAAATTAAATACTTTAATATCACTTGCCATCAACTTCAAATTCACAAATAATAGATCCTCTAAAATTTAGTCTTTTTTAATGTCTACAAAAATCTAGCAACCTAGGGCTCTGATGCCAAAATTGTAAAGGTCATACCCCTCCCCTCTGGTACCACCATATAATATCATATTAAAAATGATGGTACAGTCAGAAAGTGGCATTACCTAATCACCTTCACAACACTTAACAAGATATCACTTGGGTTGCATATAACATAAGCACACATCCTTGAATATTTTAACGATGGCAAGCAACATTTGATTACATAATATAAATATATACAAGATTAGGTGTCATGTCACCTTAACATTAGCATTCTTAATAAAAATACTAAGTATGGGTTAAGTAGAATATAAACAAAGGAATACACAAGAAGTACTCTGATAACCCTCTCTCTAGCTTCTCTCTCAGAGAGTATAAAAATGTGCTTCATCCTCTAGCACAATTTAAAAATATAATAATAAAATAAAATAATATAAATATATTATAAATATAAATATAAAATAATATATCTAAAATAATATATTAATAATATATTATAAAATATAGATATTCTAAAATATAGAAAATAAAAAAAATAAAAATTTTTCTTGATTTTTCAATGTTCTTAGCATTTTACTATTCAACATTTTAAAATATTGAATTAAATTAAATTAAATTAAGTAAAAAGGTTCACTAAATTTGAAAGAAATGAAAGAAAAAAAAATTCCAAGTCATCGCGAGAGCCGGAAAGAGAGGGATTCGAACCCTTGGTACGGATAACCCGTACAACGGATTAGCAATGCAACACTTTAGTCCACTCAACCTTCTCTCCCGATTGAAAAAAGATACTTACTATGTTGCATTATACAACAAGACAAGTAAGGCTTGAAAAAAAAAAAAAAGAGACGTCTCCAACAACTTAATATTCCAATCAATATATCAATCAATATACTATATATTGATTCTATATATTGACTAAAATAATTAAAAAAAAAAGAAAATAAAAAAAAACTTTTTTATTTTATTTTTTTTTATAAATTCAAAATAAAATTGAAAATGCTCGATTGTCTTACTCGACAAAAGGTTCATTAATATACAATAATCGCATCATAGCGCGTATAGTTTAGTGGTAAAAGTGTGATTCATTCAATTAATTCTATTCTAATAGTTAAGGGATCCTCGACTCCATATTTCAATGAAAAACTTTATTTCTTAAAAAGATTTAATCCTTTACCTCTCAATGAAAATTCTAGAAAGAATATACATCCTCGTGATTTGTATCCATTTGTTTTAATTATAAATTGGAAAATTTATATTATGAAATTACGAAACATAATTTTGATTAATTGAATCAATACATTCAATCGAATGAGTATGAGTAAAGGATCTATGGAAAAAGAGAGAAGTGTATTTCTAATCATAACTAAATCTTCAATTTTAAACAATGACTTTGGTAATATAAATAGTCGAGATTGAAGCAATATAAATAGTAAACAATGACTTTGGTTTACTATAGACATCGACATCTTGTTTTAGCTCAGTGGAAATAAAGAACGAAGTAACTAGAAAGATTATTAAAACCCCACGTGTCTAGAGGGATCATCTAGAAAGCGCCTTGTTTTGACTGTATTAAGATAGAAAAGCTGACATTGATGTTATAGGTCGAATTTTTTTTCCCTCACATATTATAGCTGGAAATTCTTTCATATTTCATAAAGGAGCCTAATGAAATCAAAGTTTCATGTTTAGTTTTGAATTAGAGACATTAAAGATGATGAATCAACGTCAACTATTACCCATAGCCTTCCAAGCTAATGATGCGGGTTCGATTCCCGCTACCTGCTCTATATCTCTATGCTCCCTAAAAAATCGAGATCACATTTTTCTAATATTTCTATTTAAATTTCTAATATTTCTATTTAAATTATTTTATTTTTATTATATTAATTATATTATATTAATTATTTAATATTTAAATTATTTAATATTTAAATTATTTATTTCAATATAAATAAAATAATTTAATTTGAAATTATACACGTTATTCGTATTTTATACTACATTTTATATTTTAATATTATATTTTAATAAAATTAATTAATAAATGTTAAATTAATAAATATTAATTATAATATTTATAATTAATATTTAGTATATTTAGTTTACATTAAGCTTGTATTAATAAATATTATGTATATATATATTATTATATATTTATATTAATACTATATATATATATGGAGTCATTCCCCTCTTTGGCAATTGATGTTTTTGCCAAGCTGTCTGCAAGCTTAGGGTGGCTAGCCTAAAAACTCTTGAGTTTTCATTAGTTGGGATTCTTATCTCATTGCATTCATGGTTCTAAACTTCTAATTGCCATAGGATCGTACAAAGCAAATTTTACAAGGTGAAGACTGAAGATAGGAAGGAACGTAGTTGTCCCAAAAGCGGAAGACTCTACAGAGAGTGAAGGAGGACATGAAGGTTTAGATTGTAGTAGCAATAGTTAGGATCATGAAATCAAGGAGGGTATATATTGGATCATAACAATTTCTGGCCAACGCAATAAATATTAACAAAATTAAGAGTATTTTGTCAATATCAAGCTACAGTCACATACAGAGACATTACTATCATATAATTACATGGATATTTGAGAATCGAATATAAGAGTTCCAAACCTGCTACTTGATAATGCAAGCATAAGGAGGTGCAAGCACAGTGTTTGAAAAAAATTTTAGTTTCTCATTCATGGGTCTGCATTACATCTTCGAGACCTCAATGATGGGACAAAATGAAATTTGAATCTTAATTGAACTGAAGAAATGTCAATATTAAATCATGCTTTCATCTACTTTTATGCTTTCAAAATCAAGAAAACTATACAAAATGAAAAATAAGCAACTAATTGATAGACAAAATAAAACCAAAATTATAACAGATAATAAGTACAATAAGGACAAATTTTACTCAATAATCTTGTGCAGTATCTAAGAGCACTGAATTCAAATATTTTACCACTTGGTCCACCTTTTCTTCAAGCTCAAGAGGAATGTGTTAGTGATAAGCACTAGGTCAATCATTTGTGATTATGTATTGACTTTCTTATTTTGTTAATAAAGAGGTATTATATTATCATTTGATTTTATGATAATTACATGAATGGTTAATTCTTACTAAGACCATCAAGTATGTGACTTGATAGTAAAACCCTTAGATTAAAATAAGAGTTCTATTCTAATTATCCCTAGCCATTTATTCATTATATGAATATTAAAGTTTTAAGGCTAGTATGATGTTGACTGATGGTTATGTTTTACTAATCATAAATATGAGATATTAAGTCAACTCATAGGTACATGATGAGAGATCATGTACTGGATTGACCCACTATGAGAATACTACATAGATTATTGGCATAAGTATTTCTTATCACAATAATTTTATTTCGGTCCTTTGACCTTAAATCATCATGGATTTCTACATAGCTATTTTATGTTTTGACACATTCTAACATTGTCTTTAACCGGATGATTAAAAGGATGTTGTTGGATATAAAATTAGTTATGTGAGGAATGTGAGTGATTTAGAAGGAATTTATCCCTCATTAATATGAGAAAGCTATCTAAAGGCCCTTTGATGAGATAGACTGAATGAAAATGCATGGCCATGCTGAAATGAATTGATAAAAAGTTATCATTTTCAGTCTACTTGGAATCAAGTCATAATATTGAACTATATAAGGATGACATTCTATGCCTTATGTTCAATTAAGATATCATGTGATAAAGGGACAATAAAATTCACTGTAATTAGGTTATGTCGGATTATTGACTTCACGTGACTTGGGTAGTCATAATGTCTTGCTAGAGGCCACTTATGACTTGTAGGCCTAAATAGAGATTTAGGCCCACTGCCAATGTTATGTGAACCTACAGGGTCACACACTTAGAACAAGCCTAAAACGGATATGGGTTTAATAAGCCCAAAATAAACTTTGTAGAAATAAATAATTAAAGTGTTTTATTTATTTATTTATTTGTTTATTTATTTAAGATAAATGTTATTTTAAATAAATAAATAAGATATTATTTTTGATTTGTTTTTAAACAAAATCAGAATATAATAAATGGAAAATTACTAAAAGGTCATTGGTAAGTGAAACCCTAATTTGGAGTCTATAAATATGTTATATTCTCTAGGGTTTCACACACTTGTTTTTGCCTCCAAATTCGTTTTCTTTCCTCTTAGAAAACAAAGACAGAGTTTTTTCCTTTTGTTCTTGATTTGTGAGACAGTCAAGAGGTTGCTAGCACACACACTCAAATTCGTTTTGTGAAGGGCTATTCGTGTGGATACCTATAGAGGACGCATCCTTTTGGAGACATCTTGATCCGAACAACCAAGCCAAAAAGCTCGAGGTAAGGTGTCACCGGTGTGAACCTCCTCTTATCCTTCCAGAGAATCTTGCCTCTTCTGCATTTTGGTAAGATTATTAAAAACCCTAGATTTAATCAATTAGTCGAATTACATGGATCCAGGCTTGGGAATGTGACAAAATTTTAATTTTTCTGCTGCGTTTGCATTACAGTTCCCAACAGTGGTATCAGAGCCACTTGTAATTCTATTAATTGATTATGTGTATATGTGATATATGTTAGGGTTTAAGATTCGTTTTGAAAAGGGTTTCAAAATTATCAAAAGGGGTTTTGATTTGTTTTGTGACAATTCTGGGTAATCTATTTGAAAACGGAATTAAACATTAATTTGATTAATGTTTGTAATGGTTTAATGTGATTAAACTAAAAGCAGCCTTTGATTTTATGAATTAAGAATGCTGTTTCATGAAAATGAATTTTGTATGATGTTTTTATGAAAAACGAATTAAGAATAATGTTTTGATTAATATGATTAATTGAAGCATCATATTTTTTTTCCTATTTTAATTAGAAAAACGTTTTCTATTTGATTAGGAAAATAGTTTTTAATTAAATCTGAAACATAAATTCTATTTTCAAAAACCTAATCACTTAAGGATTTAAATCTGTTATGTATTATGTTTTGATTAATATGATTAATTGAAGCAGCTTATTTGTTTCCTATTTTAATTAGAAAAATGTTTTCTATTTGATTAGGAAAATCGTTTTTAATTAAATCTGAAACAGAAATTTTATGATTATGCAGATTATGTGTTAAGGGCAATCTATTTAAATGTTAAACAGATTATGCAGAATGGATATGTTTTCTATAGATTCGTTCAAGCTGTAATTTTGATTACACAAATTAGGGTTTTCTTAATGGATGCGTCTGTTTTAATAAAAAAAAATTTTTGATATGTTTTGAACGGATTTTTCAGATTGTAAAATGTTTACAAAAAGTGATGTTTTTAAGCAACAAACTGATTTAGTAATATGATTACGAAAATTGGTTAATTGCTTCCTTGACGCAAATAAGGGTTTTAAGGTGGCTATTTTAATTGAGTGTTTTTGTCTATTTTGAAAAAATTGATTTTATAGTAATTTGATTACGAAAATTCATTAATGTTCAAAAATTTGAAAGGCAACTCACCGAAGAGCTAAGGTAAAATGTTTACCGTCGGACCTACTGACTAGCCAGTGGGACCGCCACCCCAAAAGAATTGTCACATTAGTTTATTTTAACATAATAATTGGATTTAATAACTAAATAGATTATTATGTTATACATGTTTATTGTTTTATGCATGGTGCATAGCATGGCCCTTAGACCAATGTGATTGGATTTTATTTTTATGGGTTGTAATTTTAAATACGGCCTGCGAGTCATTTTTATTTTGTTTTGTTGTATTTATTTTATTAGAATAGTGTAGAATAAATTACAACAATTTTTGTAAATCAAGACCCACGGTGCAATTCAAGTTGGAGGCCCAGGATGGAGATCCAAGGTGGGAACCAAAAAGGAGATCCATGGTAGAAGATGGAGATCCAAGTTGGAGGCTCAATTTGTAATTGTAATATTACCTAGGTTTGACCATTGATCTTCATATTGGCTTATGAAGATCAACTTAGATTTGGGCCATGCTATGTCACATTTATTTATTTGTTGTTATGTGTGCGATGCTATGTGATGCCATATGATTGCATGCAATACAACATAACAATAACTGAATACGATTAAATAAAGATGAACCCTCATTTAATATTAAGTCATTATAATGCCTTCCATAAGTTCAACACTTGTCAAGCCTTAGATTATTATATATGAGCCTGCCAAAGCAGGGTGTATAAATTTATCTGGGGAAGGCAAATTGGAGTATGGTGAAATATGGATCTTGGCCCACTAAAATTTCCAAAATTAACTTAGAGGGTTATTGATTTGAGTAAATTTAGTGGGAGTTTTTTATTATGCCTTATACATATTTAATAAAATACTGAATGGACTTTGCATATATTTGTTGTAGATAATGACTTCAAACATTACACCTACCATGTCACTACGATCGATCCTTGAGAAGGATAAGCTCAATGGGACTAATTTTCTTGACTGGTACAGAAACCTAAGAATTGTTCTTAGGCATGAGAGAAAGGAATACATCCTTGATCAACCCATCCCTAAGGAACCAACTGCCAATGCTCCTAGAGCACAAAGGGATGCTTATACCAAGCATCTCAATGATTCTACTGATGTTACTTGTGTCATGCTTGGATGTATGGAATCTGAGCTGCAAAAGCAACTGATGGAAATGGAGGCTTCTACTATGATAGGCCATCTCAAGGAAATGTTCCAAGAGAAAGCCAGAATTGAAAGGTTCAATACCATCAGGGCATTGCTTTCCTGTAAGCTGACTACTGGTGGCTCTGTCAGTCCTTATGTTCTCAAGATGAAGGGTCATCTTGATCACTTGGACAAGCTTGGTCTCAAGATTGAACAAGAACTGGCTGTGGATATTATTCTCCAATCTTTGCCTGAAGCTTATGATAGCTTCATTATGAATTTCAATATGCATAGTATGGAGAAGACTATTTCAGAGTTGCATGGGATGCTGAAAACTGCTGAAAAGAACATCAAGAGTAACACCAAGGATGTTCTCATGGTCAATAAGGGAAAGGGGATGAAAAGGTTGGAAAGGGCAAGGGCAAGGTCTTTAAAGGTTTTCAGAAGCCCAAGCCAAAGCCCAAGCCCAAATCCAAAGCTGAACCCAAAGCAAATGAAGGAATTTATTTTTTCTGTAATGAGCCAGGCCATTGGAAAAGAAATTGCAAGCTCTATTTGGATGATCTGAAGAAGAAAAAGGGTGGTGAGACTACCTCTTCAGGTATTCATGTTATAGAATTAAATTTATCTGCTTCTGCTTCTGATTCTTGGGTATTAGATACTGGATCAGGATCTCACATATGTACAAATGTGCAGGGTCTAAAAAGGAGTAGATCATTGGCAAGAGGCGAAGTGTACCTACGAGTTGGCAATGGAGCAAGAGTTGCTGCTTTAGCTGTAGGAACTTATGAGTTACCTTTGCCTAGTGGACTTATTTTATCTTTAGAAAGTTGTTATTATGTACCTACTTTGTGTAGGAATATTATTTCTATTTCTTGTTTGGACAAGAAAGGATTTGAATTTATTATTAAGAATAATAAATGCAGTATTTATCAAGATAACATTTTCTATGGATATGCTCCATGCACTAGTGGACTTTATGTTTTAGATGCCGAAGACACTAATGAAATGCCAATCTATAACATTGATACAAAGAAGTCTAAATCTAACGATTTAAACTTGACCTACCTCTAGCATCGTCGTTTAGGCCATATAAATGAGAAATGCATTTCAAAGCTACACCAAAATGGGCTTTTAAATTCATTTGATTATGAATCATTTGATACATGTGAATCTTGTTTACTTGGAAAAATGACTAAAACACCTTTTACTGGACAAAGTGAGAGGGCTAATGACTTATTGGGCCTAATACATTCTGATGTATATGGACCATTAAGCTCAACTGCTAGAGGAGGTTTTCAATACTTCATAACTTTCATAGATGATTTTAGTAGATATGTTTATCTTTATCTAATGAAACATAAATCTGAATCTTTTGAAAAGTTCAAAATTTTCAAGAATGAAGTACAAAATCAACTTGGTAAAATTATTAAAGCACTAAGATCTGATCGAGGTGGTGAATATTTAAACCAAGAATTTATAGATCATCTTAGAGATTGTGGGATTGTTTCACAATTGACTCCTCCAGGTACACCACAATGGAATGGTGTGTCTGAACGTAGAAATTGAACTCTATTGGATATGGTTCGATCTATGATGAGTCAATCTGATCTTCCAATCTCTTTTTGGGGATATGCTTTAGAAACTACTGCATTCATTTTGAATAGAGTTCCATCAAAGGCAGTTGAAAAGACACCATATGAGAAATGGACTAGAAAAACTCCCAGTTTTTCTTTTCTTAAGATTTGGGGCTGTGATGCTTTTGTGAAACGTCAAATCTCAGATAAATTAGCACCCAAATATAACAAATGCCTTTTTGTTGGATATCCTAAAGAAACTAAAGGATATTACTTCCATAATGCGTATGAGAACAAAGTGTTTGTGTCTCGGAATGGTGTATTTTTGGAAAAAGAGTTTATTTCCAAAGGAACCAGTGGGAGCACAGTGCAACTTGAAGAAATTCAAGGCCCACACAATAGCATTGTACCTGATATGGAACCGTAGCTGAATCAACAAGAAGTTGTTGAGCCTTCACAAGTATCAAAAGGCCCAAGGAGGTCTGATAGGATGCGTCAAATCCCCATGAGATATGGATTTCTCATAACTAGTGATTATGATGTGTTAATTGTGGATCAAAATGAGCCCACATCCTATCAAGATGCCATAAATAGTCCTGACTCTGAGAAATGGCTTGAAGCCATGAGATTAAAAATGCAATCCATGTATGATAATCAAGTATGGAACTTGATTGACCCAAATGATGGTTTAAAAACTATTGGATGCAAATGGGTTTTCAAAAAGAAAATCGACATGGATGGCAATGTGCATACCTTTAAGGCAAGACTGGTTGTAAAAGGTTTCAAACAAACACATGGTATAGACTATGATGAAACCTTTTCACCAGTGGCTATGCTAAAATCTATTCGAATTCTCCTTGCCATAGCTGCATACTATGATTATGAAATATGGCAAATGGACGTCAAAATAGCATTTCTTAATGGAAATTTACTTGAGGATGTGTACATGACACAACCAGAGGGTTTTGTTAGTCCTGAGAATTCTGGAAAGGTATGCAAGCTTCAAAGATCCATTTATGGATTGAAGCAAGCATCTCGGAGTTGGAATCTTCATTTTGATGAAGCAGTCAAAGAATTTGGCTTCATTAAAAATGATGATGAACCTTATGTATACAAGAAAGTTAGTGGGAGTGCTATTGTGTTTTTAGTGTTGTATGTGGATAACATACTACTCATTGGAAACGATATCCCTATTTTAAAAAATGTTAATTCATGGTTAGGGAATTGTTTCTCAATGAAAGACTTCGGTGAAGCTGCTTATATATTAGGCATCAAGATCTATAGAGATAGATCGAAAAGGCTTATTGGCCTAAGTCAAAGCACTTATATTGATAAGGTATTGAACAGGTTTAATATGCAAGATTCCAAGAGAGGATTCTTGCCAATGTCATATGGCATTAGTCTCAGCAAGACTCAGTGTCCTATGACACAAGATGAGCGAGACCGCATGAGTAAGATTCCATATGCTTATGCTATTGGATCTATCATGTATGCAATGTTATATACTCGACCTGATGTTTCATATGCCTTAAGCACAACGAGCAGATACCAATCAGACCCAGGTGAAAGTCATTGGACAACAGTTAAAAATATCCTTAAGTACTTGAGAAGAACTATGGATGCATTTTTACAGTATAGTGGTCAGGTAGATGAGCTAGTTGTAAATGGTTACACAAATGCCAGCTTCCAAACTGACAAGGATGATTTTCGATCACAGTCAGGATATGTGTTTTGTTTGAATGGAGGTGCAGTGAGCTGGAGGAGTTCCAAGCAAGACACTATTGCTGATTCTACAACAGAAGCTGAGTACATAGCTGCCTCAGAAGCAGCTAAGGAAGCTGTTTGGATTAAGAAGTTCATAACTGGACTAGGTGTTGTTCCTAGTATATCAGATCCAGTGAACTTATATTGTGACAATAATGCAGCTATAGCCCAAGCTAAGGAGCCCAGATCACATCAGAGATCCAAACACATACTCAGGCGTTATCATCTTATTCGAGAAATTATTGAGAGAGGAGACATCAAGATATGCAGAGTACCTACAAATGATAATGTTGCTGATCCACTGACTAAGCCTCTTCCACAGCCTAAACAAGAGAGTCATACTAGGTCCATGGGTATTCGATACGATGTTGATTGGGCCTAGTGCAAGTGGGAGATTGTTAGTGATATGCACTAGGTGAATCATTTGTGATTATGTATTGACTTTCTTATTTTGTTAATAAAGAGGTATTATATTATCATTTGATTTTATGATAATTACATGAATGGTTAATTCTTAATAAGGCCATCAAGTATGTGACTTGATAGTAAAACCCTTAGATTAAAATAAGAGTTCTATTCTAATTATCCTTAGCCATTTATTCATTATATGAATATTAAAGTATTAAGGCTAGTATGATGTTGACTGATGGTTATGTTTTACTAATCATAAATATGAGATATTAAGTCAACTCATAGGTACATGATGAGAGATCATGAACTGGATTGACCCACTATGAGAATACTACATAGATTATTGTCATAAGTATTTCTTATCACAGTAATTTTATTTCGGTCCTTTGAACTTGAAATCATCATGGATTTCTACATAGCTATTTTATGTTTTAACACATTCTAACATTGTCTTTAACTAGATGATTAAAAGGATGTTGTTGGATATAAAATTAGTTATGTGAGGAATGTGAGTGATTTAGAAGGAATTTATCCCTCATTAATATGAGAAAGATATCTAAAGGCCCCTTGATGAGATAGACTGAATGAAAATGCATGGCCATGCTGAAATGAATTGATAAAGAGTTATCATTTTTAGTCTACTTAGAATCAAGTCATAATATTGAACTATATAAGGATGACATTCTATGCCTTATGTTCAATTAAGATATCATGTGATAAAGGGACAATAAAATCCACTGTAATTACGTTTTGTCGGATTATTGACTTCACATGACTTGGGTAGTCATAATGTCTTGCTAGAGGCCACTTATGACTTGTAGGCCAAATAGAGATTTAGGCCCACTACCAATGTTATGTGAACCTACAGGGTCACACACTTAGAACAAGCCCAAAACGGATATGGGTTTAATAAGCCCAAAATAAACTCTGTAGAAATAAATAATTAAAGTGTTTTATTTATTTATTTGTTTATTTATTTAAGATAAATGTTATTTTAAATAAATAAATAAGATATTATTTTTGATTTGTTTTTAAACAAAATCAGAATATAATAAATGGAAAATTACCAAAAGGTCATTGGTAAGTGAAACCCTAATTTGGAGTCTATAAATATGTTATATTCTCTAGGGTTTCACACACTTGTTTTTGCCTCCAAATTCGTTTTCTTTCCTTTTAGAAAACAAAGACAGAGTTTTTTACTTTTGTTTTTGATTTGTGAGACAGTCAAGAGGTTGCTAGCACACACACTCAAATTCATTTTGTGAAGGGCTGTTCGTGTGGATACCTATAGAGGACGCATCCTTTTGGAGACGTCTTGATCCGAACAACCAAGCCAAAAAGCTCGAGGTAAGGTGTCACCGGTGTGAACCTCCTCTCATCCTTCCGGAGAAACTTGCCTTTTCTGCATTTTGGTAAGATTATTAAAAACCCTAGATTTAATCAATTAGTCAAATTACATGGATCCAGGCTTGGGAACGTGATAAAATTTTAATTTTTTCGCTGCGTTTGCATCACGGTTCCCAATAGAATGGCCTCCAGAGGCTCTTCGAGGATAAAATTAAAGCGTTCCATGAGCTCTTCATGTCCAAGATAAATAGGATCAGTGGCAGCAGAAGTTAAATATCCAGCGTTATCATCCATACTCACACAACTGAAATCAACACCACTGGCTAAAGAATCAAGAGGAGTGTCCTCATGAGGGACTTCGAGGATAGAATTAACGTAATCCATGAGCTCTTCTCCTTCAAGAAGAGCAGGAGCAGGAGCAGCAGCTGTTGAAGTAGTGGCAACACTGTCGGATAAAGAATCTTCCACCTTTTCTTCAGTCCTCTCAGGCATTGGTATTGCATCAACCTTGAAGCATTTAAATCCCATCTCTCGCTGATCACCAAGAACAATTCCATGGCTTTCACCTTCTTCTTCCAATTCAGTTGATTTTCTTTTCTTATCATTATTCTTAATATGACAAAGAGAAATCTTGGTGGTGTTGCTTCCATGAGGATCATCAAGAGAGTATTCTTGCATCAACCATCGACCGTGTTCAAATCTATTTTTCTTATTCCGATAGGAAAAACTCTTTCGTGTCCATGAAATTTCTCCTAATCGGAATGATTTTCCTCTGCTAACGCCGTGCCAAGTACCTCCACTGGAACCCACATTCCGATAATTATTGGAACCACCAGCTGAACCCTTCTTCTTCAAGAGGCTGAAGACATAAAGAAAGTCATCACGGTTATAGGTTTCTCCACCAAGACTCTCCCAAATATGCCATGGCTCTTGTTGTCCATACACGTCACAATCTTGAATAATCCACTGGTCTGGGACTAGGAGTGTTTCATTCACCCGATTGAATAGATAGTATCCAACTAGCTCTTCGTCTGATGGATAGAACCTAAAAGCAGTTGGGTAACATGAAAAATAATCCATTGCTGATTAATTGTGTAGTAAAGAGTGACTAACAATCAACAAGTGAAACCCTAAAAACAAAATCAATTGAAGAACTCAATCATCGACTCAGAAATAATTTTGATAAATAGCGTGGAAAATAGTGCAGCTATAGAGTGACTGAGTGATAGTATTGAATTTAGTGTTCGTTATTTATAAGGAACAGTTGTGGCTAAGACCCAAAACCCGCTATTGATGGAGGCCACTTATAGATTTCCTTTTTAACTGAATTTTTTTTATTCAGTACAAAAAAAAAAGGAAAATTTTTTGTTCTAGTAAACCCATTTAGCTTAGACTTTATATTTTTTACATGGCTCACTTAGACTTTTTTAATTTTCTAATATTCACTTTAAACTTTATTACAAAGCGGAAAAAAAATTAGGGAAAAATTTATGGAGAAATTGAAATTAAGATCAATAATATTTCTTATAGTTTATAATTTTACTAGATATTTAGAAAAATTACTATTATTTATATTCTAAAGTTTATTTTGCAATTATATGTTATTCTAAAGTTTACAATATGTTGGTTTTTGTTATTATTATTATGCATAATATATCATATCAATTTTTGTTTTTTTTAAGTAAGACTTTTAGTATTCAGTATTTATAAGGGCTCCAACAAATTTTAATTTTAATTTGGGTAAATCCGTTTAGACTTTATAATTTTATGTCTCATTCAAACTTGTAATCTCGAAACCCACCTCCCCCTCCCCTTTGGTAAAAACAAAAAAAAAAAAAGTATTTCAATTTCATTTTTTTCTTAACATTTTAAACAAAGTAATTAGATAGTAGTTTTGATAAAGAAATATTTATATTTATATTGAAATTAATTCAATATGTATTTTAATGTATTTACCTTAATATATCGAGCCATAAATAATTGGTGCTATTAGAATAAAAGACTAAAGTGGCAATTTGCTCCTTGAATTTTTTCTCAAAGTACAACTGTTTTTAGAATTAACCTTTTGAACTATTTAGCATAAATCCTTATTTATTTTGTACAATAAACCTCAAAATTGAGAAAGTGAAATGCACAATTGCATGAGCAAGTGAAGTAATGTGAAAATATTAATAAATATATTATTTTTATTCTTTTCTCTTTTTTCTTCCTCTCCCTTCACATTATCCCTTTTGTTGATAATTAAAAAAAAAAGAATTTGTACCTACAAATTAAATTTCCCTCCCCTACCACTAGCACCAATAGTTACATTTAGAAGGAAGTTAAGACCTGCACTCTTTCATGGATTTTTTTATTTTGAGGTTATACTACTTGCAATCTATAGTAGAATACACTAAAATTGTCATAATCCTAAATATTGTGCATGCATATTCAGAATGAAGTCTAGCGAATCAAGTGGTTAAAGTAAGTATCAGGGCGGTGAATTAGAATTGAATGTGATAACTCTGAATTGACATTTCTTGCTTGTGGAACTTGCATCGATGAGGAGAACGGGTAAAGGGATGGGGTTTCCCCCATAAACACTCCAATGCTTAAGTCAATAATGGTATGAGGAAAAAATATATTAAAGCAAATAGGCATAATAGAATAAAGAATAGAGAATAGAGAATAAAGGAGTAAAGGATGATTGTTTGTGATGATAAGGTGATGGAATGAAGGAATGATATCTTGGTGATGTTGTATGATGAGAAATCAATAACATGAGATGTCATGAGATGTATTTATAGTAGAAGGTATTGCTCATCAAACGTCTTAATAATATGATTTTTTAGTCTTGTAGGATTGTCTTATTTATGAGAGAAGGAGACTTCCTTTGTAGAGTAATCTTCCTAATTGAAATAGACTTCCTTATTAAGCTTTCTTCTTATTCAAGTAATCCTCCTCTTTAGGGGAATGTAACCCTTATTAGAATAGGATACTGATATGGGATATTAAGAGTCCCCTTGAAAGTCTATTCAGATATGTATGTTCGATGTATTCAGGTTTATAAGGTGATAGAAACGTGATGCTTTTGTCTAAAGAGAGACTGCTTGAATCACTGCATTTGATATGGAAGGGTGAGATGAGGTGGCCAGCCTCAGTCACAAGAAAAGATAAAGCTCATTACCGAGTCTTGAAATCATCGTATAAAAACATCGTTGAAGTGCCAGTTGGACTTAAGTGGACAAAACCTAAAATAAAAATGCTTTGGGGTAAAAGATTAACCTGTCACTATAGAGACAACATGACGAAACCAATCATCACTGGAGTTTTGATGTTCGGTGCATTTAAAGCACAGCCTGAGTGCCAAACCTCAGTACTATAGAAGTGACCTGAGGGTTCTAGCTTCAATCACTAGACTTAGATGCTCGAGGCTTAGATGCTCGGTGTAAGGATGTGAGGCTTACATGCTCGAAACTTCAATACTGTATAAGCGACTTGAGGGTGCCAGCTTTAGTCACTAAACTTAGATGTTCGAGGCTTAGATGCTTCGCTCGAAACCTCAGTACTATAGAAGCGACCTGAGGGTGCCAGCTTCAGTCATTGGACTTAATCTTGGTGCATTAGAAGGGCGGCCCAAGTTCCATATAGCCTCGATGCGTTAGAAGCGCATCCCGAGTGTCATATGATGTTGTTTAGTTTATAAAGTTCAATGACTCTATTGATGGCAGCTACCTAGTCATAATATTTATTGATGTTGAGTTCGAACATTATTGATGGAAATGTTTGATTTTCTGAGCATTTGCTGTTTGGTAGTATTTTCACAAAAGGAAGGATATTGGGATATTGGTAGTGAGTCTGAGCCCTTTCAATCTAAGCTCCATAATATAGGATAGTAATTTAGAGATGATATTTGAAATGGTGGAAGGTAGGTTTTTGAAGGATCAAAATTTTGGGCTTGCTCAATCCAAGTCATGGGATGAGCATTACAGTTTAGGTGAAAGGTTAAGATTACCCCTCTTCTTAAATAGAAGATTTTGTGCGATGCTAGCTAGGATGTCTGGAAATTATAATTTGGTTTATCTGGCTATGTTGGGGGTATACTTGCCTTCATTCTTAAACTTTCTTTGGTTTATATTCTCTAAAATCTCCTTAAACAAGGATTTGCTGTAGAGTAGGATTTGCTTGAGTTTTATTTGATATGACTTTGAACATGAACCACCATTTGTTGTCTGAGCTTGAGTGAGTGCTTATTCGCATTAATGTTGCTTGAAAATGTGTCTAATGTCTTTTAACAATTTCTATATATTAATGCCGAGTGAGATAATCAAAATTTCCCATTGTTTGGAATGATGGGTGCTTTAAGATAGCACCTTCATCTGTAATAAGAGATAAAAGGACAATGGTTTTAGGATTGTTTAATTGATCTCCATTTAATGGTCAGTCATCATGTAATAAATATATCAAATGTAATTAATGTATGTTTATGCATAGATAATAATCATGTATTGGATGAACATCTAGGTGTAGATGTGTGATCATGCCCGTGTGTCAAACTATAGTTATTCTTATAAGAATAAATAATTAAGTAAAGATAAATGTAAAAATAAATAATTGAGAAGGAAAACTTATCGCTTAATGACCTTTTGTCCTGCCTATGAGTGAATGAATATTTATGTTCATTGTGGATATGAATAATTGTTACTGATTAATTTGAAAAACCATTAATTCCTCTTGGAGCTCATGGTTCATTCATCTATTTTTTCTTTGCTATCCGAGCTCCTACAAAAGAAATTAACTTATTAATATATATTTGTGAAGTTGTTGTCATGGTTGCCTCATATATTCCTATAATGCCAGAACTCAAGAGATGCTCAGAGATCTAGAGATGCCCATGAAGTGAATGTCTGACTCTTTCGTACTTGCTCGTTACTCAGAGTCTGAGTGTCCATGAAATCAATGCTCAGTAGTAGATGCTCGAATTTCCAAGACTTTAGTGGAAAGTACTCATGTTGTTGGGATGCTTGGAGTCTGAGTGCTTATAAAGGGTACTTGTTGGATGCCCAATGTCCTAAGCTTAATGCTCGATTGATGCTTGGATATAAAAAAATTTGATGTTTAGCAAAAAATTATTTATGTTCTTTGATGCTCAGGCTTAGATTCTTTGATACTCAGACTCAGATGCTCAATGGTCTCATGCTTTGAAACTTCATCATTCAGAACTTGATGGATGCTCACAAAATAGATATTTGGTATTCAATGCTCATTTAAAGTTTTGATGTATGGAATTTCAAGGCTCAGTAATGAAGAAAATGATTTCAGACCTACATTTCTAATTATTCCCCAACTTTGATGGTGGTTTGGTGCACGGTCAGCTCAAATATTCAAGTGTCAGTGCTTAGAAGCTTGGTGCTTTGAAGCTTAGTGCTCAGAAGCTCCATGCTCGATGCTCGGCGCTTGAAATCTCAATGTTCGACATTTGATATTTGATGTTCACTTGATACTTGGTTTCAGTTTTATAAACCATTCGTCAAATACTTGCATTCTTCAATCTCGGTATGAGGTTATGTGGTCTAGCTTTGTGAATTTAAAGAAAAACATGTAGATGTCCAGCTTCTTTCCGTCACTATGTCTGATTTGGGTGTCGAACTACTTTTAAGCCTCGATGCTCGAATGCTCAGTGATTCATTTCAGTTGCCCAACTATCTTACTATTTGCTCTGAATTCTAACCTTAGAAACCATTACATCAACAGTATAACTTTCTTTAACCCCTTTCTTTTTTTTCTTCTTATCCCCCCTTCTGATGAAGCTGTGGTAATGTTAAATGGTCATTCGAGTTTGACCATTGCCAAAACTTCCATCTTCTAAGTTCTTGATTTGAATTATATCTTATTTTTAGTATTTGTAAATCTGAATGGAGTAGGACATTTGGACTAGTAGCAAGCTTGCTTCTTCCAATGGGCAATCTTCTTGCATTTCAAGCAAAGGTCAATCTTGGTTCGTTTTCCATGCTAACTCATCATTATAAAAGGCTAATCTCACAGTAAGTCAGTAAATAAGAATGCCATTGCAACATTGTTGAACCTTTCATGCCTCATGACTTGATCATCTAACCACACAATTCTACTAATGCAAGGGATCTTAAAGCTCATCAATATCATGATCATAGATGGACAGATCTTGAATGCCATGCCTTTGAGTTTTGCACCTTATCGAAGAAATAATGAAGTTGTTGCTTATAGTTTGGAGCTCGTTCTGCCAATAATTTTTTAGCAATTCTTTATATACTAATCTATTACTCGGGTAATTAAAAGCTTGAAGCTAAATAACTTCGTCAACCGGTTAGGCACTTTAAGTCTCTACTTCAACTATCTCAAATCATGTGTGCCTCCTTCAATCGATGATAAGCTACTAACCCCTAGAGGTAAGGTATGAAGCTAAGATCATATTATAAACAACATGATCAACTTCTGAGGAATGTGCATTGTAAGAGTGGATCAATCTCCCATGCAAAGCAGATAAGAAAGTATTGCTCTGACGATCTTTGCACTATTTTAATCTAATTTTTTCATTAATGACTGAATTAGATTCATTTATTATTATGCTTAGAGAAATTGTGATTTTGTTATGTCTTTAAGAGGTTGAGCTAAATTCCTAGCAAGCAAAGATAATTCTGAATTGAATTTGATTTTTCCCATAGATGGAACCATTTAATAACTCCGAATTGATATTTCTTGCTTGTGGAACCTGCATTAACGAGGAGAACGGGTAAAGGGGTGGGGTTTCCCTCATAAACACTTTGAAGCTTAAGTCAATAATGGTATAAGGAAAAAATATAATAAAGCAAATAGGCGTAATAGAATAGAGAATAAAGGAGTACATGATGATTGCTTGTAATGATGAGGTGATGGGATGATGTCTTAGTGATATTGTATGATGAGAAATCAATGACATGAGATGCATTTATAAGAGAAGGAATTGCTCAAACCTCTTAATAATATGATTTTTTAGTCTTATAGGATTGTCTTGTTTATGAGAGAAGGAGACTTCCTATGTAGAGTAATCTTCTTAATTGAAATAGATTTCCTTATTAAGCTTTCTTCTAATTCAAATAATCCTCCTCTTTGGGGGAATGTAACCCTTACTAGAATAGGATACTGATATGGGATATCAGGATTGGTACAGATTAGAAGAATTTGATGGATACAGAGAGGAGTATATATGTATATATCTCGAAAGTAATTTCTATTGCCAAATTTTTTGTATTATTTTATTTTAATAGACTAATTATTAAAAAAATGAAAAATAAAAAAAAATTTCATGGTTATATTCATTTGCTAATGTGAAAATTAAACAAAAAAGTTAATAATTTTTCTATCTTCAACTTTCATTTTTTTTATCATTATTTCCTTAACTTTCATATTTTTTTGCAAATATATTCTTACTTTCATCTTTTAAAACAAAGCAATTAGACAATAGTTTTGATAAAGAAATATTATTATTTCTATAGAAATTAATTCAATATGCTTTTTTAATGTATTTACGTTAATATACATGTCATAACCAATATTTTTATTTATTAATTTAAAAGGGTAATTGTTGTGTTTTAAATATTATTTTATTCAATTAGTGTTAAATGAGCATTTTTAATAAAATTTATTGTTAAGAGTTTTAGTAAAATTATTTATTTAGTGTATATTGTATATATGAATTTATTTAAGTGTGTGTGTATATATATATATAACAAAAGTAAAAGTAAAATAAAAACAAACAAACAAACATGGCTGTTGCCATTTTTTCTTCTTCTTCCTATTGTTTTATTTTCTTTCCTTTTCTCTTCCTTTTTCTCCCTCCAACTCGAGACCACCACCAACCATTGCCACCATCATTGCACCGGCTAGCCACCACACCGCCACCTCCACTCAACATCACCACAGCACCTCCAGCCATCGACAAGCTTCCTTTCTTCTTCTTCCTCTTGTTTTCATTTATTGCCAGATTATTGAAGGGCTCACCGGCAACATTTCCAACCACCTCAAGCAACACCGCCAGTCTTGATCGGAAGCTCTCCCTCTAAGCTTCGTTTCCCCCAACTCAATTTGTTCGAACAACTCCGGTAACAACTTCAATTTCAAGAAATTGATTTCAGGTTAATTTTTAGTTATTTATTTGACTGAGCTTGAATTTGATTTAATTAGATATAGTTGCCTTGAGATAAATTGAAATTGAGGTTGAACTCTTTCTAATTGTGATTTTTATTTATTTTTATAATTTTTTCAAATTTTTCGAGTTCGGTTACTGTTCTAGCCCAAAAAATTTTATATTTTTAATAAATTCTATTAATTATTTAGATTAAACTTTGCTAAGGAAGTTTTATGAAAATATGGATGGAAATTTAAATATGAATTTTTAAAGATTATGTATAAATTTGTATTTTTGGAAAAATATTAGAAATTGGTGAGTTATTTTATTTTAATTAAAATTGTTCTTAATTATTTTGTTTTAGACTATTTTGATTTAATAAAAGTGTAAAAATAAATTTTCTAATTATTTTCCAATTATTAATTATTTAGTAGTTATTTTGGGAAATATATGAAAAATAAATTTATTTATTATTTTTGAGTCCGAATGAACATTTTATTATTTTTATGATAATAATAAGTGATTTTGATAATTATTTACAATTTTTGCTAATTTATTTAAAAAAACATAAATTTTATGCTATTAATGGATTTTATTAGCAAAATATTATCTAATAATTAGAATCTTATTATTTATTTGGAAAATAAATTTATTTAATATTTTTATGATATATTTTGATAATTTGAGAAATTATATTATTTTATTATATATTTTGTGATGATGGTTCTCGGTTGGGCGTGAATTGTAGTTCGGGGGCCCAACCTGAGATGTTGAGTTTAGGATACTTTTGAAGTGTGTTTTTGTGCAGGAATAACTCTACTTTTAATATAGAGATATTCATTTTACAAATGAGACTCTGCCAAATTTTCAGTAGATTTTTCGTAAAATGTAACATCGGGGATGTGTTTAGTTTTGAATCTTTTATTAGAGTCATGTCTTAGATAGAGTCTTTTCTTAGAAATTTAGAATATATAAGATTATGAATTTATCCTAATTATTTTATAATTATTTTTCTATAGCTGCACCAAAACTGAAGCCTATAGGATAAGGGTAGTTGAGTTATCTTAGAAGAGCACATTCCACCTATGAGTTATTATTATATGTATGCATTACATGTAGAAAATATTATTGGCATCCATATTTTTAATAATTATGAATTTTATTATGCTATATTGCATTAAATTTTGAATTGTTATTGCTATTATATATATATGTCTAATTTGGATGCTACTTATATTTAATATGATTTTATTATTTTATTTATAAAATGTTATTTTGGAGGATAATTGTAAAATGCGCTACCTAGTGGACTACACTAGGACTATTGCATAGTAGTACACTAGATGTTATGCTATAAATTTTTATTGGTATGAGATATGATTAAATTAATTGTTGAGATTTATGGTTAGAGAGTGGTGTGACTACGAAAGCTCGGTTGACCTAGTATCTCAGAGCCAGTCATGTTGGCAATGAGATTGCAGGAGCTCAATTGACTCAGTGTCTCGGGGCCAATCTACTATCCAAATTTAAGAAGAGAAATATTTTTGGCTTTAAGTGAACCTTTTGGCTAGTGAAGTTTAATGTTTGAGGTTGCAGAATATTTTAAAGGTTTGTTTCGATCCTCCACCTAAATCTTACTACATTTATTTGTTTTTCATAAAATATGATTTCGAGCATCTATATAAAATACGTGTATAAATTACATAAATATAAATATATAAATACTATATTGATTGCTTGTTTGTTTAGGTTGCATGTATATATATAATAATAATTCATTCAGTAAGGTCTAACCCCCCTCAATTATTTTTTCATATCCTTTTCATCAGACCTCTCATAGTAATCCTCTGTACCGGACCCTTTCTTCACTAGCTAACTTATATAAGTTTTGAACTATCGCTCCTTATATTAATTAGACGTGGTAGTAGTAATATGTTTTATTGTAGTATTTTGTATTGTTATTGACTGTAGTTTTGTATTTAAATATTTATATGAACATATATTATTATGATATGATATGAAAGTTATTTTGAATTTATAAATTTTTAATATTATGAGGCATATTTTTTTTTTATGTTTTGTATGAGTTTTATATTTTAGCTTGCTATGAGTTTCGAATTCGTGAGAATTCTCGTTCCCTAACGCCAATCATGACTCTTGAGTTTGGATCATGATAGAGCTATAAAAAATTAATGTTATTAGAACAAAAGACTAAATTGTGGCAATTTGCTCCCTGACCTTTTTCTCAAAGTACAATTGCTTTTAGAATTAAATTTTGAACTATTTAGCACAACCTTTTTGTAGATTTTGTACAATAAACCTCAAAATTGAGAAAGTCAAATACACACTTTGAAAAGAGTCCTAGGGGAGGGGTGAATAGGACTATTAAATAAAAATGAGAAATTAAAAGAATTCTCTACAAGAATTGAATGAGAGTTAAGAAGGAAGAATGAAGAACATAAAGATTTAAAGAGTTCATATTCAACAAAAATCATATGTCTCCACCTAACTTATCCCCAAGTTAGGATTTTTAATCACCTACAATCTTATTCACAAGATTGAGATTATACAAGAGTTTTATGGCTCACTCTTGTAACTTTACAACATGAGTTTTCAAGATTCACTCAAAAAACCAAATCCCAAGTGTTTCAATAGACAATACTTAAACCAATTCCTTTAGAAATAAATCTTACTTCCTTTCTAATCTATCCCAAGATTTAAGATGAAGAGATATTCTATTTCTAACACACAACCAACTCTCACAAGAGTTATACAAACAAAGAATTATTTAAGAGAACTTGAGAGCATAATTAAAAGCTTAAAAAAGAATGAATGATAACAAGTTTTCTTAACATTCATTCAGCTCTTAAGGTGTTTATATAGACATACACTCAAAAATATAGTTGTTGGAGGAGGTGAAAATAATGTGTCCAATATCTATATTTTGAATTCAATGTTTGTAATTTTGAATTATTGAAGGTGATGCTGTCAGAGAGCTATGCATGGATTGAAACCATAATTGGATGCTAAAGACATTTGATTTTGCCTACATTTTCTGCATAAAAGTTTTAGATATTTGACTTATATTTCCATATCATTTTTAATTATCTCAATTGGACTTCTGTAGCTCAAGATATGTCCAAATTACTAAGAGGTATGCATACTACTATCAAAAAGCTATACAAAAGTTGAACTTGTGATTTTATATTGAAGACGTTTGAATTTTGTCAAACTTTCTGAATAAAAGTTTTAGATATCTGACTTAGCTTTCCATATCATTTTGAATCACCTCACTTAGGCTTCTTTAGCTCAAGATATGTCTAAAATATTAAGAGCTGTACAATTTGAAATGGCAACTACACATGTTAAATTTGACTTAATATTTGCATACCCAAATGAACTTGGATTTTGACAAGCAAGCCCAATTCAAAAAAATCAAGATGTATATTTCAAATGTCAAGAAGATAACTTTCTTATTATAAAGCTTTAAGGATTTTAAAAGCCTCATTTAATCTCAGATGTCGAATCAGCCCAAGATAATCATACTTCATTTTAACTTCCAATGGAGTCCTAACTTATACACATTTAAACAAACAAATTAAATACTCAAAATTAAGTTTGTTAAGATCAAAATTAAGATTAATTGTTGCTAAGGTCAACAATCTCCCCCTTTTTTATTTTGACAAACTTATTTTGAGTTTGATAAAAAATAATATAAAGTAAAGGTGTGGTAATATTTGTGAAAATAATGATACTACATGAAATAAAATATTTTTCTTTATTTCACCCCCTACGAATATGGACATGATAAGAAATATAAATTTATAGCTTATTCCCTTTGACAAAAAAATATAAACAACATAAAATATAGTATGAGGGATACAAACATGGCATTCTTATCACAAATGTGTTAAAAACATAAAATATGATAATATGATTTCAAACATATATGCATATAGTGCTATTAAAATTCATCACTTCCTATAGGAATAAAGTAAAGATACACCAAATCTTTGTAAAATATTCATGCCTTATCAAATATCAAAACAATTCCTAAGAAATATTAATTTATAGATTATTCCCCTTGACAAAAAAATATAAACAACATAAAATATATTAGAAGGGATAAAAACATGACATTCTTATCACAAATGTATTAAAAACATAAAATATAATAACATGATCTTTTAAATAAATGTTAGGCAATGTGAGGAAATAATTTTAAACATATATGCATATAGTGCTACTAAAATGCATCACTTCCTATAGGAATAAAATAAAGATACACCAAATCTTTGTAAAAATATTCATGCCTTATCAAAGATAAAAACAATTCCTAAAAAGATAGTCATGCCTTATCAAAGATAAAAACAATTCCTAAGAAGAAATTATATATAAATTATGCATGTATAAACACAATAATAAAATATTACACACATGTATAGTAATGCATGCCTTATCAAAGATAAAAACAACTTGTAAGAAGAAATTATACATAAATTATTCATGTATAAACACAATAATAAAATATTATACACATGTATAGTAATACATGTCTTATCAAAGATAAAAACATTTCTTAAGAAGAAATTATATATGAATTATGCATGTATAAACACAATAATAAAACATTATACACATGTATAGTAACGAATAACAAACTCAAATATATTTCTCCCCTTTGTCAAAAGTAAAAAGAAAGAGAGAGATACAAAGGGAAAATGAAAGTAAAGATACTCAAAATTTTCTCCATACAAAGGGAAAATGAAAGTAAGTATTCCTTATTGAATTCCTCCTTGAATACTTGCCAAGTAAAAGTTTCCCCATACAGATTCTTAATTCGAGTTAACTATTCATCAGCCTTATCAAACATTAAGCCATACACATTCTTGGTTTTTTCTTCATCTATTAACTGTAATATGTTAAAGGCTTTATCTACTATCCTAACCCATCTGTCAGCTTGACCAAGGATTAATGTCCTATGAAAATTGTTTGCCGCACATTTCTTGGCATGTTCAATAATATCTCCTAGCTTTTTATACTTTTCTTTTTCAGCCATCACAGTTGCCATAGTACTTGCCAAGTTAGTAGCATCTATATATACTACTAGTGGCACTTGCAGATTTTGCACATTCACCTGCTCTACAGGCATCTATAGTTGACAGTTATTACATGCTCTCCTGGGAACATTCTAAAAAATTGAGGCAAATACTATCGGTTCTGAACTATATAGTTAACTACCAACTCGAGCATTTAATGATTCATCATCATTACCTACTGACACTAATGATGGAGATAATTCTTATTATGATGCTCGATTCCTAGTCAAATGACTAGCCCATTCTATAAGATTCTCTCTACCGGGTTCGATTCCTTGACCTAGGCCTCTACCTTTACCACGACCTTAGCCTCCTATACGACCACCTCTAATCCTGGGCATTTATTAATATCCTAAAATTTAAAATTAAATACTTTAATATCACTTGCCATCAACCTCAAATTCATAAATAATAGATCCTCTAAAATTTAGTCTTTTTTAATGTCTACAAAAATCTAGCAACCTAGGGCTCTGATACCAAAATTGTAAAGGTCACACCCCTCCCCTTTGGTACCACTATATAATATCATATTAAAAATGATGGTACTGTAAGAAAGTGGCATTACCTAATCACCTTCATGACACTTAACAAGATATCACTTGTGTTGCATATAACATAAGCACACATAAATATTTTAACGATGGCAAGGAACATTTGATTACATAATATAAATATATACAAGATTAGGTGTCATGTCACCTGAAAATTAGCATTCCTAATACAAATACTAAGTATGGGTTAAGTAGAATATAAACAAAGGAATACATAAGAAGTACTTCGATAACCCTCTCTCTAGCTTCTCTCTCAGAGAGTATAAAAATGTGCTTCATCCTCTAGCACATTATAGGTCATAGCAGTAGTCAACCCCTTTCTAGAAATACTGAGCAAAAAGTAAATCAATCACAGTCAAAGGGGGAAAAAAGCTGGGCCACAAGCAAAAAGTCAAAAATGGATCTCATCATAGCTACATCATATCCATGCCAGAGAGACCAAAACTTCAGTTCTAGTATCATAAATGACTCGAATAATGGTACACACAAAATCTATATGGTCCTCTCTAATGACTGTAATGTAAACATGCACCCCTATAGGCTCTACAGTGACCTTGAAAGCAAACTCAACATTTGTGTTATGACATATGACATAATTCACCTTCATCTTTAACTAAAAACCCTCATAAGACATTGTGGTCCACTGCACCATGATCTAAAAGTCTCTAACTATGTAAACTAATATGTATAGCCTATACTAAAAAATGCACAAGAAAGTGAGTGTGAGTAATTTTGTAAGGAAATTACCCAGTAAAAAATTAAAGAAAATATAATGAGAATACCAAAAATAGAATCAATCATGTATATGGAAATAATAACAGTAGAGGATTTGAACAAAAATTAAATTCACAACTCAATCGAATCGATTTGGAAAATATATAACATTATCTTCCTATTTCACAATTGTTGAATTTATTATTCACCTACTTTTCTCAAGGTTTTACATAATTATTTTAAGCGTATTGTCACAAAATTTGAATTTGAGTATAATTCATAAGTATAGAAATTTTGAGCATTAAAATACAATTATACATGTCTAGATATTTTGTACTTTTAATTTGACTATCACATACTAGACATGACCTAAAAATAAATTGACTCTGTCTCCCAAAATAAAATTTACAATTAACTCCTTCTTGGAGTCAAATCATCGCATAGCTCCATCTCAGAGCAAAATAAATAATAGCTCTTTCTCATAGCAAAGTGGATTATAAGATCAGTATGTATACTTAGTTACCACATAAATTCACCGTAAGGGCTTGTGAATTTATGCGTTGTCCCAAAGACAATTTTATTTTATTTCCATTAGCCAACACTACAATTAACCACTTTAACAAACTTCGTATAGAAAAGCGACTGTATTTATGCATATATATAAATATGCCAAAATAAGACTTGTCAAAAACCCCAAACATGACAGTCGCAACACATCACATAATAATTTGTTAGGGTCACACTTACATTCATGATTATGTAGCATTTTTAGGATTTCAAAGGTAAGTATGCCCAAATTTACTTGCACGAGTTTTATTAGTAGAAGTTTAACCTTATGTAGGAGGATTCAAAAATTATAGAATCACCAAAGGTTTAAGCCATTGATTATTCATATATTTCTTTCCACTCTTACTCATCCGAGCATAAATATAAAGTAAAATCATACTTAAGGATTATTATTTGCAAATATTCCTTTTAATTGTTATTTTAATTAATTGTACTTTTTTGTAAAATAATAATTCCATTCTAGGAAGAATAAATGATCAAACATTAATCATTACCATCTTAATAAAGTTGTCTAATATTCGAAAGGTGATCATGTCATAACTTATTTAAACGTAATTTACAAAATATATAATTTACTGTGGTTTACTTTCAAAATCTATTTGAAGTTCTACAACCTCAACTCAAGTCTCAATTATTACCTTTTGACTAAAATTTAATTTATTGTTAAAACTAAATTTAGTGCTTAAAATATCCAAATAACAAATATTTAGCAACTAAAAAGTTCATTGTACTCGTCAAGGAATTATTTCTAATCGAAGTTCCAAAATTAATCATTGTTAATTAATTACCAAAATACAGTTCCAAGCCTTGATTAATTCAGATTCATAGAGCATATTCATGAGTGTGGTTAAGGTAGTCATGACTAAAATCCAAGTCAATTAACTAGAGCTTTATTGGTGTTAACCAAAACACAAAGATCATAAGTTAATCATCATTTAATTTAATAACAACAAGGTGACCTTCTTGTTGACATTATGCAACACTTATCAAGTGTACAAGTATTCATATTCTAATGTCCACATTCTTATTTACAAGGGGTGAATTCTTGACAGCAAATCCATGCTCTTTCCCCCTCTTTCAAATTTCAATGCTCTCAAATCAAGCACTTTAATAAGTTATATAAGCAGCATTACTGCACTTTAGATTACTACAAATTCTGCATTTTAATTACTGCAAATTCTGCATTTTAGCATTAGAATTCTGCAGAAATTTAGCATATATGACAACAATCAATTTGTAGATTTTGGAGGAAACTAGTACAACCAATTTTTTCCAAGAATTTAACTCAGAAGTAAGCAACTTCTGGGGCTGCTTGGGAATGAATTTTCAGCAACAAATTTGATATAACACAACAGCAATTTACCATGTTTTCAAGCTAGTTGTGCAGCTGATTCCCGAAAGAAATAACAAGAATAAACGACATAGCTTAAAGCCATTTGATACTCAAATTCAACATAATCAAATGGTATACAAATCAACCTTAAATTGAATAATTGAGCCAAACTTAACATTTAAACAACCCAAGAAATAACAGCACCGAAAACTCAAGAGTTCAACAAAAAAATAATCAAGAATGTATCAAGAGATCATTGAAAAATACTCACAATCAGAGCTAATCTCCACTTTATCCCCTCGCTGCTTTGACAGATTCTAAACCAGGGTTAAAAGTAGCTCCTAAACACCATTCATCAAAAACTTCTTAGTTCTAGCACAAGGCTCAACATTTTACAACATGCATTCTTCAAGATTTATGTATCTAAATCTCCATGCATGTAACTTCTATCTAAACTAATCCATACTTACATTAACCTTACCAATCACCTATTGCTTCTTACCTTAATGTTTGCTTGATCAATTTGAACTCAATTTATTCAAGCTCTTGGTTTTTTTGTTAACTCGTTGCTGATCTAGCTCACTTGATCTTCACTACTAAAGCAATTTAATTTCTTATTCTTGCTTCTAAAGAAGAAATGGAGTCTTGAAACTCATTTCCATCCACATGCAAAGTGAATTCCTCCCCATTTAGCTTTCCTCTTTCACGTTTCTTCCATCCAAATGCAAAGAAGTCTTCTTTTCTCTCCCTCTCTCTCTCTCTCTTATGTGTATACATATACATACATACATATATATATATATATATATATATATATATATATATATATATATATATTCCTCCCCATTTAGCTTTCCTCTTTCACGTTTCTTCCATCCAAATGCAAAGAAGTCTTCTTTTCTCTCTCTCTCTCTCTCTCTTATGTGTATACATATACATACATACATACATACATATATATATATATATATATATATATATATATATATATATAAAAGACTAAGTGTAAGGTGATATTAACATGCAAGTTGACACCTCACCACTTAATCATTTTAAATTCTTAATTGAATCCATATTATCATTATTATTATTAATCCTAAATTTATAAATGAGACATGTGTCCACTTACATACAATTAACTTGACACCTCATTCACTCTTTACAAATATACCCTTACTTCTTTCTTTCCTCTACAATTGCATCCTTCAAATTTTTAAGTTTCTTTCTATTAAACCCTTAACTCGATTATTTCTTATAAATTAAGCCCTTACATTAATAATTCCATTAATTTGGGACTTCATTAATTTCTTAAATTTAATCATTTAATCAAAATAAATCATCAATTTATCATGTCCAAGGACATAGATGTGAAAATCAGAGAATGTGTGAAGGACCCACTGATAATTCTCTTGCAAATCAACATAACTAGTTTAGATTGAAGACCAAACTGAAGAAGAAATAAAGGAGGACCATGGCTACTTAAAAGAATCCAAAAAAAATTGGCTTCTTAAAATGGAGAAAGTAAAACCATCATCACAAATAACCCGCCAAGCTAATTTATATAACAAAGCTTGATTTAGCTAAGAAAGATTCTTTAAACCAATGCCACCTTCCTCAAGAGAAGCAAATCAAACATTCCATTTTACTGTAACCATTTTTTGGACTTAACATCACCTGTCCAAAGAAAATTCTAAATTGATTTCTCCTATCTTCTAAGCATGAGAATTGGGCATTTATAAACCATAAAAGAGTGAAGAAATGAGCCATAAATAATTGAATTAATAAGAGCTAAATGACCCACCATCGACAAAGTATGACCTTTCCATTTATCAAAATTGGAATGAATTTTCTCTACAATACTCTATAGTCATGTTCATTTTTATGCACCAATAAACAAAGGAACACCAAGATAAACAAAAGGTAATGAACCCTAACAAAGGCTAGCAAAAGAGCTAAGAGAAACCATACAACTACTAGATACATATTTGCCAAAATAAATTTCATACTTATTGTAATTAACACACTTTCCCGAAATGGGGCCATAGCCATAGTCATTAAAATTTTTCATGAGAACCAACATAGGATTACCATGAAAAGAAAGAGAACTCTAAAATCCTAAATGTCCAGGTGAAAAGATGGATGTGTAGTCCACATAGAGTAAAACCAAAAAGGATGATGACCTATTACTTATTTTTAACAATAATTTAACAAAAGAGGATTATGGTATGATTGATGGTGCACTAGAGCAAAACACTCTATAAATCTCCAAAAACCAAGAGCATAAGTATTATAAAAAGCTCGATCAAGGTGAATGTTAATACGTTGATCACCAAATCTGTTGTTAGTCCATGTATTAAAATGACCCTTTAATGTCTAAACAAGTGAGATCACATGAATTCATAACATTAGAAAATTCATTACATGAGCAAATAGAAGGAGTGTGTCCTCCTTGTTTTTCATAAGCACCAAAATATGAATTAAAGTCACCAAAGACATACAAGTTACCACCACAAAGATAAAAAAATCTGTGAAAGGTTGCTTTAAAGAAGCCTGCGTCGAGAAGTGAGAACACTTGCATGAACATAAGTAAGATAATGCCAATCAACCTCTAAATAAAATTTGATAGTGATTTGTTGATCTGAACTAGCTAAAAAGGAGACATTGCCAACACCAAGAGAGTTAGAAAATAGCACCCAAATAGAAGAAGCATTGTCTGCCATGAAAGAAAAGCTTAATGAAGACTAAAATAAAAAATTGATTCCATCAAGATCAATTTTTAGGTCAGCAATACATAACATCTGGTATATATATATATATCATTGTTGTCAATTTCTCTCAAATGCTAAACCTTAGACAAAATATGTATCTGACCTTAAACAATGACTATACATATATTATAGGCATGGTCTTACATCTACATATATGTATCTGACCTTAGACAATGACTATACATATATTGTAGGCATGGTCTTACATCTACAAGATAAAATATGCACCCAACCCATGCATCGACTATACACACTAGCCCCACCTTGTCCCAAACGTGGTCTTACTATCACCAGCATATAGTGTTTACTCATTACTCTTACTACATAAAATACTTTTGTCAAATGCTTGTTGATAAATACTATATACATTTTTCATATGCAAAGTATACTTCTCACATATACCAAAAATATAATTAAAATCAACCTTTTCTATACCGAATATATTTCCATAAAGTATACCCTAAATAATTTCTTTAAATAAAATATTTCAAATACTTTTTCATATATAAATGCATATACCCTTGGAGTCAAAGTATACACTTTGAATACCTTATTAACCCTTTAAGTATACCTTTAGTGTGTGTGTATATATATATATATATATATATATATATATATATATATATATATATATATATATATATATATAATAAACACCTTAACAAATAAATATTTCTTTATAAAATATATTGATACTTTTCATTAAATTAATAAATGCCCTTTTTTTTTACCACTTTACTCATTTAATTCATCAAGGATGTTAATTCAACAATTTAGCCTAAAATTCATTAGAGATTTAATCATAAATTAGGTTTCAACAATAATAGGTTCAATGAAATTCAAAGAATGAAAATTCCTGATAGGATTCAGCCAGCTAAGGAAATTCAAAGACAAGCCCATTCAGATTTGGATATGATCATCATTAATCCATTAACATGCCATTAACATTCCATAGCCTAACCCTACCATTTGCTCAACCAAAATTCAATTGAACTAGATAAAGTGACTCTGCCAAGGCAAATTCACAGGGTTAACTTTGAAACAGTCCTAAGAACTGTAGTATTATATCTATATGTCTAGTATATTCCATAAAAATTTAGCTTCAATTTGATAACCATAAAAAAATTTATAGAGGCTGAATCATAATTAGCTCAATTACTCTAATAGATTGAGCATTAAAAAGTATGGCTTTATTCGACCATCATAGAGGTTAAATCAACTCTAAATCAAAACTACAAAGTGATAGAGGACTTTTCAAGTTTCTTTATAATTAAACCAATATTAATTTGGAGTTTTATAGCTTAAGATATGATCAAAATACAAAGATTGAAAAACTAGAAAAATAGTCCAAATTTTTAGCTTGTAATCCTAACAAATTTTTCACCTTTCAAATGCTCAAAATGACTTAAAAATTGAAATAAACACACTATAATATGTCTATAAGGGTCTTAAGAAATTTCTTACAAAATTTAGTTGAAATTGGAGTTCAATTACTCTCCCAAAGAACCTTAGTTCACTAGTTACTACAAACATGGCATCTTTACACTTGACTTGCTTTCCCCTCTCAAACAGCCTCTAACTCACTTAGCTCGGAACCTCATAACCTTCATATAAGACTTTTAGATTGATCAATTAAGTCTTCCTTTAGACATGCAAGCTCACTTCTCTCAATTTCCATTTGCTTTGGTGCTCTTGAATTTAAAACAGCAAGAGTTCCCCCTTTACTTTTCCTTTTTATTTCTACCATCTCTATGGAATTTTTTTGTAAGCCTCTATAGTGGAAAATTCGTAGATTAAGTTATGATCAAAACAATGAGACTATAAAACTAGGATTTTAGAACCTAAAAATAATAACTTATAGACACTAACTTAAATCAACAAAAAAAATACAAAAAGTACTTATCAAATCAATCACCATAGCCTTTAACTAAGAAGATTATAGCCTAAAAAGTATTTCAGATCATCAAATTGCACTTAAAATGCTAGTCCAAAAATGGAGAATCAAACAGCCTTACTAATTCTCTCCTTTTTCTTATTTTCTTCACTTTTCTTTAACATCAGTGGCTACTCACCAAATGACCACAACTTGGGGAAGAGTCTAAGGCTATTTAGGATAGGTTAAAAGATAAAATATCCATTTTGACCCTTAATGAAATGGCTATATTTCCTATAAATCTTCAAGCTTTCAATTGTTCATTTTAGGATAAATATTTGTTTCAATTAAGTCCATGTCATCCTAAACTCTTTAATTCACACTCTTCACTTTATTTTTACTCCTAATCCCTTTTATTCTCATAGTTTCACTCATTTTAAGTGTCATCAAAATTCAAAAATCCTCGATCTTTGATTAAGTACAAGTCAAGGCTCGACCCGATTCACTGGCCTAACTATATATATTCTACCTTATACTTATATTTAATCAAAATATCGTATATGTAAACGCAATGCAAAATGAATGCAAATGTTCCTAGCATTATAGTACGGCTGTGACACTAATCCTGTTATAACATACTCTCCTCTTTTGATGAAAACTAAGGTTTAATGCTCAAAATTTTAAAATTTTGAGCTAAATAGTTTACAAAGTTAACTTGCAGACAATTGTCTTGAAAAAAAGTTTAAGGGGCAAATTGTGACTTTAGCCTAGAACAAAATTAGTTCTAGAAAGAGCTATTTTTATATGAAAAAAAATTATTTATTTTTCTATAATATTACTTGTAATGAACACATTAATAGAATAAAATGAATTCAATAAGATTGTTGGTCCCCCTGACTTTATCACAATTCAAAGAATTTAAAAAAAATTAATTTATTTTAGCGAATTTTATCTTCATAGGACTCTTTAAATTTATTATTATTTACCAATTCTGTAGTTATTATTCAGAGGATCGTAATGTTTCACATGCTTATAAAACGTATTATTAGTTTGTAAGTTCTTTCTAAAACAATTATCAAAATTCAAGAAGCAACCTATAATCTATAATAATTTGGAGAAGACAATGAACTTAAATACTCTGTGATATAATGATGAGGTTAATTTCTTCATGCACGTACGTAATCTAGTATATATGTTTTGAACTCTCTCGTTTAGGATTGGATAAAATTTTTCATTTTAAAAATAATTGAAATATTTCTTTTATTTATGCACATTTTAGTTTATAAAATAATAAATATATCAATTGGAAGCAAGCCTTTATACAAATCTTTTCATAAATAATGAGTTTTGTGGCAATTGATCATGACTGTTGATGCACTTCCTCTATAACTAATTAATTAATCATTCAATCTTAATTATCTTTATTTGTTATATCATGATAATGCATTCAATCTTAATTAACTTTATTTCTTATTTCATGATCATGCATTAATAATCTTGATCAAGATACGTTAACAATCTTAATTTACTATACTTTAATTCTATAGTGATTAAAATAAAGTAAAATAAAAGTAACTATAAATTAGAGTAAGCATAGAATTTGGCTTAAAAGGTCTTAATGTCAGTAAATAACATACAACAAGCATGCGAGTGCTGTAGCAAAACTGATTGCAAAAGAGAGGAAATCAGCCACATTAAAATTACCTTATGGGGAGGTTCGTTTAATATCCAAAAATTGCTCAGCAATAGTTGAACAAGTAGGGAGTAATAGGGGTGAACCAGAAAAGTTTAGGTAGAACCATATCTAAATGTTGGCTAGGTAAGAGGAGTAGTTATGAACTGTAGTGCATCCCCATGGGGGTGGTGAAGGGAGGGCCCCAATTGGTAGAAAAAACCCCCACAACCCCTTGGGGGTTATCTTGGACTTGGAAGAAGAAGTAGAAAAAGGAATAAATATAGTGATAATTTGATTCTTCGTCGTCGTAGTAAATAGGAGAAAAAAATAGAATTTGTTTCTTCATCTTTTCAAAATAAATAAAAAAATATGAGAAATTAACTATGACACGTACACTAAAAAAAATCTTTTTGTAGCAAACCATTTATTAAAAAAAGTTAAATAAGCTTAACATAAAAGTAGAAAAAGAAATAATAATAACGTGGTCTTGGGCATCTACCATTATACCCACAATGATCGGCCATATTATTGCTATCAATAATTGAAATGAGCATTTACCTATTTATATAATATATCATATGGTGGGCCATAAATTGGGAGAATTTGCACCTGCTCTAAATTTCTAGGGACATGCAAAAAATGATAATAAATCTCGTTGGTAATTCGTTAATCTTAATTCCTAAATAATTAATATTTCAAATTAATAATATTAATTTAATATATTAATATTAAATAAAAATGAATATTAATATTAAATAGAAATAATTAATCATTAAATTAATTATTAAAATGAAATAGAAATAATTAATATTAAAATGAATATTAAATATAAATAAATATGAATATTAAATAAAAAAAGATAAATAAAAAAAGAAAATTTGAATTTCATTTTAAAAGTTTAAAAGGAAAATATAGATATTTATTAGATATTTATATTTATTAGATATTTATCATTCATTATTATTAAAAAAAAAAAGAGGTAAATCAATCTAATGATAAATAAAAGAAAGAAAAAAGGAGATCCATATATGGAAGTATATGCTTTAGGCCAATATATATATGTATGGCCACTCACAAAGCACAAAAAATAATTTATCAGATTTGTGGACGTTCGTACAAAGAAACACTTATGATACTTGACCTCATGTCGTATCGAGCATGTTATCCCATTTTAAAATTGATTTATTCTGCAGCAACAAATACTCGCCACAATATGTGTTTCAATGAAGCCAATTTAATCATTAGTAAAGTTGAAGTCAATGAAGGTGCTAATGTAAAAAAAGTAAAACCCCAAGCTCGAGGGTGGAGTTATATGATAAAAAGATTGACCTGTCATATAACTATTGAAGAATATGGAAGAATATAACATATGTTTAAAAACTCAAGGATGGAGAAAAAAAGCTAAATCCAAACAGAGATATGACATTTCATGATATGTATAGTAATTAGTGAGGGATTATAGGACAAAAAATAAATCTGCTTGGTGTTAGACTTGGTACAACCCAAACTCATCATTCTCTTTAGTTTGGTCAACCAAAAAATTACTCTGAGGGTCTACAAGAAGATTAAAAAATAAGAAATTGTATAAAGAACTATGTAAAAAATGCAAAAATATCTTCTGGTGTTGAGGGAATTGCACGTATAAAGATTTAAAAATGAATCGATGTGATTCAAGTCATAATATATATAGGATTCCAAAAATTATTAATAGAAAGTAAACCTAAATGAATCGAAGAATTACAAATAAATGTACAAAACAAACTTAATTATGAAAACCGAAAACTCAATATTGCTATTACAAGAATTTTAAACCCTTACGGGCACCCTAATATTCTTACAGAATTTATAGTCGGACAATGGGTGAATAACGGAAATTGAACCTGCGCATGGTGGATTCACAATCTATTGCCTTGATCCATATGGCTATATCCGCCCCTAAGACTATATAGTAAGAATAGTATGTATATATATATATATATATATATATATATATATATATATATATATATATAGTTTACTCTATTTTTTTACTAAATATTTAACTATTAATGGTACAAGAATTTTACTTTCTAGCATTCAAACTTCAATTTCTTATACGATCTTACAAGATACAAATACAATAATAAAATACAACAACAAAAGACATAAAAATATAAACTTCATCTTTTATATCTTTTTTTTTTCAATCTTAAAAAAATGATCAAGAAGAACATATATTCAATTAAAAATTAATACATAATTAGTATATATATATATATATATACTAATTATATATATGTATGTATGTATGTATATATAATCCTCCCCAAACAACCTATAAAACAAATAATTTTCTAAAATCTAAAAAATTATTTGTTATTCTTTTTTCTTTAATCTTTAAATAATTTCTTTAATCTTTAAATAAAGTGTTCAACGTGGAATACAATCATAAAGTTAAAAGTATCGGAGATTCTTAAAGGCATACCATTAGAAAAACTTCCTTGACCAATTGGATAGATTAAGAAAATAGCAGTAGCAGCTACAATAGGAGCTGAATATGCAACAGTAATCCAAGGGCGCATACCCAGATGGAAACTAAGCTCCCACTCACGACCCATGTAACAAGCTATACCAAGTAAGAAGTGTAGAACAATTAGTTCATAAAGATCGCCATTGTATAACCATTCATCAATAGATGACACTTCCCATATTGGGTAAAAATGCAAAAATATAGCCATAGAAGTAGGATAATGGCACCAAAAATACTATTGTTTCCATAAAGTAGAGATCTAGAAATAGGTTCACAAATACCGTCAATATCTACTAGAGGGGCAACAATGAAAGCGATAATAAATATAGAAGTTGCAATCAATAAAGTAGGGATCATCAAAATACCAAACCATCCAATGTAAAGATGATTTTCAATGTTCATTATCCAGTTACAAAAACAACCCCATAGGCTTTTGCTTTTGCATCTCTCTAAAATTGCAGTCATGGTAAATCTTGGTTTATTTAATTATCAAGGACTCCCAAGCATATGAATTCTCTATAAATCAAAATAGATAATTGAGGGCTTCTTATTCAACACTATAACATGGCTTATATATCTGTGTCAACCAATACCAACATTCATGGATATATTTTTATGATCTTATCTATCTAGATTAATTAGGATTTTTTTCATTAAATTTGAAATTTTAAGTGAATTAAAAAATAGAATTCAGAACTAAAATTTCCATACATATAATATAGGATTTCATCTTATCATAATGATTTCAATATGATAATCATAATGGGTTGCCCGGGACTCAAAACTGGAACTAATGAGATCGAGTAGAAATTTTTCTTGTTAAAAAATAGGAAAAAAAATCCCTCTCCAAGTTATTCTTGCATTTTTCATTGCACATAGCTTTCCCTATGTATACATCGAACCGAACACCTAGTTCCCTTCTAATACCGAAACCTTTAAGGAAGCTTAAAACTTAGTTGCTTAATCCTTACTCGTATACTGTATGAGCATTTCATAAGAGAAATGAATGAATTGTTTATTACTCCTCCATCATTTAAGGAAATTTTTTATTTACATGTTTTTATAACCAAATATTCATAACTAGCCAAATCATTGATAGAAATAATATCCAAATACCAAACCCATCCTCTATATAACCTGTGCGAAATAGGATAAACTCTTAGGAAGATCAAATAAGGAATATATTCTTCCACCATAAAAAAATCTTCTAACAATTTTGAACCTAATCTTTTTAAAAAAGCACGTACAATACTTTTGTGTTTACGAGCCAAAGTTTTAACACAAGCAAATCAAAGTATATGTTTTATTTAATATAAATTCTTTTTCTAAGATTCGCTATAATAATGAGAAAGATTTTTGTATATACACATAAATCAATCGATAATATTAGAATCCGTGGAATCAACCTAGGCCGATTTACTAATGGGATGTCCTACCACGTTACAAAATTTTATTTTTGCCAATGAGCGAATTAAATTAATAATTGGAACTATTGTATCGAGTTTCTTCATAGTATTATCTTTATCTATTATAAATGAATTTTCTAATATTGGACTCCTTACCAATAACTAATTAAATTGTACATGTGAAAGATAGCCCAAAAAGTTGAGAGAATGCTTAGATAATGAATTTATATAGATCTTTTCTAATTGAAGCCACACATAAAAATGTTGGTGGCTGGCTGGGATTTTTCTTGTATCAAAGCATATTAGCTCACCTTCTTATTATCCAAAAGTTGATCGAATCAAGCAAGCCCATGCCTCTGGAAAGGTAGAAGCATCTAAGTAAGATGCTAGGCATCGGTGGTGAAGATAAAGGCATAGGCTTCGGTAATAAAGGTAAGAGATGAAAAAGGTAGGAGCATATAAGTAAGATTTTTCATACTTTCTCCTTCCGAAAGGAGTACTTTTTTTTCTTCCTCTCTTCAACATTGATAAAAATTGACAAGAAAATATTTCCATTTTTCATCAGAAGAGGCCCACCTTTTGAAGTCAAAATGGATTTTCTTTGATATCTAACATAATGCATGAAAGGATCCTTGAATAACTATAGGATGGCCTGAAAATCATTAGTAAAGACTTCCACAAAATGTTCTATTTTTCCATAGAAAAAAATGTGTTCAATAAGTACTAGAGAAAATGTTCATAGTAAATGAAATGATTAGTTATGAAGAAAAAAGAATATAGATTCATATTCATATACATAAGAATTATATAGGAACAAGGAAAATCTTGGATTATTTTTTATAAAATAGAAATAGATTGCTTTGGAATAATAAAACTATTCCAATTCAAATATTCATGAAGAAAGAGTTATAATAAATGCAAAAAAGAGGGATCTTTCACCCAATAGCGAAGGATTTGAACCCATTTTTTTAGGTGGATAGGGTAAGGTATTAATACATTTGACACATAATTTAAATATGGAAATTTATCCTCTAAAAAGGAAATATTGAATGAATTGATCGTAATTTATTAGACTTTACTATCTTTGACCTTCTTAAAGAAGATACTAATCGTAGGGAAAATGGGATTTTCACAATAACTGCAAACCCCTCTGATATCATTTGATAATACAAATTCTTGTTGTACCTAAAAATGGATTTTGATTAGAATCATTAGTAGAAATAATCAAATGATTTTGTTGATACATAAGAATAATTAAAAATTGTACAATTAATAAACTAGATTTATTATCATAACCTACATTTTCCAACAAAGTATATCTATTTAAAC
Organism: Mallotus nudiflorus; assembly: GCA_947683625.1. Lineage (NCBI taxonomy): Eukaryota > Viridiplantae > Streptophyta > Magnoliopsida > Malpighiales > Euphorbiaceae > Mallotus > Mallotus nudiflorus. The sequence continues at coordinate 59,173 of CANTUR010000174.1, forward strand.
TGTAATCATGAGCAAATGTATAAATATACTCTTGAAAAATAAATGGGTATAGGAAGTCATTTTTTCGAGATCTATCGAGTTCTAAATATCTTTGATATTCCTCCATTTTTTTAAATGAAATTGGATTGAAGCAAGGATAGAAGATTTTTATTGGGTTATTAAATGATACATACTGCGATACAGTAAAAAAAAGTAGTATAAAAAAAGAATAGATACCTCAAAAAGAAATAGGTAAACTCATCAACGGATTCCAATCCTCCCTTTTTCCATCTAATTGGCTTGTGTTCATTATAGAATAAAAAGATAAAAAAAAAATTGATTAGAGATCCTTTATTTTTTTAAGCCAACTGCTCTTTTGATTTTGGAAAAAATATCTTTATCAATATACTTTTTCTTCAACACATTTATCTCCCCTAATAAGTAATAAGGGGGAATAACTAATAGTTAGGACTCATTAAAAGAAAATTGAAAATATGCCACATAAAAGACTTTCACATATTAGGCACTAATTTCTTTATAACATCTAATTATATTAGATAATCATTCAAATTAAGAACGTAAGCTCGTTGCTTTTTTATTTCCCCATAATTGGAACTGTAGGACTCTATCCATTTGTTCACTCAACCCAACCTTGAATTCATTTATTATTATTATGTTTCGCACCAATAATTCAAATAAGATTTGGCATGATCTAATAAAAATGAAATATTCTCAAAATTCTCCATTGATACAACATGTTGTTTTTTCCATTCATTCTTTTCAGGATCAGTCATGGTCTTATGAACTATACCGATAATATGTACAAATCCCTTTCTTCATATAAAAGCGTAAAAGATATTTGCCGCACTTACAAGATGAGTACTCTACCATTGAGTTAGCAACCCCCCCCCCCCCCCCCTCCCATAAAAAAATTCAATTCTACAAACAGAATCAAAATAAATAAAGAGATTGAAGCACATGACACAATCAAAATATTAAACTAGTAAGAAATTAAATAAAATTTAAAATTCAAAGAAATTACATAAAGAAATTTCTAATCAATTCTGAACATAAAAAAAAATGAGATTGAAAGATAAAGTCCATTTTTATAGACAACTTCTTCCTTCCACTACCCATTCTTAATATTTTATCTTAATATTTTCTTTTATTTATATTTTATTTGTTATATGTTATATTTATGTCTTCGACTTAACTATTCTACTTAGATTTATTTATTATATGTATACATTTATTTTATTTTTTATATAAAATAATAATTTTAAATATTCTTTATATTTTAGAATTTATAACCTTTTTTTCAATCAAACAAAACGTTTGTATCATAACAAATCTAAGAAAACCCATCACTTGAAAGAAGAATAAAACCAAATCAATGAAACAGGAATAAATAGATCCACAGAAAAGACCTAATTACCTCAAATTGTATTATAGTTAGTTGATAGACCGTTGTCGATATAAATGTGAATAGATTAAGAAAAAAGTACACAATGATGAAAATATAAGAATGACTTGCATTCAATTTAACTCAATTTAACAATTAATTTAATTAATTAATTAATTAATATAAAAATATAATTAATAATTAATAATTTAAATTAAATTAAATAGTATTAAAATTTAAATTAAATATAATAAAATATAATATTAAGTATATTTAGAATATTGAGTATATTTATATTTAATATATTATATTAAGTATATTTATATTTAATATATTGTATTATGTATATTTATATTTAATATATTATATTATGTATATTTATATTTAATATATTATATTATGTATATTTATATTTAATATAATATAATATAATTAGAATATATATTTTATATAATATAATATTTTTAAGTTTTTAAGTAAAAAAAAAATACGTATGAATTCTGTACGGATAAAGAAGTTCTATAACCTTTTTACTTAAAATTAAAATATCATGAACAATTCTTATAGGTTGAGCGCCTTTCTCAGGGAAATATAGAATAGTAGAAACATTTAAATTAAATAGGTTTGATTTTTTAGAGGATTATAAAAACCCACTTTCTGAAGATCTATATCTTCTCTTCGGAATCGAATATCAATTGCAACGATTCGATAAACAGCTCATTGGGATAGTGATAGAAAGAAAAGACCCCCCATAGAAACATATAAGAAGTTTTCCCCTCATATGGCTCAAGAAAAATGATTCAAAATTCTATATATGTCTAGAATTATAGCATCAATCAAATAGATCGATAAAATCATCAAATCAATTAAATTGCAATTTAAGTCCTTTTTCTTCTTTTTTTTTTTATTTACCAAAAAGGAAAAAATCGTCTGTACCCTCCTAACTTAAGTTGGATAACTTTCAAATAGCTTAAAGAGAACCCTTTAAGTTTAAGCGTTTCATTTTTCATTTATTAATTTCATTTATTTAGTGATCACTAATGCCCTTTCTTTTGTTTCATTTTTTTATAATAATAGTGGAATGTATCATTCTAATCTAATTGTTGACACAATTGAAAAGCGTATTTCCTTGTTCTAGGATCCTTTATCTTTTCCTCTAGTCGTTGGGTTTAGATATTACTTCGAGGATCTTTAATCATTTCAAAATGGTAACAACATACTGTAGACGGTGGGGTTTAGCGTGCATCCAAGATTTTAGCAACCGCGACACTGTTTACGCTTAGGGCCTTAGAGAACACACTAACCACTGTCACAAAGACATGGCGCGGAGATGAGGAGTCGCCACCTAGGGTAATAACTAGGACAATTTGATTGGTGGTACTCGAATCTCTAAAAGAAAATTAGCACCACAACCAAGAGATTCTGGATACGGAATACTAACTTCTCTTAGTCTCATGTTCATTTAAAATAATTTTATAAATATTTATTTCATCCTTTAATTATATGCAATTTTATTAAACCCTAATTAACATCCATCTACCCAAAAAGGCAACAAGTCAATAAAATTACAAGTAAAAAATATACTCAAGATCGTGTTGTCCCTAAATCCAAACTATGCTAATTTTATTAAATAAGTTAGTTAAATCTACATTTTATTTACAAGTGAAATAGACTAAAAGTGGGCCTACATTTTATTAATTAATGAGCCTAAATATATTTTTTAGTCTTTCTAAGATATGAGCTTAAGTCTATTCAATTTCAAAGAAAAAATTAAATTAGTGAGCCTAAGTCTAACTTGGTTTTATTTTAAGTGAAATGTGGGTCTATGTCTATTTATTTTAAAAGAAATGCAATTAAGTGGGCTGAGCTAAGTCTAAACAAGTTTTAATTAACTAAGTGGGCCTAAAATCTAATTAACCTAATGGGCCTAGGTTGATTTTAATTATTTAAAGTCCTAAACCATTTTTAAGCCTATTTATTTAATGGGTTAGACCTAAAAGTGGGCTTGAGGCCCAAAAAAAAACATAAAAACATAAAAAAAACCAAAAAACATAAAAAAAAACATAAAAAACATAACAAAATCAAATCAAACACACATTCACATATGATTTCTAAAAAACCCTAATTTAATTACATACAAACCCTAATTAATTAAAGCCACCATTAATTTTAATTAATTTTTACCCAATTGAACCTAATTACTAATTAATTTTAAAGTGCAGAAATTTAAATCTTTTACTATTCCCACTACTGGGACTATTACAAACTACGTACAGAATTAAAATTAAATAATTATACACCCAAAAATTAAAATAAATTACACAGGATACAAAAATGGAGAATAAAAATTAAAATCCTAAGAACTATTATTAAAACAATACAAGTTCATTCATGGAATTCCATGGATCTTCTATTCAATTAAACATAGGCGATTTCCTCTTCCTCAATCCATATACGGACATCAAAATAAAAAAAAAACAAAAAAAGCAATCAAATTAGTAGTGAAATTAAATAATAAAATAATTAATGAAAAGAATAAAAATCACAGAAGAGAAGAATGAAAAAATGAATGTTGTGCATATGCCCTTTTTCGGCCCATCAAATTAGGATTTTCACCGTTGAAATCAACTCAATGTTGATTTGATTATGGACTGAGACTAAAAATCGTTGTATCGTCTTCCTCAAATGAACTGCAAAAATTAGGTTTTTTTTTTTAAGAACAGAGGAAATCAAAGCTTTTTTCTATCTTCCCTTTATGTAAAAATCCTCTAGAAAAAAAGTCCTTCCACCCAGCCTCCCCTTCCTTTTTTTTTTCATGCACGCATGCAGACTCTGTGCGTACTCAACTTCCTCCAAAGGAGGAATATACCTATCTGATCATATCAGATAGCGTTTGTTTTTATTTTAAAAAAATTCTTCTGCATTTATTTTTTTAAAAAACTTATCAAATAAAATTTGAATTTTTCAACCAATCAAAACACTGAAAAAATCCATAAAAATAAGGAAAAATACGCGAAAAAATAAAAAAATGGAATTATTATGCATCGGAACTGTGCAATTCCGACCGGCATTATACAATGCCGATCGGCATTGTGTAATGCCGACCGGCATTGTGTAATGCCGATCCTAAAATATTTTTTTTTGCAATCAAATCCCTGAAGACCACTGAAAAAATGACTTATTTGCAATCAAATCCTAAAAAATGTTACAATTTAGTCCCTAAAGTCCAAAAAATCAACAACCAAGTTCAATTTTTGAATAAATTTCATCATAGGGGCTTACGTCACAATTGTGCACAATTGCATCCCGAAATTGGGTGCTTACACATACCATTTTTTATGATTTCTTTCTATTAAAGACTCAGACTAACACAATTGATTTCCATGTGATACACTTTTTTAATTAAAGGAATTTGGTCAATTCCAACAAACCTTATTCTTGGACTTGAAATTTTCCCGAATTGTATCCTTTCTCTTTTGATATTGAAAATATACTTGTGAACTTGTTACAACTTATTGATTAGGACTAACCCTGACTTCTTGCTCCTGAGAAATAAATCAATACTTTCTACTCAAACTCCATCATGTACTATTTACATTCTAACAGTAAAAAAATGAAGATTCTAGTGTATAACAAAACAAATGATGTCAAGCTAAGCACTTCATTCCTATATGCTAACATGCTAATATATAGGATGGGTGTAAGAATCCACAACTGATTGTGTCCTTCAAGTCACACCTTGCTTTCTACCATATTGTTTCAAATGAAGTTTTACCATAACAATATTTGAGTTTTGAATTGGTTCAACCAGCACATAGTAATCTCAAATTTTAACTTCTATTGGGTAGTTTAAGTTTCTAAAGAACTGTCATAAACAATTCAAATTAATCCCATATTTTATTGTATGAATATTTCTTAATTTTCAATTCTAATTTAGAATAAGACAAAAGACAAAGAAATAAATTCTTTTTAAATCCTCAAGTGACTCCATAGAACGAATTCGCCTATCTCACATTTCTTCGAGCCCCAAGGACTCATAAAAATCATTAAAAAGATTTCATTACTAAAGAATTGTTACTGAAATTCATTATGGATATTCTATGTTAAATATTAAAATTAAGTTAAGTAAGAAATGATAAATTTTTTACATGGAAATAAAGGTGTTAATAAAAAATGTAAAAATACATACATATAATCAGTTCTTCATTTTATGAGTAGTTTATTTAACTGGAGTCTTTCTAAAATTTTTCCTAAATCCTAAAGTAAAATGAAAAGTGAATAAGATATATGAGTCAATCCCGCCCACACTGTTACATAGATTTAGAATTATTCATTAAAGCAAAAGACAAAATATCTCAAAATGCGGTTAGTTAAAAGAAACAACATGTGAAACAAAATTTATGTAGTTTCTTTATATGTTAATGCGATTTTCATTTTAACAAGCACAGACATTGAAATAGATATCTTTCATTATTAATACTAATTAATTTTTATGGACTTCCCGGATTCAATTATGTAGGGGATGATAAATCAAATAAGGAAAGATCTTTTATATATATATAGAATAGTTGGGATGGAAGGATTCGAACCTCTGAATAGCGGGACCAAAACCCGTTGTCTTACCACTTGGCCATGCCCCATTTGAATTTCTATTCAATACTAATAAAAACTAATATTGGTATTAGTTCTTCATCAATTCCCACTAAATATCTAAGAAATATATTAGCTTGTTGTTTGAATTTTTCTATGTATAGATATAGAATTAAATTGAATTTATTGATCATAATATATAATTCAATTAAGCTATTATATAAAAATATGATTTCCACTTTGATTTGAGAATTGCAAGAATTTTTATTGGGTGAGTTTCATAAAGTTTAATAAATAAAGGTTTTGGTTTGCCTTTCTTTATCTTTTTTTTTTTCAATTTTTAGATCTTTTATCTTTTATATCAATAACATATTAATAACTCAATCAAAATAGAATGATCTTTAAGAACAAAACGCTTGTTATGCTTAATATTTTAAGTTTAATTTGTATCTGTCTGCTATTTATTCAAGTAATTTTTTCTTCATAAAATTGCCTAAAGCCTACACCTTTTTGAATCCAATCATAGATGTTACGCCAATAACTCTTTTTTTTATTAGCCTTTGTTTGGCAAGCTGCTATAAGATTTCAATGAAATCTTTAATGTTGCCCTAGAATAATTCATGATTTATTCAAGAAAAAAAAATTATAGCAATTGATAAGATCAGATAAGTCTTATAGTATAAATAAGTCTTTAAGTCTTATAGTATAAAGCATAAGCTCTTAATTCAAATATTGAAGTTATTGAATACATAGTTATTGTATAAATAGAAACATAAATATAAACATAAACGTGAGAATTCTGGATCAACCTACTTTTTTCTCATTCTAAACTTTTTCCATTACAGATCTTCTTAGAGTCCTTTTTGTAGTCATGAAAAAATATTTCATTTTCGGTATAAAACCATTTTTTTGGCAATGAAAGACTCGACTTTTATTACAAAAGAATTTTTTGAAATTATTTTCTATTCTATTTCTAGAAACCACTCCATGTCTTGATGTTAAAATAGAATATGTGGTATAAAAATAGATAATATATATATATATGTTTTCCAAACAAAAAAAGATCTTGGAAATTTTATAATGCTTATGCTCAAACTCTTTGTTTACACAGTAGTGATATTTTTTGTTTCTTTATTCATCTTTGGATTTTTATCTAATGATCCAAGACGTAATCCCGGGCATGACGAATTAAAAAATATATATAATAATAAAATAAAATAATATTAATGTATTATAAATATAAATATAAAATAATATATTTATAATAATATATTAATAATATATTATAAAATATAGATATTCTAAAATATAGAAAATAAAAAAATAAAAGTTTTTCTTTATTTTTCAATGTTCTTAGCATTTTACTATTCTACAATTTAAAATATTGAATTAAATTAAATTAAATTAAATTAAGTAAAAAGGTTCACTAAATTTGAAAGAAATGAAAGAAAAAAAATTCCAAGTCATCGCTAGAGCTGAAAAGAGAGGGATTGGAACCCTCAGTACGGATAACCCGTACAACGGATTAGCAATCCAACGCTTTAGTCCACTCAACCATCTCTCCTGATTGAAAAAAGATACTTACTATGTTACATTATACAACAAGACAAGTAAGGCTTGAAAAAAAAAAGACATCTCCAAGAACTTAATATTCCAATCAATATATCAATCAATATACTATATATTGATTCTATATATTGACTGATATAATTTAAAAAAAAAAGAAAATAAATAAAACTTTTTTATTTTCTTTTTTTTTTATAAATTCAAAATAAAATTGAAAATGCTCGATTGTCTTACTCGACAAAAGGTTCATTTATATACAATAATCGCATCATAGCGGGTATAGTTTAGTGGTAAAAGTGTGACTTTATATTTTTTACATGGCTCACTTAGACTTTTTTAATCTTTCTAATATTCAGTTTAAACTTGATTACAAAGCGAAAAAAAATTAGGGAAATTTTTTTGGAGAAATTGAAATTAATATCAATAATATTTCTTAGAGTTTATAATTTTACTTGATATTTAGAAAAATTACTATTATTTATATTCTAAAGTTTATTTTGCAATTATATGTTATTATAAAGTTTACAATATGTTGTTTTTTGTTATTATTATTATGCATAATAAATCATATCAAGTTATGTTTTTTTTAAGTAAGACTTTTAGTATTCACTATTTATAAGGGCTCCAACAAATTTTAATTTTAATTTGGGTAAATCTGTTTAGACTTTATAATTTTATATGTCTCATTCAAACTTGTAATCTCGAAACCCACCTCCCCCTCCCCTTTGGTAAAAAAAAAAACAAAAGTATTTCAATTTCATTTTTTTCTTAACTTTTTAAACAAAGTAATTAGACAATAGTTTTGATAAAGAAATATTTATATTTATATTGTAATTAATTCAATATGTATTTTAATATATTTACCTTAATATATTGAGCCATAAATAATTGGTGTTATTAGAATAAAAGACTAAAGTGGCAATTTGCTCCTTGAATTTTTTCTCAAAGTACAACTATTTTTAGAATTAACCTTTTAAACTATTTAGCATAAATCCTTATTAATTTTGTACAATAAACCTCAAAATTGAGAAAGTGAAATACACAATTGCATGAGCAAGTGAAGTAATGTGAAAATATTAATAAATATATTATTTTTATTCTTTTCTCTTTTTTCTTCCTCTCCCTTCACATTATCCCTTTTGTTGATAATAAAAAAAAGAATTTGTACATACAAATTAAATTTCCCTCCCCTACCACCAACACCAATAGTTACATTTAGAAGGAAGTTAAGACCTACACATTTTCATGGATTTTTTATTTTGGGGTTTTACTACTTGCTATATGTAATAGAATACACTGAAATTGTCATAATCCTAAATATTATGTATGCATATTCAGAATGAAGTCTAGCGAATTGAGTGGTTGAAGTAAGTATCAGGGCGGTGAATTAGAATTGAATGTGATAACTCTAAATTGACATTTCTTGCTTGTGGAACCTGCATCGATGAGGAAAACGGGTAAAGGGGTGGGGTTTCCCCTATAAACACTCCAAAGCTTAAGTCAATAATAGTATAAGGAAAAAATATAATAAAGCAAATAAGCATAATAGAATAGAGAATAGAGAATAAAGGAGTAAAGGATGATTGTTTGTGATGATAAGGTGATGGAATCATGGAATGATGTCTTGGTGATGTTGTATGATGAGAAATCAATGACATGAGATGTCATGACATGTATTTATAGGAGAAGGTATCGCTCATCAAACCTCTTAATAATATATTTTTCTAGTCTTGTAGGATTGTCTTATTTATGACAGAAAGAGACTTCCTTTGTAGAGTAATCTTCCTAATTGAAATAGACTTCCTTATTAAGGTTTCTTTTTATTTAAGTAATCCTCCTCTTTGGGGGAATGTAACCCTTATTAGAATAGGATAATGATATGGGATATCAAGAGTCCCCCCTGAAAGTCTATTAGGATATGTATGTCCGATGTATTCGGGTTTGTATGGTGATGGAAACGTGATTCTTTTGTCTAAAGAGAGACTGCTTGAACCACTGCATTTGATATGGAAGGGTGAGATAAGGTGGCCAGCCTCAGTCACAAGAAAAGATAAAGCTCATTACCAAGTTTTGAAATCATCGTATAAAAACATCGTTGAAGTGCGAGTTGGACTTAAGTGCACAAAACCTGTAATAAAAATGCTTTGGGGTAAAAGATTAACCTGTCAGTGTGGAGACAACATGATGAAACCAATCATCACTAGAGTTTTGATGTTTGGTGCATTAAAAGCATAGCCCGAGTACCAAACCTCAGTACTATAGGAGCGACCTGAGGGTGCTAGCTTTAGTCACTGGACTTAGATGCTCGATGCAAGGATGCGAGGCTTACATGGTCGAAACCTCAGTACTATAGAAGTGACCTGAGGGTGCCAGCTTTAGTCACTAGACTTAGATGGCTCGAGGCTTAGATTCTCGGTGCAAGGACGTGAGGCTTAGATGCTCGGTGCAAGGACGTGAGGCTTAGATGCTCAAAACCTCAATACTATAGAAGCAACCTGAGGGTGCTAGCTTCAGTCACTGGACTTAATCTTGGTGCATTAAAAGGGCAGCCCAAGTGCCATATAGCCTCGGTGCATTAGAAGCGCGGCCTGAGCGTCATATGATGTTGCTCAGTTTATAAAGTTAAATGACTCTATTGATGGTAGCTACCTAGTCATAATATTTATTGCTATTGAGTGTGAACTTTATTACTGTAGATGTTTGATTTTCTGAGCATTTGTTGTTTGGTAGTATTTTCACAAAAGGAAGGATGTTAGGATCTTGGTAGTGAGTCTGAGCCCTTTCAATCTGAGCTCCATAATATAGGATAGTAATTTACTGAGGATTTTTGAAATGGTGGAAGGTGGGTTTTTGAAGGATCAAAATTTTGGGCTTGCTTAATCCAAGTCATGGGATGAGCATTCTAGTTTAGGTGAAAGGCTAAGATTGCCCCTATTCTTAAATAGAAGATTTTGGCCGATGCTAGCTAGGATGTCTGGAAATTATGATTTGGTTTATATGGCTATGTAGGGGGTATACTTTCCTCCATTCTTGAACTTTCTTTGTTAAATATTCTCTAACATCTCCTTGAATAAGGATCTACTGTAGAGTAGGATTTGCCTGAGTGTTATTTGATCTGACTTTGAACATGAACCACCATTTATTGTCTGAGCATAAGTGAGTGCTTATTCACATTAATGTTGCTTAGAAATGTGTTTAATGTCTGTTAAAAAATTTTACATGTTAATGCCGAGTAAGATAATCGAAATGTCCTATTGTTTGGAATGATGGGTGCTTTAAGGTAGCACCACCATCTGTAATAAGAGATAAAAGAATAATGGTTTTAGGATTTTTTAATTGATCTCCATTTAATGATTAGTCATCATGCAATAAATATATCAAATGTAATTAATGTATGTTTATGCATAGATAATAATCATGTATTGGATGAACATCTAGGTGTAGACGTGTGATCATGCCCTTGTGTCAAGCTATAGTTATTCTTATAAGAATTAATAATTAAGTAAAGATAAATGTAAAAATAAATTATTGAGAAGGAAAACTTATCGCTTAATGACCTCTTGTCCTGCCTATGAGTGAATAAATATTTATGTTCGTTATGGATATGAATAATTGTTGCTGATTAATTTGAAAAACCATTAATTCCTCTTGGAGCTCATGGTTCATTCATCTATATTTTTTTTACTATCCGAGCTCCTGCAAAAGAAATTAACTTATTAATATGTATTTGTGAAGTTGTTGTCATGGTTGCCTTGGATATTCCTATAATGCCAGAACTCAAGAGATGCTTGGAGATCTAGAGATGCCCATGAAGTGAATGTCCGACTCTTCCACACTTGCTCATTACTCAGAGTTTGAGTGTCCATGAAATCAATGCTTAGTAGTAGATGCTCGAATTTCCAAGGCTTTAGTAGACAGTACTTGTGTTGTTCTGATGCTCGGAGTTTGAGTGCTTATAAAGGGTGCTTGTTGGATGCCCAATGTCTTAAGCTTAATGCTCGGATATCAAAGACTTCAATGTTTAGCAAAAACTTATTTATCTTCTTTGATGCTCAGGCTTAGATTCTTTGATACTCAGACTTGGATGCTCAATGGTCTTATGCTTTGAAACTTTGTCACTTAGAACTTGATGGATGCTCACAAAGCAGATATTTGGTATCGAATGCTCATTTGAAATTTTGATGTATGGAATTTTAAAGCTCAGTAATGAAGAAAATGATTTCAGACTTACATTTTTAATTATTCCCCAACTTTGATGGTGCTTTGGTGGTCAATCAGCTTAAATATTCAAGTGTCACTAGTCAAAAGCTTGGTGCTTTAAAGCTCAGTGCTCAAACGCTCCATGCTCGATGCTTGTCGCTTGAAATCTCAGTGTTCAGTATTTGATGTTTGATGTTCACTTGATACTTGGTTTCAGTTTTAAAAACCATTCATCAAATACTTGCATTCTTCAATCTCGGTATGAGGTCATATGGTCTAGCTTTGTGAATTTAAAGAAAAACATGTAGATGTCCAGCTTCTTTCCAGCATTATGTCTGATATGGGTGTCGAACTACTTTTAAGCCTTGATGCTTGAATGCTCAGTGATTTGTTTTAGTTGCCCAATTGTCTTACTATTTGCTTTGAATTCTAACCTTAGAAATTGTTGCATCAATAGTATAACTTTCTTTAAAACTCATATGCATCTGCTTTCTTTTTTTTTCTTCTTATCCCCCCTTTTGATGAAGCTGTGGTAATGTGAAATGGTCATTCGAGTTTGACCATTGCCAAAACTTCCATCTTTTGAGTTCTTGATTTGAATTATATCTTATTTTTAGTATTTGTAAATCTGAATGGAGTGGGACATTTGGACTAGTAGCGAGCTTGCTTCTTCCAATGGCCAATCTTCTTGCATTTCAAGCAAAGGTCAATCTTGGTTCCTTTTCCATGCTAACTCATCGTCATAGAAGGCTAATCCCACAACAAGTCAGTCGATAAGAATGCCATTACAATATTATTGAACCTTTCATGCCTCATGACTTAATCATCTAACCATATAACTCTGCTAATGCAAGGGATCTTAAAGCTCATCAATATCATGATAATAGATGGATAGATCTTAAATGCCATGCCTTTGTGTTCTGCACCTTATCGAAGAAATAATGAAGTTGTTGCTTATAGTTTGGAGCTCATTCTTCCAACAATTTTTTATCAATTCTTATATACTAATCTACTGCTCTGGTAATTAAAAGCTTTAGGCTGCACAAGTCTGTCAACCGGTTGGGCACTTTAAATCTCTACTTCAACTATCTCAAATCATGTGTGCCTCCTTCAATCGGTGATAAGCTACTAACCCCCTGAGGTGAGGTCTAAAGCTAAGATTATATTATAAACAATGTGATCAACTTCTGAGGAATGTGAATTATAAGAATATATCAATCTCCCGTGCAAAGCAGATAAGAAAGTATTGCCCTGATGATCTTTGCACTATTTCAATATAAATTTGTCACTAATGACTGAATTGGATTCCTTTATGATTATTCTTAGAGAAATTGTGATTTTGTTGTGTCTTTAAGGGGTCGAGCTAAATTCCTAGCAAGCAAAGACAATTCGGAATTGAATTTGATTTTTCCCATAGATGGAACCACTTGATAACTCCGAATTGATATTTCTTGCTTGTGGAACCTGCATTGACGAGGAGAATGGGTAAAGGGGTGGAGTTTCCCCCATAAACACTATGAAGCTTAAGTCAGTAATGGTATAAGAAAAAAATATAATAAAGCAAAAAAACATAATAGAATAGAGAATATAGAATAAAGGAGTACAAGATGATTATTTGTAATGATGTGGTGATGGAATGATGTCTTGGTGATGTTGTATGATGAGAAATCAATGACGTGAAATGTATTTATAAGAGAAGGAATTACTCAAACCTCTTAATAATATGATTTTTTAGTCTTGTAGGATTTCTTATTTATGAGAGAATGAGACTTCCTTGGTAGAGTAATCTTCCTAATTGAAATAGACTTCCTTATTAAGCTTTCTTTTTATTCAAGTAATCCTTCTCTTTGGGGGAATGTAACCCTTATTAGAATAGGATACTGATATGTGACATCAGGATGGGTACAGATAGGAAGAATTGGATGGGTACAGAGAGGAATGTAAATGTATATATCTTGAAAGTAATTTCTATTGCCAAATTCTTTGTACTATTTGTTTTAATAGACTAATGATTAAAAAAATGAAAAATAAAAAAAGTTCATGGATATATTCATTTGCTAATGTGAAAATTAAACAAAAAAATTAATAATTTTTCTATTTTCAACTTTCATTTTTTTGTCATTATATCCTCAACTTTCTTTTTCTTTTTGCAAATATATTCTTACTTTCATCTTTTTAAACAAAGCAATTAGACAATAGTTTTGAGAAAGAAATATTATTATTTCTATAGAAATTAATTCAATATGTTTTTTAATGTATTTACCTTAATATACATGTTATAACCAGTATTTTTATTTATTAATTTAAAAGGGTAATTGTTGTGTTTTAAATATCATTTTATTCAATTAGTGTTAAATGAGCATTTTTAATAAAATTTATTGTTAAGAGTTTTAGTAAAATTATTTATTTAGTTTATATTGTTTATATGAATTTATTTAAGTGTGTGTGTATATATATATGACAAAAGTAAAAGTAAAATAACAACAAACGTGGCTGCTACCATTTTTTCTTCTTCTTCCTATTATTTTCTTTTCTTTCCTTTTCTCTTCCTTTTTCTCCCTCCCACTCGACACCACTACCAACCACTGCCACCATCACTACACCGGCTAGCCACCACGCTGCCACCTCCACTCAACGTCACCACCATCACCTCCAGCCACCGGCAAGCTTCCTTTCTTCTTCTTCCTATTGTTTTCGTTTATTGCCAAATTGTTGAAGGGCTCACCGGCGACATTTCCAACCACCTCAAGCGACACCGCCAGTCTTGATCAGAAGCTCTCCCTCTAGGCTTCGTTTCCCCCAACTCAATTTGTTCGAGCAACTCCGGTAACAACTTCAATTTCAAGAAATTGATTTCAGGTTAATTTTTAGTTATTTATTTGATTGAGCTTGAATTTGATTTAATTAGATATAGTTTCCTTGAGATAAATTGAAAATGAGCTTGAAATCTTTCTAATTGTGATTTTTATTTATTTTTATAATTTTTTCAAATTTTTCGAGTTCGGTTATCGTTCTAGTCCAAAAAATTTTATATTTTTAATAAATTCTATTAATTATGTAGATTAAACTTTGTTAAGGAAGTTTTATGAAATTATGCATGAAAATTTAAATATGAATTTTTAAAAATTATATATAAATATGTATTTTTGGAAAAATATTAGAAATTGGTGAATTATTTTATTTTAATTAAAATTGTTCTTAATTATTTTGTTTTAGACTATTTTGATTTAATAAAAGTGTAAAAATAATTTTTCTAATTATTTTCCAATTATTAATTACTTAGTAGTTATTTTGGAAAATATATGAAAAATAAATTTATTTATTATTTTTGAGCCCAAATAAGCATTTGATTATTTTTCTGATAATAATAAGTGATTTTTATAATTATTTACAACTTATGCTAATTTATTTGACATAAATTTTATGCTATTAATGGATTTTATTAGCAAAATATTATCTAATAATTAGAATCTTATTATTTATTTGGAAGATAAATTTCTTTAATATTTTTATGATATATTTTGATAAATTGAGAAATTATATTATTTTATTGTATATTTTGTGATGATGGTTCTCGGTTGGGCGTGAATTGTAGTTCGGCGGCCCAACCTGAGATGTTGAGTTTAGGATACTTTTGAAGTGTGTTTTCGTGCAGGAATAACTCTACTTTTAGTATAGAGATATCCATTTTACAAATGAGACTTTGTCAAATTTTCAGTAGATTTCTCGTAAAATGTAACATCGGGGATGTGTTTAGTTTTGAATCTTTTATTAGAGTCATGTATTAGATCGAGTCTTTTCTTAGAAATTTAGAATATATAAGATTATGATTTTATCCTAACTATTATATTATTATTTTTCTATAGCTGCACCAAAACTGAAGCCTATAGGATAAGGTCAATTGAGTTATTTTAGAAGAGCGCATTCCACCTGTGAGTTATTATTATATGTATGCATTACATGTAGAAAATATTATTGGCATCCATATTTTTAATAAATATGAATTTTATTATGCTATATTGCATAAAATTTTGAATTGTTATTGTTATTATATATATGTGTAATTTGGACGCTAGTTATATTTAATATGATTTTATTATTTTATTTATAAAATGTTATTTTGGAGGATAGCCGTAAAATGTGCTACCTAGTGGACTACACTAGGACTATTGCATAACAGTACACTAGATGCTATGCTATAAATTTTTATTGATATGAGATATGATTAAATTGATTATTGAGATTTGTGGTTAGAGAGTGGTGTGACTACGAAATCTTGGTTGACCTAGTGTCTCAGAGCCAGTCATGTTGGCAGTGAGATTGCAGGAGCTCAATTGACTCAGTGTCTCGGGGCCAGTCTATTATCCAAATTTCAGAAGAGAAATATTTTTTGCTTTAAGTGAACCTTTTGGTTAGTGAAGTTTAATGTTTGAGGTTGCGGAATATTTTAAAGGTCTGTTTCAATCCTCCACCTAAATCTTACTACATTTATTTGTTTGTCATAAAATGCGATTGCGAGCATCTGTATAAAATACGTGTGTAAATTACAAAAATATAAATATAAATATATAAATACTATATTGATTGCTTGTATGCTTAGGTTGCATGTATATATATAACAATAATTCATTCAGTAAGGTCCAACCCCCCTTAATTATTTTTTCGGATCCTTTTCATCAGACCTCTCATAGTAATCCTCTGTACCAAACCCTTTCTTCACTAGCTAACTTATATAAATTTTGAACTATCACTCCTTATATTAATTAGACGCAGTAGTAGTAGTATGTTTTGTTGTAGTATTTTATATTGTTATTGACTGAGGTTTTGTATTTGAATATTTATATGAACATATTTTATTATGATATGATATGAAAGTTATTTTGGATTTAAAATTTTTTAATTATAAGGCATATTTTTTGTTATGTTTTGTATGAGTTTTATATTTTAGCTTGTTATAAGTTTTGAATTCGTGAGAATTCTCGTTCCCTAATGCCAGTTATGACTCCTAAGTTTAGGTCGTGACAGAGCTATAAATAATTAATGCTATTAGAACAAAAGACTAAATTGTGGCAATTTGCTCCCTGACCTTTTTCTCAAAGTACAATTGCTTTTAGAATTAACTTTTTAAACTATTTAGCACAACCTTTTTGTAAATTTTGTACAATAAACCTCAAAATTGAGAAAGTGAAATACACACTTTAAAAAGAGTCCTAGAGGAGGGGTGAGTGGGACCATTAAATAAAAATGAGAAATTAAAAGAATTCTCTACAAGTATTGAATGAGAGTTAAGAAGGAAGAATGAAGAACATAAGGATTTAAAGAGTTCGGATTCAACAACAATCCTATGTCTCCACCTAACTTATCCCCAAGTTAGGATTTTCAATCACCTACAATCTTATTCATAAGATTAAGATTATACAAGAGTTTTATGGGTCACTCTTATAACTTTACAACATGAGTTTTCAAGGCTCACTCAAAAAACCAAATCCTAAGTGTTTCAATAGACAATACTTAAACCAATTCCTTTACAAATAAATCTCACTTCCTTTCTAATCAATCCCAAGATTTAAGATGAAGAGAATTCTATTTCTAACACACAACCAACTCTCACAAGAGTTATACAAATAAAGAATTATTTAAGAGAACTTGAGAGCTTAATTGAAAGCTTAAAAAAGAATGAATGATAACAAGTTTTCTTAACTTTCATTCAGCTCTTAAGGTGTTTATATAGACATACACTAAAAAATATAGTTGTTGGAGGAGGTGAAAATAATGTGTCCAATGTCTATATTTTGAATTCAATGTTTATAATTTTGAATTATTGAAGGTGATGATGTCAAAAAACTATACATGGATTGAAACCGTAATTGGCTATTAATGACATTTGATTTTTCCCACACTTTATTCATAAAAGTTTTAGATATTTGACTTAGATTTCCATATCATTTTTAATAACCTCAATTGGACTTCTGTAGCTCAAGATATTTCCAAATTACTAAGAGCTATGCATTCTAAAATGCATACTACTATCAGATAGCTATGCAAAAGTTGAACTTGTGATTTTATATTGAAGACGTTTGAATTATCCCAAACTTTCTGCATAAAATTTTTATAAATTTGACTTAGCTTTCCATATCATTTTGAATCACCTTACTTGGGCTTCTATAACTCAAGATATATCTAAAATACTAAGAGCTGTGCAATCTGAAATGCCAGCAGCACATGTTAATTTTGACTTAATATTTGCATACCCAAATGAACTCGGATTTTGACAAGCAAGTCCAATTCAAAAAAATCAAGATGTATATTTCAAATTTCAACAAGATAACTTTCTTATTATTGATGGGTTTCTGCAAGTATATGGATTCATACAAGTAGTAATTAAATATCGATCCCACAAAGATTGCAAATTGATTACAGTGATACTAGTTGTGTTTGTTTGTTTAAACAACGAAAAAGGGTATTTTTAATTAAACTAAAAATTAAACTAAGACAAAACACAAAAAATCACAATGAAATAACAATCACTTTAGAGAGCTAGGGTTCTTATTACTAATTCAACCTTTATTTAAAATCAATTTACTGCTAAACCATACCTAACCTTAATCCAATTTGAGGGTTTCCCTAGAATCATAGGCTTTCCTCCTAAGACAACCTTATGATTAACCAAGTAAATTTACGATCTTAGATTTAAAGCCCTCGCCTACTAAGCGTTCGGAAAACCCAGTTTAAGCACCAACCCTTAATCAATATTAGTTGCTTAAGTATTTCTCAACTAAGAAAGCATCTAACAGGTTATTATTTAAATCCAATACAACCCATCTCTCGATCAAGTTTTATTGTGTATATTCAATCAAAGGTTGATCAATCCTAAGAAGACATTAAGTTCAACAATAACCAAAGGATCTAGATTAATGGCTTAGGTTTAATTATGATTAGGCCACGGTTGAATAGCAATAAGAACCCTAACTAAGAATTTAGCTACTCATGTTAATTTTAAGAAATAAAGAGGAATAATAATAGAAAATAGACATCATCATTGAATTAAAATTAAGAACGAATAACAATAATTGAATAGAATAAACCCCCTGTTAAATAGGAAGCTTGATGTTATTCAATTTTTATTCTCCAATCTCCAAACTAACATAAGCAAGAAAAATCTTTGTTTTCTCAAAACTGCTCTAAGAAAAATTGTATCTCCCAAAAAATGATGATAAGAAAAAGAATAATCCTCCTTGTTTTTGGTGGCTGCCCTCTTATAAAAACCTAATTACCAGCCCTAGGGTTATATCCGTGTGAAATCTCCCTCTTGTCGTTCATGAGTCAGCAATTAAATTCACCTCTGATTTTCCTAATCACCAGATCGGACGGCCGTGTGCAAAATTCGCATGGCCGTGCACATCATTTTTTTTTCAGCATTTCAGCATATTGATCTCCATTGCTTTTTAGGCTCGCTTCAAGTGCTCACGGCTCCCATATAACCTTCCTCTACTATTCTTTGACTTCCCTAAATACATAAAAATAAACCAAAAATAAACCAACTAATACATAAAAAATAAATAAACACACAAGACATGCAATAAGTACCCAACTAAATAAAAACTGAATAAAAGAAACATAAACTTAACTAAAATTGAATTTTTCATAAGACAAAGACTAGTTAATGAAATGCATTTTTCACACTCATCAATTATAAAGCTTTAAGGATTTCGAAAGCCTCCTTGAAACTCAGATGTCGAATCAACCTAAGATAATCATACTTCATTTTAATTTCCAATGGAGTCCTAACTTGTACACACTTAAACAAACAAATTAAATACTCAAAAATAAGTTTGTTAAGATCAAAATTCAGATTGATTGTTGCTAAGGTCAACAATCTCCCCCTTTTTTATTTTGACAAACTTATTTTGAGTTTGATAAAAAATAATATAAAGTAAAGTGTGTAGTAATATTTATGATAATAATGATACTAAATGAAATAAAATATATTTCTTTATTTCTCCACCTACGAATATGGACATGATAAGAAATATAAATTTATAGCTTATTCCCTTTGACAAAAAAATATAAACAACATAAAATATAGTATGAGGGATAAAAACATGACATTCTTATCACAAATGTATTAAAAACATAAAATATGATAGCATGATCATTTAAATAAATGTTAGGCAATGTGAGGAAATAATTTCAAACATATATGCATATAGTGCTACTAAAATGCATCAATTCCTATAGGAACAAAGCAAAGATATACCAAATCTTTGTAAAAATATTCATGCCTTATCAAATATCAAAACAATTACTAAGAAATATAAATTTATAGATTATTCCCCTTGACAAAAAAATATAAACAACATAAAATATAGCAAAAGGGATAAAAACATGGCATATTATCACAAATGTATTAAAAACATAAAATATGATAACATGATTATTTAAATAAATGTTAGGCAATGTGAGGAAATAATTTCAAACATATATGCATATAGTGCTACTAAAATGCATCACTTCTTATAGAAACAAAATAAAGATACACCAAATCTTTGTAAAAATATTCATGCCTTATCAAAGATAAAAACAATTTCTAAAAAGATAGTCATGCCTTATCAAAGATAAAAACAATTCCTAAGAAGAAATTATATATGAATTATGCATGTATAAACACAATAATAAAATATTACACACATGTATAGTAATGCATGCCTTATCAAAGATAAAAACAACTTGTAAGAAGAAATTATACATGAATTATTCATGTATAAACACAATAATAAAATATTATACATATGTATAGTAATACATGTCTTATCAAAGATAAAAAAAATTCTTAAGAAGAAATTATATATGAATTATGCATATATAAACACAATAATAAAATATTATACACATGTATAGTAACAAATAACAAACTCAAATATATTTCTCCCCCTTTGTCAAAAGCAAAAAGAAAAGAGAGAGATATAAAGGGAAAATGAAAGTAAAGATACTCAAATTTTTTATAAAATCTATGTCATACATAATAAAGTAAGCAAAATAATGTCTTTTGTCACATATGGTGTACGACAAAAATAGCCATAATGTTAATATGCATGCAAAAATTTAAACAAATTTTCTCCCCCTATATCAAATAAAAATATAATATGTCAATAACATAAACACATTTTTTAAGGGAGTTTTAAAATTAAAAACAAACTAAGTACACATGTTAAAAAAAAATTAACTAAGTACACATGCAAACTCAAATTATTTCTCCTCCTTTAACAAAATGCAAAAGGAAATTTAAAAAGATAAATCAAATATAAGCTAACGACTAAAAACAAATTAAAGATCAAAATCAAAATATGTATCAATCAAAGTAATCAATAAGAGCAACATGATTTCATATGAAAACAGTTCAACCATCAATTAAATATAAAATCAAGATAAACTAGAAACATTAATCATGCTCAGTTGATGCTTAATGAAATTTAATCTCTCTTCATTGAGAGGTTTGGTGAAAATATCTGTAAGTTGACTATTTGTATCAATAAATTCAAGTGAGATATCACCAATTTGAACATGATCACGCAAGAAATGATGTCTAATGCCTATATGCTTAGTTCTAGAATGTTGAATGGGATTTTTGCTAAGGTTGATAGAACTTGTATTATCACATTTCATTGGAATGTGATCAAGTTTTACACCATAGTCTAACAACTATTGTTTTTGGCACAAAACTTGTGATCAATAAAGACTTGCTATAATATATTTAGCTTTAAGAGTGGACAAGGCAACTGAAACTTGTTTCTTACTAAACGAAGAAACTAAACATTGTCATAAAACTTGACAAGTTCCAAAAGTGCTTTTTCTATTTAATAAACTATCAGCAAAGTCTGCATTAGAATAACTAATCAAGTCAAAGGATGAACTCCTAGGATACCAAAGTCTTAAAATCATTGTACCACAAAGATATTTAAAAATTCTTTTGATAGCATTCAAATGAGACTCTCTAGGATTTGATTGAAATCTAGCACATAAGTAAATAACAAACATAATATCAGGTCTACTAGTAGTTAAATAAAGAAGAGATCTGATCATACCTTTAAATTGCTTTTCATCAACTGATTTACCATTCTCATCTTTGTTAAGTTTGGTTATAGTGCTCATTAGAGTTTTACTTATCTTAGCTCCATCCATGCCAAATTTCTTAAGAACGTCTCTTGCATACTTGGCTTGATTAATGAAAATCCCATTTTTATATTGCTTAGTTTGTAGTCTAAGAAAGAATTTGATTTCACCCATTATACTCATCTCAAATTCTCATTGCATTAAATTAGAGAATTGCTTACACAAGCAATGGTTAGTAGCACTGAATATAATATCATCAATATCTATTTGAACAATTAATAAATCATGCTTGGATTTCTTTATGAAAAGAGTTGTATCAACTTTTCCTTTAAAGAAAGCTTTCTCTAATAAAAATTTACTCAATCTTTCATACTAAGCTCTAGGAGCTTGTTTTAATCCATATAATGCTTTGGAAAGTTTGAATACATGATTTGGAAAATCAAAGCTTTCAAAACCTGGAGGTTGTACAACATACACCCCTTCTTTAATAAAACCATTTGAAAATGCACTTTTAACATCCATTTGATAAAGTTTGAAATCCATGAATGATGCAAATGCAAGTAGCATCCTAATAGCTTCTAACCTTGCAACCGGGGCAAAGGTTTCTTCATAATCAATGCCTTCCTCTTGATTATAACCTTTAGCTACTAGTTTAGCTTTGTTCCTAGTTATGACACCTTGTTCATTCATCTTATTTTTAAACACTCATTTAGTGCCTATAATAGGATGATGTTTAGGTCTAGGAACCAAGGTTCAAACCTTATTTCTCTCAAATTGATTTAACTCTTCTTGCATAGCAAGGATGCAAAATTCATCGCACAAAGAATCATCAATATTTTTTGGTTCAATTTGAGAAATGAAAGCTAAATTAACAATAGATTTTAATTCAGATCTAGTAGTTACCCCTTTGGTAGTGTCACCTATAATGAAGTCTTGAGGGTGAGCTTACTTAAAGCATCACTATATACCACATGTTTGCCTTCTTCAACTGGCAATGATAACACTTGTGTAGTAATTAACTTTTCCTTCAAAATTTCAAAGCTTTGTTGACATTCATGAGTCCAGTAGAATTTCACATTCTTTCTTAATAATTTTGTCAAATGAGATGCAATTATTGAGAAATCCTGAATAAACCTTCTATAGTATGTTACTAAACCTAAGAAACTTTATGCTTCTATCATATTATTAGGTGGCTCCCAGTTCACAGTCATGGCAACTTTATTAGGATCAATGTAAACCCCTTTCGTAGATATCACGTGTCCAAGAAATGTAAATTTAACCAACCAAAATTCACATTTACTGAACTTCGCATATAATTGTTTACTTCTTAAAATCTCTAGCACTATCCTTAAATGCTCTTCAATTTCCTTTTTTGACTTCGAATACACCAGGATATCATTAATGAATATGATTATAAACTTATCCAGATATTGCTTGAACACTCAAGTCCATAAATGCAGCTAGTGTATTTGTCAATCCAAACAGCATTACGAAAAACTCATAATGTCTGTCTCTTATTCTAAAAGCAACCTTAGGAACATCTAACTCCTTAATCCTCAATTAGTGGTATTTGAATCTTAAATCTATCTTTGAAAATATCGCTACTCCTTATAATTGATCAAATAAATCCTCAATTCTCAATAAAGGATACTTATTTTGAATAGTAACCTTATTTAATTGTCTATAATCTATGCACAATCATAACAATCCATTCTTCTTCTTCACAAATAGTACATGTGAACCCCAAGGAGAAAAACTAGGTAGAATAAATATTTTATCTAACAATTCTTGTAATTGCACTTTTAACTCCATCGGTTCAATAAGAGCCATTCGATAAAGTGGTTGGGAAATAGGCATTGTACCTAGTAATAGTTTAATTTCAAACTCAATTTCCCTTTCAAGTGGTAGATCTAGCAAATTTTCTATGAATACATCATCAAATTCATTTACAATAGGTAACTCATTTATTAGCACCTCTCCCTTACTTTTATCTATCACAGAAGCTAGGAAAGCTTCACAATCATTTCTTAAATATTTCATCGATATCATTGCTGATATAATCTTAGTGGTTGCTTTCTTACCTTTACCCATAAAACTTATTTCCTTCCATCTTCCATTTCAAAATCTACTTTCTGTTCATAGCAATTCATATTTACCCAATATTAACTTAGACCATCCATGCTAAGTATAACATCAAACTTGTTAATTTGCCCAATATTAACTTAGACCATCCATGCCAAGTAACATCAAACTCATTAATTGGCAATGGTATAAAATTTCACTTCATTTCAGGTTCTCCCAAACTCACAAGAACATCCTTGATTACCGACTCACAAATTACACTCGTTCCTATTAGCATACTCATAATTACAAGATCTATTCTACCATAGGACTTAAGATTATTATGCATGGCAAATTTAGATGACATGAATGAGAAAGTAGCACCAGGATCAATTAAAATATATGCTAACTTATTTGATATATAATCCATATCGTAATCACATCCATTGCATTCTTGAGATCACACTTTGTCACTATATATACTCTTGTTGTTACACATTCCCAAGTACATTTGTTTGTCCAACATCTCTATTTTAGGATGGTAAAGCCATTTGACTTGCTTTACTTTGAACAGCTACAAGTCTAACTAGATTTGGCAGCTTTTTAGCTCTATGATTCCTTAGAGCATTTGAACTTTAAATCGATTGTTCTCTTGATACTTTCTTTGGGCACTCATGAGCATAATGTCCCATTTCATGATATTTATAACATCATACTCCACTATTACCACAATTACCAAAGTGGTTCTTACTACTCACATTGCACATAGGGGTAATATTTGTTCCAAATTGAACATTAACTGGTTTGGGTGGTGCCTTTGGTTGTCTTATAGACATACCACTTCCCTAAGGCCTTTTATTTCTTCATGTCCCCATATTATTCCTTGAATATGGAACTTCTTATTTCCACTTCTCCTCCAAGGTTGTTTAGAACTTCCTTCATTATATTGAGACTTTGCACAACTTGCAGTCTCTAACTCCATATCCAATCTCTCTTACTCCATGGCTTTCTCAACCCAACCACTAAAAGATGTGCCAGCATACAAGTTTAACTTCCCATGTAAAGAGATATTCAATCCATCTTAAAATTTCTTACTTTTTATTTCCTCAGTGGGATAGACATCCTTAACATACCTGTACAAGTCTTCAAACTTATTAGTATATTCCCTAACAATTATAGCACCTTACATCAAATTCATAAAAGATGCTTTCTTCTGCTTTCGATATGTTTCAGTTAAGTATTCCTTATTGAATTCCTCCTTGAATACTTGCCAAGTAAAAGTTTCTCCATACAGATTCTTAATTCGAGTTAACCATTCATCAGCCTTATCAAACATTAAGCCATACACATTCTTGGTTTTTTCTTTATTTGTTAACTGTAATATGTTAAAGGCTTTATCTACTATCTTAACCCATCTGTCAGCTTGACCAAGGATTAATGTCCTATGAAAATTGTATGCCCCACATTTCTTGGCATGTTCAATAATATCTCCTGGCTTTTTATACTTTTCTTTTTCAGCCATCACAGTTGCCATAGTACTTGCCAAGTTAGTAGCATCTATATATACTACTAGTGGCACTTGTAGATTTTGCACAGTCACCTGCTCTACAGGCATCTATGGTTGACAGTTATTGCATGCTCTCCTAGGAACATTCTTAAAAATTGAGGCAAATACTATCAGTTCTGAATTATATAGTTAGCTACTAGCTCGAGCATTTAATGATTCATCATCATTACCTACTGACACTAATGATGGAGATAATTCTTATTATGATGCTCGATTCCTAGTCAAATGACTAGCCCATTCTATAAGATTCTCTCTACCGGGTTCAATTCCTTGACCTAGGCCTCTACCTTTACCACGACCTCAGCCTCCTATACGACCACCTCTAATCCTAGCCATTTATTGATATCCTAAAATTTAAAATTGAATACTTTAATATCACCTGCCTTCAGCCTCAAATTCATAAATAATAGATCCTCTAAAATTTAGTCTTTTTTAATGTCTACAAAAATCTAGCAACCTAGGGCTCTGATACTAAAATTGTAAAGGTCACACCCCTCCCCTATGGTACCACCATATTATATCATATTAAAAATGATGGTACAATCAAAAAGTGGTATTACCTAATCACCTTCAAGACACTTAACAAGATATCACTTGGGTTGTATATAACATAAGCACACATCCTTGAATATTTTAACGATGGCAAGCAGCATTTGATTACATAATATAAATATATACAAGATTAGGTGTCATGTCACTTGAACATTAGCATTCTTAATACAAATACTAAATATGGGTTAAGTAGAATATAAACAAAGGAATACATAAGAAGTACTCCGATAACCCTCTCTTTAGCTTCTCTCTCAGAGAGTATAAAAATGTGCTTCATCCTCTAGCACATTATAGGTCATAGCAATAGTCAACCCCTTTCCAGAAATACTGAGCAAAAAGTAAATCAATCACAGTCAAAGGGGGAAAAAAGCTAGGCCACAAGCAAAAAGTAAAAAATGGATCTCATAATAGCTACATCATATCTATGCCAGAGAGACCTAAACTTCAGTTCTAGTGTCATAAATGACTCGAATAATGGTACACACAAAATCTATATGCTCCTCTCTAACGACTGTAATGTAAACATCCACCCCTATAAGCTCTACAGTAACCTTGAAAGCAAACTCAACATATGTGTTATGACATATGACATACTTCACCTTCATCTCTAACTCAAAATCCTCATAAGTCATTGTGGTCCACTGCACCGTCATCTAAAAGTCTCTAACTATGTAAACTAATATGTATAGCCTATACTAAAAAATGCACAAGAAAGCAAGTGTTAGTAATTTTGTAAGGAAATTACCCAGTAAGCAGTTAAAGAAAATATAATGAGAATACCAAAAATAGAATCAATCATGAATATGGAAATAATAACAATAGAGGATTTGCACAAAAATTAAATTCAAAACTCAATCGAATCGATTTGGAAAATATATAACATTATCTTCTTATTTCACAATTGTTGAATTTATTATTCTCCTACTTTACTCAAGGTTTTTCATAATTATTTTAAGCGTGTTGTCATAAAATTTGAATCTGAGTATAATTCATAAGTATAGAAATTTTGAGCATTAAAACACAATTATACATGTCTTGATATTTTATGCTTTTAATTTAACTATCACATACTAGACATGACCTAAAAATAAATTGACTATATCTCCCCAAATAAAATTTACAATTAACTCTTTGGAGTCAAATCATCACACGGCTCCATCTCATAGCAAAATAAATAATAGCTCTTTCTCATAGCAAAGTGGATTATAAGATCAGTACGTATACTTAGTTACCACATAAATTCACCATAAAGGCTTGTGAATTTATGCACTGTCCCAAAGACAGTTTTATTTTATTTCCATTAGCCAACACTACAATTAACCACTTTAACAAACTTCGCATAGAAAAGCGATTGTATTTACACATATATATAAATATGCCAAAATAAGACTTGTCAAAAACCCCAATAATAATACTGGACATGACAGTTACAACATATCACATAATAATTTGTTAGGGTCACACTTACATTCATGATTATGTAGCATTTTTAGGATTTCAAAGGTAAGTATGCCCAAATTCACTTGCACGAGTTTTATTAGTAGAAGGTTAACCTTATTGAGGAGGATTCAAAAATTATAGAATCACCAAAGGCTTAAGCCATTGATTATTCATATATTTATTTCCACTCTTACTCATCCGAGCATAAATATAAAGTAAAATCATACTTCAGGATTATTTTTTGCAAATATTCCCTTTAATTGTTATTTTAATTAATTGTACTTGTTTTAAAATAATAATTCCATTCTAGGAAGAATAAATTATCAAACATTAATCATTACCATCTTAATAAATTTGTCTAATATTCGAAAGGTGACCATATCATAACTTATTTAAACGTAATTTACAAAATATATAATTTACTGTGGTTTACTTTCAAAATTATATTTCAAGTTCTACAACCTCAACTCAAGTCTCAATTATTACCTTTTGATTAAAATTTAATTTATTGTTAAAACTAAATTTAGTGCTTAAAATATCCAAATAACAAATTTTTAGCAACTAAAAAGTTCATTGTACTCATCAAGGAATTATTTCTAATCCAAGTTCCAAAATTAATCATTGTTAATTAATTACCAAAATACAGTTCCAAGCCTTGATTAATTCAGATTCATAGAGCATATTCATGAGTGTGGTTAAGGTAATCATGACTAAAATCGAAGTCAATTAACTAGAGCTTTAGTGGTGTTAACCAAAACACAAAGATCATAAGTTAATCATCATTTAATTTAATAACAATAATCAACCTATAAAAATAAATTGTTTCCATCTCTGACTTACCTTTAACCACGGCAACTTTCATGGCCTATATATATATGTATTATTTTTGTCCATTACTTTATCCTAATTACAACTCCATTTGCAACGAACAGAAACTTCCTCATTACTTCCTGTTTCACTTTATTTTAACATCCAATATAATCTTGAAAGTGTCTCCCTCTCCTCTCCTAGAGCTAAATGCCAACATATGCTTTTTTAACAAGTTATGAATCATTGATGATTTCTCCTATTAATTACCACCATAAGGAATTAACAATCTTGTAACTTAAATTAATCAAATTATATTAAAAAAATTCAATTAGCAAACCTTTCTCTGTCTCATTACTCTCCATTTGTGGTGGAAAATTAAACCACTTCAACCAGCTAAGAAAAATCTCAAGGTTATATTTTAATTACAACCTTAATCCCAACAACCATAATTAATAAAAATGTAATTCCCCATGAATGTTGTTTTTTATCAGTGCAATATGAGAATTGTACCTATAACATTTTTTTAAAAAAAGAAAACTAAAATTAGCAACCATTTTATGGCTTGACGAATAAAATTTACTTTAATGATAAAAATTTACTCTAATGATAAAAGAAAATAGATGCCAGTTAATTTTTTGTCACATGAAGATTAGAGTATATTTAAAGCACATTTCTTAATGCATTTCATGTAGTGAAAACTTTCTTGATTAATTGCATTGTCTAGAATGGTTTTTAAGATGTGAATTATCAATCAAGAAACTTGTCAAATTTCTAGAAGAAGAAATTTTCCCTCTTAACGTGTGATGAGAAGATGAAGGAATGTGGATGATTATCGGAGGGAATATTCAACATTTGATGGCCAGGAATATATATAGAAGTAGTGATTAGCTAGTTGTTGCCGTTTCTACTTGGCCGACAAATGATTGTATTTGTAGGAGAAAAGAAAGATGATAGCATCATATGACTTAGAGCCCAAAGCATCATGCTCCCGTAGCTCCATATATTGTCCTTAGTGTCTCAATTCTTCAAAATATGTTTTTTTTTTTTTCTTTCAAATATGAAGAGAATTTCACTTTTACAGTGGTTTCAAATCCAACCTATGAAAAAAAAAAAAATTCACCTTTAGGATTTGGTTTTTTTACCTCTCTTATTTTAATAGTAAATCTTAATAAAAATAGGAAGAATTTATATTTATTTATTTTTCATGTTCAATAAACATTCACATATAAATTTAAAAATTTTATAATTGAATTTGTACGATATACATGTAATATATTTTAAGTGTAATTAAGAATTGACCTTTAAAACATATTAAGAATAAAAATTATATATCACTGAGGTTGTATTCAGTAGTTTAAATTCGTGACCTTATTGCTGACATTATGCAACACTTATCAAGTGTACAAGTATTCATATTCTAATGTCCACATTCTTATTTACAAGGGGTGAATTCTTGACAGCAAATCCATGCTCTTTCCCCCTCTTTCAAATTTCAATGCTCTCAAATCAAGCACTTTAATAAGTTATATAAGCAGCATTTCTGCACTTTAGATTACTACAAATTCTGCATTTTAATTACTGCAAATTCTGCATTTTAATTACTGCAAATTCTGCATTTTAGCATTAGAATTCTGCAGAAATTTAGCATATATGACAGCAATCAATTTGTAGATTTTGAACGAAACTAGTACAACCAATTTTTTCCAAGAATTTAACACAGAAGTAAGCAACTTCTGGGGCTGCTTGGGAATGAATTTTCAGCAACAAATTTGATATAACACAATAGCAATTTTTGTTGACAACACAATTAAAAAATCTTGATAATTTAAGACAAGAAGTTTACCATGTTTTCAAGCTAGTTGTGCAGCTGATTCCTGAAAGAAATAACAAGAATAAACAACATAGCTTAAAGCCATTTGATACTCAAATTCAACATAATCAAATGGGATACAAATCAACCTTAAATTGAATAATTGAGCCAAATTTAACATAACAGCACCGAAAACTCAAGAGTTCAACAAAAAAAAAAATCAAGAATGTATCAAGAGATCATTCAAAATACTCAGAATCAGAGATAATCTCCACTTTATCCCCTCGCTGCTTCGACAGATTCTAAACCAGGGTTAAAAGTAGCTCCTAAACACCATTCATCAAAAACTGCTTAGTTCCAGCACAAGGCTTAACATTTTACAACATGCATTCTTCAAGATTTTTGTATCTAAATCTCCATGCATGTAACTTCTATCTAAAATAATCCATACTTACATTAATCTTACCAATCACCTATTGCTACTTACCTTAATGTTTGCTTGATCAATTTGAACTCAACCTATTCAAGCCCTTGGTTTTTTTTTTAACTCGTTGCTGATCTAGCTCACTTGATCTTCACTACTAAAGCAATTTAATTTCTTATTCTTGCTTCTAAAGAAGAAATGGAGTCTTGAAGTGAATTCCTCCCCATTTAGCTTTCCTCTTTCACGTTTCTTCCTTCCAAATGCAAAGAAGTCTTCTTTTCTCTCTCTCTCTCTCTCTCTCTCTCTCTCTTATGTGTATACATACATACATATATATATATATATATATATATATATATATATATATATATATATATATATATATATATATAAGACTAAGTGTAAGGTGATATTAACATGCAAGTTGACACCTCACCACTTAATCATTTTAAATTCTTAATTGAATCCATATTATCGTTATTATTATTAATCCTAATTTTATAAATGAGACATGTGTCCACTTACATACAATTAACTTGACACCTCATTCACTCTTTACAAATATACCCTTACTTCTTTCTTTCCTCTACAATTGCATCCTTCAAATTATTAAGTTTCTTTCTATTAAACCCTTAACTCGATTATTTCTTATAAATTAAGCCCTTACATTAATAATTCCATTAATTTGGCACTTCATTAATTTCTTAAATTTAATCATTTAATCAAAATAAATCATCAATTTATCATGTCCAAGGACACATATGTGACAATCAGAGAATGTGTGAAGGACCCACTGATAATTCTCTTGCAAATCAACATAACTAGTTTAGATTGAAGACCAAACTGAAGAAGAAATAGAGGAGGACCATGGCTACTTAAAAGAATCTAAAAAAAATTGGCTTCTTAAAAAGGAGAAAGTAAAACCATCATCACAAATAACCTACCAAGCTAATTTATATAACAAAGCTTGATTTAGATAAGAAAGATTCTTTGAACCAATGCCACCTTCCTCAAGAGAAGCACATCAAACATTCCATTTGACTGTAACCATTTTTTTGGACTTAACATCACCTGTCCAAAGAAAATTCTAAATTGATTTCTCCAATCTTCTAAGCATGAGAATTGGCCATTTATAAACCACAAAAGAGTGAAGAAATGAGCCATAAATAATTGAATTAATAAGAGCTAAATGACCCACCATCAACAAAATATGACCTTTCCATTTATCAAAATTGGAAAGAATTTTCTCTACAATACTCTATAGTCATCTTCATTTTGATGCACCAATAAACAAAGGAACACCAAGATAAACAAAAGGTAACGAACCCTAACAAAGGCTAGCAAAAGAGCTAAGAGAAACCATAAAACTACTAGATACATATTTGTCAAAATAAATTTCAAACTTATTGCAATTAACACACTTTCCCGAAATGGGGCCATATTCATAAAAAATTTGAACAAGCCTCTAAGTATTAGCTATAGATGCCCGATAGAAAATCAATACATCATCCACACATAAAAGATGAGAAGGTCAATAAGCAATACCTAGAGCATGAATTGGAACTAAAACTTGAATATCCAAAGAACAAACCAACCATCTATTTAAAAAATCTTCTACCAAACAGAAAAGCAATGGAGATAAAGGGTCCCCTTGATGAACTCCATGAAAGCAACTAAAATAGCCTTGGGAAGAGCCATTAATAAGAATCAAAAAGTGGGCAAATTTAAAAATATTCTGAATCCATGAACAAAAAGTAGTGGAGAAGCTAAAACTCTGTAAAACCAAAATGATGAATACCAAATCAAGGTATCAAAACTTTCCTTATATGAATTTTGACATCCATATTACTACCATAGCAACAAGTATTCAATAAATTAACACATTCTAAGGCAATAGCAATACAATTGTTAAAGTTATGGCCCTTAATAAAATTGAGTTGATGCGGATCAATTATCTTTTTGGCAACACTGGCTAATTTGTCAGCAAGAATTTTAGTAATGATTTTAAAGATAAAATTACCGAAAACACTAGGACGAAACTTATCAACAGCATCAGCATTAGGCTTCTTAGGAATCAAAATCATAAATTGGAATTAAGTCCATGGAAAACTGATCATATAACAAAGAAATGATGAACAGCTGCAAAAACATCCTGGCCAATAAAATCCCAACAATTTTTATAAAATAAACTAGTAAACCGATATGGCCCAGGAGCACTATGGGGATCTATAGAGAACATAACATTTTTAATATCCATTTCTAGAGGAACTCAAAGAACAAAAGAGTTATCTTCTAGAGAAATAAAAAAAGGGAACAATTTCCCGAACTAAGGAAAAATCCAATTCACCATAGGAGCCAAAAGAAAAGGTGGAAAAATAATTAATAATATGATCCATGGCCACAGTATTATTAGAAACAAAAGAATTATCAATAATCAAGCTACGAATTCTGGTTTGATGGCCACGCCAAGTAAGTAAACTAGGAAAAAATTTAGTATTTTCATCACCATCTTGCAACCATTTAACTCTACATTGATCTTTAAGTAAACAATGCTTACTTTCAAGGTGCAACTATAAATTTTGATGTGTTTTAAGTTCTTGAGAATGAAGCACTTCTGTGAAACCATGATTAGATATAGTTTCTTGTATATCCACCAATTTTTACTTAGCTAAAGAAATATTAACATCCACATGACCAAAAGTAGTCTTATTCCAATTGCATAGAAAAACCTAGAGAAATTTAAAAAATTTCATGAGAACTAACATAGGATTACCATGAAAAGAAAGAGAACTCTAAAATCCTAAATGTCCAAGTGAAAAGATGGATGTGTAGTCCACATAGAATAAAACCAAAAAGGATGATGACCTATTGCTTATTTTTAACAACAATTTAACAAAAGAGGATTATGGTATGATTGATGGTGCACCAGAGCAAAACACTCTATAAATCTCCAAAAACCAAGAGCATGAGTATTATAAAAAGCTCAATTAAGGTGAATGTTAATATGTTGATCACCAAATCTGTTGTTAGTCCATGTATTAAAATGACCCTCTAATGTCTAAACAAGTGAGATCACATGAATTCATAGCATTAGAAAATTCATTACATGAGAAAATAGAAGGAGTGTGGCCTCCTTATTTTTCATAAGCACCAAAATATGAATTAAAGTCACTAAAGACATATAAGTTACCACCATAAAGAGAAAAAAATCTATGAAAGGTTGCTTTGAAAAAGCTTGCATCGAGAAGTGAGAACACTTGCATGAACACAAGTAAGATAATGCCAATCAGCCTCTAAATAAAAGTTAATGGTGATTTGTTGATCCAAACTAGCTAAAAAGGAGACATTTCCAACACCAATAGCACCCAAATAGAAGAAATATTGTCTGCTATAAAAGAAAAGCCTAAGGAAGACCAAAATCAAAAATTGATTCCATCAAGATCAATTTTTAGGTCAGCAATACATAACATCAAGATATATATATATCATTACTGTCAATTTCTCTCGAATGCTAAACCTTAGACAAAATATGTATCTGACCTTAGACAACGACTATACATATATTATAGGTGTGGTCTTACATCTACAGATATGTATCCGACCTTAAACATTGACTATATATATATTATAGGCACGGTCTTACATCTACAAGATAAAATATGCACCCAACCCATGCATCGACTATACACACCAGCCCCGCCTTGTCCCAAACATGGTCTTACTATCACCAATATATAGTGTTTATTCATTACTCTTACTACATAAAACATTTCTGTCAAATGCTTGTTGATAAATACTATATACATTTTTCATATGCAAAGTATACTTCTCACATATACCAAAAATATACTTAAAATCAACCTTTTGTATACCAAATATATTTCCATAATGTATACCCTAAACAATTTCTTTAAATAAAATATTTCAAATACTTTTTAATATATAAATGCATATTCCCTTGGAGTCCAAGTATACAATTTGAATACCTTATTAACCCCTTAGGTATACCTTTAGGGTAAGGGTATACCTTAAATTTACTATACATATTTTACTTTTTGGTTTAGATGTACCATACACTTTTCTATATAATATATATATATATATATATATATATATAATAAACACCTTAACAAATAAATATTTCTTTATAAAATATATTGATACTTTTCATTAAATTAATAAGTGCCCTTTTTTTACCACTTTACTCATTTAATTCATAAAGGATGTTAATTCAACAATTTAGCCTAAAATTCATTAGAGATTTAATCATAAATTAGGTTTCAACAATAATAGGTTCAATGAAATTCAAAGAATGAAAATTCCTGATAGGATTCAGCCAGCTAAGGAAATTCAAAGAGAAGCCCATTCATATTTGGATATGATCATCATTAATCCATTAACATTCCATAGCCTAACCCTACCATTTGCTCAACCAAAACTCAATTGAACTAGATAAAGTGACTCTACCAAGGCAGATTCGCAGGGCTAACTGTAAAAAAAGTCCTCAGAACTATAGTATTATATCTGTATGTCTAGTATATTCCACAAAAATTTAACTTCAATTTGATAACCAGAAAAAAATTTATAGAGGTTGAATCACAATTAGCTCAATTACTCTAATAGATTGAGCATGAAAAAGTATGGCTTTGTTCGACTATCATTGAGGTTAAATCAACTCTAAATCAAAACTATAAAGTGATAGAGGACTCTTCAAGTTTCTTTATAATTAAACCAATATTAATTTGGAGTTTTATAGCTTAAGATATGATCAAAATACAAAGACTGAAAAACTAGAAAAATCATCTAAATTTTTAGCTTGCAATCCTAACAAAGTTTTCATCTTTCAAATGCTCAAAATGACTTAAAAATTGGCATACACACACTATAATATGTCTATAAGGGTCTTAAGAAATTTCTTACAAAATTTAGTTGAAATTAGAGTTCAATTACTCTCCCAAAGAACCTTAGTTCACTAGTTACTACAAAGATGGCAGCTTTACACTTGACTTGCTTTCCCCTTTAAAATAGCCTCTAACTCACTTAGCTCGGAACCTCATAACCTTCATATAAGACTTTTAGATTGATCAATTAAGTCTTCCATTAGACATGCAAGCTCACTTCTCTCAATTTCCATTTGCTTTAGTGCTCTTGAATTTAAGAGAGCAAGAGTTCCCCCTTTACTTTTCCTTTTTATTTCTACCATCTCTATGGAATTTTTTTGTAAGCCTCTATAGTGGAAAATTCGTAGATTAAGTTATGATCAAAACAATGAGACTATAAAACTAGGATTTTAGAACCTAAAAATAATAACTTATAAACACTAACTTAAATCAATAAAAAAACACTAAAATTACTTGTCAAATCAGTCACCATAGCCTTTAACTAAGAAGATTATAGCCTAAAAAGTATTTCAGATCATCAA
Source organism: Mallotus nudiflorus (assembly GCA_947683625.1). Lineage (NCBI taxonomy): Eukaryota > Viridiplantae > Streptophyta > Magnoliopsida > Malpighiales > Euphorbiaceae > Mallotus > Mallotus nudiflorus. The sequence continues at coordinate 95,106 of CANTUR010000174.1, forward strand.
ATTGCACTTGAAAAGCTAGTCCAAACATGGAGAATCAAACAGCCCTACTAATTCTCTCCTTTTTCTTCTTTTCTTCACTTTTCTTTAACATCAGTGGCTACTCACCAAATGACCACGACTTAGGGAAGATTCTAAGGCTTTTTAGGATAGGTTAAAAGATAAAATATCCATTTTGACCCTTAATGAAATGGCTATATTTCCTATAAATCTTCAAGCTTTCAATTGTTCATTTTAGGATAAATATTTGTTTCAATTAAGTCCATGTCATCCTAAACTCTTTAATTCACACTCTTCACTTTATTTTTACTCCTAATCCCTTTTATTCTCATAGTTTCACTCATTTTAAGTGTCATCAAAATTCAAAAATCCTCGATCTTTGATTAAGTACAAGTCATGGCTCGACCCGATTCACTAGCCTAACTATATATATTCTACCTTATACTTATATTCAATCAAAATATAGTATATTTAAATGTAATGCAAAATGAATGCAAAATGAATGCAAATGTTCCTAGCATTAGAGTACCGGTGTGACACTAATCTTGTTATAACATACTCTCCTCTTTTGATAATGCTCAAAATTTTAAAAATTTGAGCTAAATAGTTTACAAAGTTAACTTGCAGACAATTGTCTTGAAAAAAAATTTAAGGGGTGAATTGTGACTTTAGCCTAGAACAAAATTAGTTCTAGAAAGAGCTATTTTTAAAAAATTATTTATTTTTCTATAATATTACTTATAATGAACACATTAATAGAATAAAATGAATTCAACAAGATTGTTGGTCCCCCTGACTTTATCACAATTCAAAGAATTTAAAAAAAAAAATTAATTTGTTTTGGCAAGATTGCTGCTGGGTTGCAAGACGGGTTCCAGTTTTGCGCACAGGAAAATGTGACTGTTAAAAACAGGTGTTTCATTTCTAATTGTAAGCACCATTATCTGTTAACATTTTATTTTATTTCATTTTTTGCGGTGGTCACTTCTGGACATCTGAGTGTCAAAAAGTAGGAACTTTTTCAAAAATAATACTTTTTTCTTCTTTATAAAAATACTGTATTCAAATTCTTTTTTTTTTTTTCTTTCACAAAACATGTTTCTTCTTCTTCTTTTTTTAATCCGGAAATTCTTTTTTTTTTTTTTCCAAAAACATGGTGTTTTATTCTTCTTTTTCCTCTTTTTCTCCTCATTCAGTTCTGTTTTTCAAAAAGGAATTTTTGAGTTTTGTTTCATTTCTCTTTAGCAAATCTCTCAATCTTCACTCTTTTCTTATTCAGTTTCTTTTTTTCCTTTGTTTGGAGTCTTTTTTTATGTTCAGAGAAGAGAAATAGAGAAAAAAAAGGTATTATAGTTTAACTTTTTAATTATTAATTAATTTATTTTTGGATGTGAAAAGAGTTGCACAAAGAAGCAAGCAAAGGTACCAAAGAAAATGGTAAAGTACTCTATGAGAAAAAAAAATCGTTGTCCAAGCATCATCATCTATCAACGTTCGGTTTTTTTTTTTTTCTCCTTTTAAGTGCGGTCTACATATTTTTTCAATATTTCTCTCTTAAAAAAAAAAAAAATCCAAACTTATGATATTGAATTAGTAGAAGATGAAGCCAAACAGAATGGTGGTGTGATTTTATTTAGAAATTTTTTTATATTTGGTGTTTGAATTTTTCAATTTTTACTTTTTTTTTTTCTATGATAGAATGTTTGAATTCATTATTTTTATTACATTTAAATGATTTAGGCCAGTGAATATTTACTCATAAACCAAAAACAACTAGAAAATCCCTTTCATAAAACACATAGCTAAAGCAAAAAAAAAGGTAAAAATAAAACCCTCAAAACTGAAAAATGAACTGATTAAAATAATTGAAACAATTTGAAAAATCACGAAAAATAACTGGAAACAATCAGAAAAATAGTTACTGCAAAACAATTTCATAAAACATAAAAATGAAGCATTAACAAAAAAAATCACAAAAACAATCAACAAATGAAAAGAAAAGTAAATAAAAAAAAAAGTAGATAAAATAAATAGAAAAAAATAAAAAAATAAAGGAAGAATGAACTTCTAAAGAATCACCTAAAATTGAAAAAAAAAAAAAAAAAAAAAAAAAAAAAAACTGCACACGTGAAAAATAGAACACAAATAACCGCATGTGTTGAAAAGATTTTGCTTTTTTTTTTTAAAAAGGGAAATAACTTCAATTAATCGAGCTCTCCTAAGCTAAAAAAGACACAAGAAAGTTAGGAGGATATAACTACTCCCGTACTCCAGAAACATTTATGGCAGCTTGAGCACACAAGTGAGCTACATTCCGATTATAATTGGAACCACCAGCTGAACCCTTCTTCTTCAAGAGGCTGAAGACATAAAGAAAGCCGTCACGGTTATAGGTTTCTCCACCAAGACTCTCCCAAATCTGCCATGGCTCTTGTTGTCCATACACGTCACAATCTTGAATAATCCACTGGTCTAGGACTGGGAGTGTTTCATTCACCCGATTGAATAGATAGTATCCAACTAGCTCTTCGTCTGATGGATAGAACCTAAAACCAGTTGGGTAACATGACAAACCATCCATTGCTGATTAATTGTGTAGTAAAGAGTGACTAACAATCAACAAGCGAAACCCTAAAAACAAAATCAATCGAAGAACTAAATCACCGACTCAGAAACAATTTTGACAAATAGCGTGGAAAATAGTGCAGCTATAGAGTGACTGAGTGACTGAGTGATAGTATTGAATTTAGTGTTCCTTATTTATAAGGAACAGTTGTGGCTAAGACCCAAAACCCGCTATTGACGGAGGCCACTTATAGATTTCCTTTTTTACTGAATTTTTTTTATTCAGTACAAAAAAAAAAAAAGGAAAATTTTTTGTTAGGGTAAACCCATTGAGCTTAGACTTTAAAAAAAAAAGGGCTCCAACAAATTTTAATTTTAATTTGGGTAAATCCGTTTAGACTTTATAATTTTATATGTCTCATTCAAACTTGTAATCTCGAAACCCACCTCCCCCTCCCCTTTGGTTAAAAAAAAAAAAAAACAAAAGTATTTCAATTTCATTTTTTTCTTAACTTTTTAAACAAAGTAATTAGACAATAGTTTTGATAAATAAATATTTATATTGAAATTAATTCAATATGTATTTTAATGTATTTACCTTAATATATTGAGCCATAAATAATTGGTGCTATTAGAATAAAAGACTAAAGTGGCAATTTGCTCCTTGAATTTTTTCTCAAAGTACAACTGTTTTTAGAATTAACCTTTTGAACTATTTAGCATAAATCCTTCTTAATTTTGTACAATAAACCTCAAAATTGAGAAAGTGAAATACACAATTGCATGAGCAAGTGAAGTAATGTGAAAATATTAATAAATATATTATTTTTATTCTTTTCTCTTTTTTCCTCCTCTCCATTCACATTATCCCTTTTGTTGATAATTAAAAAAAAAAAAAGAATTTGTACCTACAAATTAAATTTCCCTCCCCTACCACCAGCACCAATAGTTACATTTAGAAGAAAGTTAAGACATGCACTTTTTCATGGATTTTTTATTTTGAGGTTTTACTACATGCAATCTATAGTAGAATACACTGAAATTGTCATAATCCTAAATATTGTGTATGCATATTCAAAATGAAGTCTAGCAAATCGAGTGGTTAAAGTAAGTATCAAGGCGGTGAATTATAATTGAATGTGATAACTCTAAATTGACATTTCGTGCTTGTGAAACCTACATCGATGAGGAGAACGGGTAAAGGGGTGGGGTTTCCCCCATAAACACTTCAAAGCTAATGGTATGAGAAAAAAATATAATAAAGCAAATAGGTATAATAGAATAGAGAATAGAGAATAAAGGAGTAAAGGATGATTGTTTGTGATGATAAGGTGATGGAATCATGGAATGATGTCTTTGTGATGTTGTATGATGAGAAATCAATAACATGGGATGTCATGAGATGTATTTATAGGAGAAGGTATTGCTCATCAAACCTCTTAATAATTTGATTTTTTAGTTTTGTAGGATTGTCTTATTTATGAGAGAAGGAGACTTCCTTTATAGAGTAATCTTCCTAATTGAAATAGACTTCCATTTTAAGCTTTCTTCTTATTTAAGTAATCCTTCTCTTTGGGGGAATGTAACCCTTATTAGAATAGGATACTGATATGGGATATCAAGAGTCCCCCCTGAAATTCTATTCAGACATGTATGTCCAATGTATTCGGGTTTGTAAGGTGATGGAAACGTGATTCTTTTGTCTAAAGAGAGACTGCATGAATCACTGCATTTGATATGGAAGGGTGAGCTAAGGTGGCCAGCCTCAGTCACAAGAAAAGATAAAGCTCATTACCGAGTCCTGAAATCATCGTATAAAAACATCGTTGAAGTGCTAATTGGACTTAAGAGCACAAAACCTGCAATAAAAATGTTTTAGGGTAAAAGATTAACCCATCAGTGTAGAGACAACACGACGAAACCAATCATCACTGGAGTTTTGATGTTCGGTGTATTAAAAGCACAACCCGAGTGCCAAACCTCAATACTATAGGAGCGACCTGAGGGTGCTAGCTTCAGTCACTGGACTTAGATGCTCGGTGCAAGGATGTGAGACTTACATGCTCGGAACCTCAGTACTATAGAAGCGACCTAAAGGTGTCAGCTTCAGTCACTAGACTTAGATGCTAAAGGCTTAGATGCTCGGTGCAAGGACGCGAGGCTTAGATGCTCGAAACCTCAATACTATAGATACGACCTGAGGGTGCCAACTTCAGTCACTGGACTTAATCTTGGTGCATTAGAAGGGCGGCCCAAGTGCCATATAGCCTCGGTGCATTAGAAGTATGGCTCGAGTGTCGTATGATGTTGCTCAGTTTATAAAGTTCAATGACTCTATTGATGGTAGCTACCTAGTCATAATAATTTTTGATGTTGATTTCGAACATTATTGTTGCAGTTGTTTAATTTTCTAAGAATTTGTTATTTGGTAGTATTTTCACAAAAGGAAGGATATTGGGATCTTGGTAGTGAGTCTGAGCCCTTTCAATCTGAGCTTCATAGTATAGGATAGTAATTTAGAGAGGATTTTTGAAATGGTGGAAGGTGGGTTTTTGAAGGATCAAAATTTTGGGCTTGCTCAATCCAAGTAATGGGATGAGCATTCTAGTTTAGGTGAAAGGCCAAGATTGCCGCTCTTCTTAAATAAACGATTTTGTGCGATGCTAGCTAGGATGTCTGGAAATTATGATTTGGTTTATCTAGCTATGTAGGGGGTATACTTGCCTTCATTCTTAAACTTTCTTTGTTAAATATTCTCCAAAATCTCCTTGAACAAGGATTTGCTGTAGAGTAGGATTTGCCTGAGTGTTATTTAATCTGACTTTGAACATGAACCACCATTTGTTGTCTGAGCATGGGTGAGTGATTATTTGCATTAATGTTGCTTGGAAATGTGTCTAATGTCTTTTAACAATTTCTACATGTTAATGTCGAGCGAGATAATCGAAATGTCCCATTGTTTGGAATGATGGGTCCTTTAAGGTAGCACCTCCATCTGTAATAAGAGATAAAAGAATAATGGTTTTGGGATTGTTTAATTGATCTTCATTTAATGGTCAGTCATCATGTAATAAATATATCAAATGTAATTAATATATGTTTATGCATAGATAATAATCATGTATTAGATGAACGTCTAGGTGTAGATGTATGATCATGCCCATGTGTCAAGCTATAGTTATTCTTATAAGAACAAATAATTAAGTAAAGATAAATGTAAAAATAAAAAATTGAGAAGGAAAACTTATCGCTTAATGACCTCTTGTCCTGCCTATGAGTGAACGAATATTAATGTTCGTTATGGATATGAATAATTGTTGCTGATTAATTTGAAAAACCATTAATTCCTCTTGGAGCCCATGGTTCATTCATCTATTTTTTCTTTGTTATCCAAGCTCCTGCAAAAGAAATTAACTTATTAATATATATTTGTGAAGTTTTTATCGCGGTTGGCTTGGATATTCCTATAATGCTAGAACTCAGGAGATGCTTAGAGATCTAAAGATGCCCATGAAGTGAATGTCCGACTCTTCCATACTTGCTCGTTACTCAGAGTCTGGGTGTTCATGAAATCAATGCTCAGTAGTAGATGCTTGAATTTCCAAGGCTTTAATGGATAATACTCGTGTTGTTCGGATGCTCGGAGTTTGAGTTCTTATAAAGGGTGCTTGTTAGATGCCCAATGTCCTAAGCTTATTTCTTGATTGATGCTCGGATATCAAAGACTTCGATGTTTAGCAAAAATTTATTTACATTCTTTGATGCTCAGGCTTAGATTCTTTGATACTCAGACTCAGATGCTCAATGGTCTCATGCTTTGAAACTTCATCACTCAGAACTTGATGGATGCTCACAAAGTAGATATTTCATATGCAATGCTCATTTGAAGTTTTGATGTATGGAATTTCAAAGCACAGTAATGAAGAAAATGATTTTAGACCTACATTTCTGATTATTTCCCAACTTTGATGGTGCTTTGGTGCTTGGTCAGCTTAAATATTCAAGTGTCAGTGCTCAGAAGCTCGGTGCTTTGAAGCTTATTGCTCAGAAGCTCCATGCTCGATGCTCGGCGCTTGAAATCTCAATGTTCGGTATTTGATGTTTGATGTTCACTTTATACTTGGTTTCAGTTTTGAAAACCATTCATTGAATACTTGCATTCTTCAATCTCGGTATGAGGTCATGTGGTCTAGCTTTGTGAATTTAAAGAAAAGCAAAGGTCAATCTTGGTTCCTTTTCCATGCTAACTCATTGTCATAGAAGGCTAATCTCGTAGCAAGTTAGTCTATAAGAGTTCCATTGCAACATTGTTAAACCTTTCATGCCTCATGACTTGATCATCTAACCACACAACTCTACTAATGCAAGGGATCTTAAAGCTCATCAATATCATGATCGTAGATGGACAGATCTTAAATGCCACCTTATCGAAGAAACAATGAAGTTTTTGCTTATAGTTTGGAGCTCATTCTACCAATAATTTTTGAGCAATTCTTTATATACCAATCTACTACTCAGGTAATTAAAAGCTTGAAGCTACACAACTCCGTCAATTGGTTGGGCACTTTAAGTCTCTACTTCAACTATCTCAAATCATGTGTGCCTCCTTCAATTGATGATAAGCTACTAACCCTTAGAGGTAAAGTCTGAAGCCAAGATCATATTCTAAACAACATTATCAACTTCTGAGCAATGTGTATTGTAAGAATGGATCAATCTCCCATGCAAAGTAGATAAGAAAGTATTGCCGTGATGATCTTTGCACTATTGCAATATAAATTTGTCATTAATGATTGAATTGGATTCCTTTATGATTATTCTTAAAGAAATTGTGATTTTGTTATGTGTTTAAGAGGTCGAGCTAAATTCCTAGCAAGCAAAGATAATTCAGAATTGAATTTGATTTTTCCCATAGATGGAACCACTTGATAACTCTGAATTAATATTTCTTGCTTGTGGAACCTGCATTGACGAGGACAATGGGTAAAGGGGTGGAGTTTCCCCACTCTGAAGCTTAAGTCAATAATGGTATAAGAAAAAAATATAATAAAGAAAATGGGCATAATAGAATAGAGAATATAGAATAAAGGAGTACAAGATGATTGTTTATAATGATGAGGTGATGGAATGATGTCTTGGTGATGTTGTATAATGAGAAATCAATGACATGAGATGTATTTATAAGAGAAGGAATTGCTCAAACCTCTTAATAATATGATTTTTTAGTCTTGTAGGATTGTCTTTTTTATGAGAGAAGGAGACTTCTTTTGTAGAGTAATCTTCCTAATTGAAATAGACTTTCTTATTAAGCTTTCTTCTTATTCAAGTAATCCTCCTCTTTGGGGAAATGTAACCCTTATTAGAATAGGATACTGATATGAGATATCAAGATGGGTACAAATAGGAAGAATTGGATGGGTAGAGAGAGGAATATATATGTATATATCTTGAAAGTAATTTCTATTTCCAAATTCTTTGTATTATTTGTTTTAATAGACTAATGATTAAAAAAATGAAAAATAAAAAAAGTTCATGGATATATTCATTTGCTAATGTGAAAATTAAACAAAAAATTTAATAATTTTTCTACCTTCAACTTTCATTTTTTTATCATTATATCCTTAACTTTCATTTTTTTTTGCAAATATATTCTTACTTTCATCTTTTTTACCAAAGCAATTAGACAATAGTTTTGATAAAGAAAAATTATTATTTCTATAGAAATTAATTCAATATGTTTTTTAATGTATTTACCTTAATATACATGTTATAACCAGTATTTTTATTTATTAATTTAAAAGGGGAATTGTTGTGTCTTAAATATTATTTTATTCAATTAGTGTTAAATGAGTATTTTTAATAAAATTTATTGTTAAGATTTTTAGTAAAATTATTTATATATATATAACAAAAGTAAAAGTAAAATAACAACAAACAAACAAACAAACAAACAAAAGTGGCTGCTACCATTTTTTCTTCTTCTTCCTATTGTTTTCTTTCCTTTCCTTTTCTCTTCCTTTTTCTCCCTCCCACTCGACACCACCACCAACCAACCCCACCATCACTGCACCGGCTAGCCACCACACCGCCACCTCCACTCAACGTCACCCCCAGCACCTCCAGCCATCAGCAAGCTTCCTTTCTTCTTCTTCCTCTTATTTTCGTTTATTGCCAGATTGTTGAAGGGCTCACCGGCAACATTTCCAACCACCTCAAGCGACACCGCCAGTCTATATCGGAAGCTCTGCCTCTAGGCTTTGTTTCTCCCAACTCAATTTGTTTGGGCAACTCCGGTAACAACTTCAATTTCAAGAAATTGATTTCAGGTTAATTTTTAGTTATTTATTTGATTGAGCTTGAATTTGATTTAATTAGATATAGTTGCCTTGAGATAAATTGAAATTGAGGTTAAAATCTTTCTAATTGTGATTTTTATTTATTTTTATAATTTTTTCAAATTTTTCGAGTTCGGTTGCTGTTCTAACCCAAAAAATTTTATATTTTTAATAAATTCTATTAATTATGTAGGTTAAACTTTGTTAAGCAAGTTTTATGAAATTATGCATGGAAATTTAAATATGAATTTTTAAAGATTATGTATAAATATGTATTTTTGGAAAAATATTAGAAATTGGTGAATTATTTTATTTTATTTAAAATTGTTCTTAATTATTTTGTTTTATACTATTTTGATTTAAGAAAAGTGTAAAAATAATTTTTCTAATTATTTTTCAATTATTAATTATTTAGTAGTTATTCGGGGAAATATATGAAAAACAAATTTATTTATTATTTTTGAGCCCAAATGGGCATTTTATTATTTTTATGATAATAATAAGTGATTTTGAATAATTATTTCAATTTATGCTAATTTATTTGAAAAACATAAATTTTATGCTATTAATGGATTTTATTAGCAAAATATTATCTAATAATTAGAATCTTATTATTTATTTGGAAGATAAATTTCTTTAACATTTTTATGATATATTTTGATAAATTGAGAAATTATATTATTTTATTGTATATTTCGTGATGATGATTCTCGGTTGGGCGTGAATTGTAGTTCGAGGGTTCAACATGAGATGTTGAGTTTAGGATACTTTTGAAGTGTGTTTTCATGCAGGAATAATTCTACTTTTAGTATAGAGATATCCGTTTTACAAATGAGACTCTGCCAAATTTTCAGTAGATTTCTCGTAAAACGTAACATCAGGGATGTGTTTAGTTTTGAATCTTTTATTAGAGTCATGTCTTAAATCGAGTCTTTTCTTAGAAATTTAGAATATATAAGATTATGATTTTATCCTAATTATTTTATTATTATTTTTCTATAGCTGTACCAAAACTGAAGCCTATAGGATAAGGTCAGTTGAGTTATCTTAGAAGAGCGCATTCCACCTGTGAGTTATTATTTTATGTATGCATTACATGTAGAAAATATTATTGGCATCCATATTTTTAATAAATATGAATTTTATTATGCTATATTGCATTAAATTTTGAATTGTTATTGTTATTATATATATGTGTAATTTGGATGCTACTTATATTTAACATGATTTTATTATTTTATTTATAAAATGTTATTTTGGTGGATAGCTGTAAAATATGCTACCTAGTGGACTACACTAGGACTATTGTATAGCAGTACACTAGATGCTATGCTATAAATTTTTATTGATATGAGATATGATTAAATTGATTATTGAGATTTGTGGTTAGAGAGTGGTGTGACTGCGAAAGCTCGATTGATCTAGTGTCTCAGAGTCTATCATATTGGCAGTGAGACTGCAGGAGCTCAATTGACTTAGTGTCTCGGGGCCAGTCTACTATCCAAATTTGAGAAGAGAAATATTTTTTGGCTTTAAGTGAACCTTTTGGCTAGTGAAGGTTAATGTTTGAGGTTGCGGAATATTTTAAAGGTCTGTTTCAATCCTCCACCTAAATCTTACTAAATTTATTTGTTTGTCATAAAATGCGATTTCGAGCATCTATATTAAATACATGTATAAATTACATAAATATAAATATAAATATATAAATACTATATTGATTGCTTGTATGCTTAGGTTGCATGTATATATATAATAATAATTCATTCAGTAAGGTCCAACCCCCCTCAATTATTTTTTTGGATCCTTTTCATCAGACCTCTCGTAGTAATCGTCTGTACCAAACCCTTTCTTCACTTGCTAACTTATATAAATTTTGAACTATCACTCCTTATATTAATTAGACACGGTAGTAGTAGTATGTTTTGTTGTAGTATTTTATATTGTTATTGACTGAGGTTTTGTATTTGAATATTTATATGAACATATTTTGTTATGATATGATATGAAAGTTATTTTGGATTTAACAATTTTTAATTATGAGGCATATTTTTTGTTATGTTTTGTATGAGTTTTATATTTTAGCTTGCTATAAGTTTCAAATTTGTGAGAATTCTCGTTCCCTAACACCAGTCATGACTCATGAGTTTGGGTCATGACAGAGCTATAAATAATTAATGCTATTAGAACAAAAGACTAAATTTTGGCAATTTGCTCCTTGACCTTTTTCTCAAAGTACAATTGCTTTTAGAATTAACTTTTTGAACTATTTAGCACAACCTTTTTGTAAATTTTGTACAATAAACCTCAAAATTGAGAAAGTCAAATACACACTTTGAAAAGAGTCCTAGAGGAAGGGTGAATGGGACTATCAAATAAAAATGAGAAATTAAAAGAATTCTCTGCAAGAATTGAATGAGAGTTAAGAAGAAAGAATGAAGAACACAAAGATTTAAGGAGTTTAAATTCAACAACAATCCTATGTCTCCACCTAACTTATCCCTAAGTTAGGATTTTCAATCACCTATAATCTTATTCACAAGATTGAGATTATACAAGATTTTAATGGCTCACTCTTATAACTTTACAACATGAGTTTTCAAGGCTCACTCAAAAAACCAAAACCCATGTGTTTCAACAGACAATACTTAAACTAATTCCTTTAGAAATAAATCTCACTTCCTTTCTAATCTATCCCAAGATTTAAGATTAAGAGAAATTCTATTTCTAACACACAATCAACTCTTAGAAGAGTTATACAAAAAAAGAATTATTTAAGAGAACTTGAGAGCTTAATTGAAAGCTTAAAAAAGAATAAATGATAACAAGCTTTCTTAACTTTCACTCAGCTCTTCAAGTGTTTATATAGACATACACTAAAAAATATAGTTGTTGGAGGAGGTGAAAATAATGTGTCCAATGTCTATATTTTGAATTCAATGTTTATAATTTTGAATTATTAAAGGTGATGCTGTCAGACAGCTATGCATGGATTGAAACCGTAATTGACTACTAAAGACATTTGATATTGTCTACACTTTCTTCATAACAATTTTAGATATTTGACTTATATTTCCATATCATTTTTAATTACCTCAATTGCACTTCCGTAGCTCAAGATATGTCCAAATTATTAAGAGCTATGCATTCTAAAATGCATACTACTATTAGACAGCTATACAAAAGTTGAACTTGTGATTTTATATTGAAGACGTTTAAATTATCCCAAATTTTCTTCATAAAAATTTTAGATATTTGACTTAGCTTTCCATATCATTTTGAATCACCTCACTTGGGCTTCTGTAGCTCAAGATTATCTAAAATACTAAGAGCTATGCAATCTGAAATGGCAGCTGCACATGTTAATTTCGAATTAATATTTGCATATCCAAATGAACTCGGATTTTGACAAGCAAGCCCAATTCAAAAAAATCAAGATGTATATTTCAAATGTCAAGAACATAACTTTCTTATTATAAATCTTTAAGGATTTCAAAAGCCTCATTGAATCTCAAATGTCAAATCAGCCCAAGAAAATCATACTTCATTTTAACTTCCAATGGAGTCCTAACTTATACACATTGAAACAAACAAATTAAATACTCAAAATTAATTTTTTTAAGTTTAAAATTAAGATTGATTGTTGTTGAGGTCAACAATCTCCCCCTTTTTTATTTTGAAAAACTTATTTTGAGTTTGATAAAAAAATAATATAAAGTAAAGTGTGTGGTAATATTTGTGATAATAATGATACTAAATGAAATAAAATATATTTCTTTATTTCTACCCCTACAAATATGGACATGATAAGAAATATAAATTTATAGCTTATTCCCTTTGACAAAAAAATATAAATAACATAAAATATAGTATGAGGAATAAAAATATGGCATTCTTATCACAAATGTATTAAAAACATAAAATATGATAACATGATTATTTAAATAAATGTTAGGCAATGTGAGGAAATAATTTCAAACATATATGCATATAGTGCTACTAAAATGCATCACTTCTTATAGGAACAAAGCAAAGATACACCAAATCTTTGTAAAAATATTCATGCCTTATCAAATATCAAAACAACTCCTAAGAAATATAAATTTATAGATGATTCCCCTTAATAAAAAAATATAAACAACATAAAATATAGTAGAAGGGATAAAAACATGGCATTTTTATGCCAAATGTATTAAAAACATAAAATAAGATAACATGATCATTTAAATAAATGTTAGGCAATGTGAGGAAATAATTTCAAACATATATGCATATAGTGCTACTAAAATGCATCACTTCCTAAAGGAACAAAATAAAGATACACCATATCTTTGTAAAAATTTTCATTCCTTATCAAAGATAAAAACAATTCCTAAAAAGATAATCATGCCTTATCAAAGATAAAAACAATTCTTAAGAAGATATTATATATGAATTATGCATGTATAAACACAATAATAAAATATTACACACATGTATAGTAATGCATGCCTTATCAAAGATAAAAACAACTTGTAAGAAGAAATTATACATGAATTATGCATGTATAAACACAATAAAAAATATTATACACATGTATAGTAATACATGTCTTATCAATGATAAACACAATTCTTAAGAAGAAATTATATATGAATTATGCATGTATAAACACAATAATAAAATATTATACACATGTATAGTAACAAATAACAAACTCAAATATATTTTTCCCCCTTTGTCAAAAGCAAAAAGAAAAGAGAGAGATGTAAAGGGAAAATAAAAGTAAAGATACTTAAAATTTTTATAAAATCTATGTCATACATAATAAAATAAGCAAAATAAGGTCTTTTGTCACATATGGTGTATGATAAAATTAGCCATAATGTTAATATGCATGCAAAAATTTAAACAAAATTTCTCCCCCTATATCAAACAAAAATATAATATGTCATTAACATAAACACATTTTTTAAGGGAGTTTTAAAAAAAATTAACTAGGTACACATGCAAACTCAAATTATTTATCCTCTTTTGAAAAGATAAATCAAATATAAGCTGACGATGAAAAACAAATTAAAGATCAAAATCAAAATATTTATCAATTAAAGTAATCAATAAGCACAACATGATTTCACATGAAAACAGTTCAACCATCAATTAAATATAAAATCAAGATAAACTAGAAACATCAATCATGCCCAGTTCATGCTTAATGAAATTTAATCTCTCTTCATTGAGAGATTAGGTGAAAATATCTGCAAGTTGATTATTTGTATCAACAAATTCAAGTGAGATATCACCAATTTGAACATGATCACGTAAGAAATGATGTCTAATGCCTATATGCTTAGTTCTAGAATGTTGAATGGGATTTTTGCTAAGGTTGATAGAACTTGTATTGTCACATTTGATTGGAATGTGATCAAGTTTTACACCATAGTCTAACAACTATTGTTTTTACCATAAAACTTGTGGATAACAAATACTTACTACAATATATTCAGCTTCAACAGTGGACAAGGCAACTGAAACTTGTTTCTTGCTACACGAAGAAACTAAACATTGTCCTAAAATTTGACAAGTTCCACAAGTTTTTTTTCTATCTAATAAACTACCGGTAAAGTCTGCATCAGAATAACAAACAAAATCAAAGGATGAACTCCTAGGATACAAAAGTCCTAAATTCATTATACGATAAAGATATTTGACAATTCTTTTGATAGCATTCAAATGAGACTCTCTAGGATTTGATTGAAATCTAGCACACAAGTAAATAGCAAACATAATATCGGGTCTATTAGCAGTTAAATAAAGAAGAGATCTGATCATACCTTTAAATCGCTTTTCATCAACCGAATTACCATTCTCATCTTTGTTAAGTTTGGTTATAGTGCTCATTAGAGTTTTACTTATCTTAGCTCCATCCATGCCAAATTTCTTGAGAACGTCTCTTGCATACTTGGCTTGATTAATGAAAATCCCATTTTTGCATTGCTTAGTTTGTAGTCCAAGAAAGAATTTGAGTTCACCCATCATACTCATCTCAAATTATCCTTGCATTAAATTAGAGAATTCCTTACACAAGAAAAGGTTAGTAGCACTGAATATAATGTCATCAATATCTATTTGAACAATTAATAAATCATGCTTGGATTTCTTTATGAAAAGAGTTGTCTTAACATTTCCTTTAAACAAACCTTTCTCTAATAAAAAGTTGCTCAATCTTTCACACTAAGCTCTAGGAGCTTATTTTAATGCTATGGAAATTTTGAATACATGATTTGGAAAATCAAAGCTTTCAAAACTTGGAGGTTGTTCAACATACACCTCTTCTTTAATAAAACCATTTCAAAATGCACTTTTAACATCCATTTGATAAAGTTTGAAATCTATGAATGATGCAAATGTAAGTAGCATCCTAATAGCTTCTAACCTTGCAACCGGGGCAACGGTTTCTTCATAATCAATGCCTTCCTCTTAATTATAACCTTTAGCTACTAGTTTAGCTTTGTTCCTAGTTATGACACCTTGTTCATTTATCTTATTTTTAAACACCCATTTAGTGTCTATAATAGGATGATGTTTAGGTCTAGGAACCAAGGTTCAAACCTTGTTTCTCTCAAATTGATTTAACTCTTCTTATATAGCAAGGATGCAAAATTCATCACACAAAGCATCATCAATATTTTTTAGTTCAATTTGAGAAATGAAGGCTAAATTAACAATAAACTTTAATTGAGATTTAGTAGTTACCCCTTTGGTAGTGTCACCTATAATGAGGTCTTGAGGGTGAGCTTACTTGAAGCATCACTATATACCACATGTTTGCCTTCTTCAACTGGCAATGATAACACTGGTGTAGTAATTAACTTTTCCTTCAAAATTTCAAAGCTTTGTTGAAATTCATGAGTCCAGTAGAATTTCACATTCTTTCTTAATAATTTTGTCAAATGAGATGCAATTATTGAGAAATCCTAAATAAACCTTCTATAGTATCTTACTAAACCTAAGAAACTTTATGCTTCTATCATATTACTAGGTGGCTCCTAGTTCACAGTCATGGCAACTTTATTAGGATCAATGTAAACCCCTTTCATAGATATCACATGTCCAAGAAATGTAACTTTAACTAACCAAAATTCACATTTACTGAACTTCGCATACAATTGTTTACTTCTTAAAATCTCTAGCACTATCCTCAAATGCTCTTCAATTTCCTTTTTTGACTTCGAATACACCATCATATCATTAATGAATATGATTATAAACTTATCCAGATATTGCTTGAACACTCAAGTCCATAAATGCAGCTAGTGCATTTTTCAATCCAAACAGCATTACCAAAAACTCATAATGTCTGTCTCTTATTCTAAAAGGAATCTTGGGAACATCTAACTCCTTAATCCTTAATTAGTGGTATCTGAATCTTAAATTTATCTTTGAAAATATCGTTACTCCTTATAATTGATCAAATAGATCCTCAATTCTCAGTAAGGGATACTTATTTTGAATAGTAACCTTATTTAGTTGTTTGTAATCTATGCACAATCATAACAATCCATTCTTCTTCTTCACAAATAGTACAGGTGAACCCTAAGGAAAAAAACTAGGTTGAATAAATACTTTATCTAACAATTCTTATAATTGCACTTTTAACACCTTTAGTTCAATAGGAGCCATTTGATAAAGTGGTTGGGAAATAGGCATTGTACCTAGTAATAGTTTAATTTCAAACTCAATTTCCCTTTCAGGTGGTAGACCTAGCAAATTTTCTAAAAATACATCATCAAATTCATTTCCAATAGGTAACTCATTTATTAGCACCTCTCCCTTACTTTTATCTATCACAGAAGCTAGGAAAGCTTCATAATATTTTCTCAAATATTTCACCGATATCATTGCTAATATAATCTTAGTGGTTGCTTTCTTACCTTCACCTATAAAACTTATTTTCCTTCCATCTTCCATTTCAAAATCTACTTTCTGTTCATAGCAATTCATATTTGCCCGATATTAACTTAGACCATCCATGCTAAGTATAACATCAAACTTGTTAATTTGCTCGATATTAACTTAGACCATCCATGCCAAGTAACATCAAACTCATTAATTGGCAATGGTATAAAGTTTCACTTCATGTCATGTTCTCCCAAACTCACAAGAACATCCTTAATTACCGACTCAGAAATTACACTCGTTCCTATCGGCATACACATAATTCCAAGATCTATTCTACCATAGGACTTAAGATTATTATGCATGGCAAATGTAGATGACATGAATGAGAAAGTAGCACCGAGATTAATTAAAAAATGTGCTAACTTATTTGATATATAAGTCGTACCGTAATCACATCCACTGCATTCTCGACATCACACTTTTTCACTCTATATACTCTTGTTGTTACACATTCCCAAGTACATTTGTTTTTCCAACATCTCTATTTTAGGATGGTAAAGCCATTTGATTTGCTTTACTTTGAACAACTACAAGTCTAACCGGATTTGGCAGCCTTTTAGCTCTATGATTCCTTAGAGCATTTGAACCTTAAACCGATTGGTCTCTCGATACTTTCTTTGGGCACTCATGAGCATAATGTACCATTTCATTATATTTATAACATCATACTCCACTATTACCATAATTTCCAAAGTGGTTCTTACTGCACACATTGCACAAAGGGGCAATATTTCTTCCAAATTAAACATTAACTGGTTTGCGTGGTGCCTTTGGTTGTCTTATAGACATACCACTTCCCTGAGGCCTTTTATTTCTTCCTGTCCCTACTTTTTTCCTTGAATATGGAACTTCTTATTTCCACTTCTCCTCCAAGGTTGTTTAGAACTTCCTTCATTATGTTGAGACTTTGCACAACTTGCAGTCTCCAACTCCATATCCAATCTCTCTTACTCCATGGCTTTCTCAACCCAACCAATAAAAGATGTGCTAGCATACAAGTTTAACTTCCCATGTAATGAGATATTCAATCCACCTTAAAATTTCTTACTTTTCATTTCCTCAGTGGGATAGACATCCTTAACATACTTGTATAAGTCTTTAAACTTTTTAGTATATTCCCTAACAATTATAACACCTTACATCACATTCATAAAAGATGCTTTCTTCTACTTTCGATATGTTTCAATTAAGTATTCCTTAGAGAATTCCTCCTTGAATACTTGCCAAGTAAAAGTCTCTCCATACAGACTCTTAATTCGAGTTAACCATTCATCAACCTTATCAAACATTAAGCCATAGACATTCTTGGTTTTTTCTTTATCTATTAACTGTAACATGTTAAAGGCTTTATCTACTATCTTAACCCATCTGTCAGCTTGACCAAAGATTAATGTCCCATGAAAATTGTATGCCTCACATTTCTTGGCATGTTCAATAATATCTCTTGGCTTTCTATACTTTTATTTTTCAGCCATCATAGTTGCCATAGTACCTGCCAAGTTAGTAGCATCTATATATACTACTAGTGGCACTTGCAGATTTTGCACATTCACCTTCTCTACAGGCATCTATGGTTGACAATTATTGCATGCTCTCATGGGAACATTCTCAAAAATTAAGGCAAGTACTATCGGTTCTTAACTATATAATTAACTACCAGCTCAAGCATTTAATGATTCATCATCATTACCTACTGACACTAATGATGGGGATAATTCTTGTTATGATGCTCGATTCCTAGTCAAATGACTAGCCCATTCTATAAAATTCTCTCTACCGGGTTCGATTCCTTGACTTAGGCCTCTACCTTTACCACGACCTCAGCCTCCTATACAACCACCTCTAATCCTGGCCATTTATTAGTATCCTAAAATTTAAAAGTAAATACTTTAATATCACTTGCCATCAACCTCAAATTTATAAATAATAGATCCTCTAAAATTTAGTCTTTCTTAATGTCTACAAAAATTTAGCAACTTAGGGCTCTGATACCAAAATTTTAAAGGTCACACCCCTCCCTTCTGGTACCACCATATAATATCATATTAAAAATGATGGTACAGTCAGAAAGTGGCATTACCTAATCACCTTCACGACACTTAATAAGATATCACTTGGGTTGAATATACCATAAGCACACATCCTTGAATATTTTAACGATGGCAAGCAACATTTGATTACATAATATAAATATATACAAGATTAGGTATCATGTCACCTGAACATTAGCATTCTTAATACAAATACTAAGTTTGGGTTAAATAGAATATAAACAAAGGAATACACAAGAAGTACTCTGATAACCCTCTCTCCAGCTTCTCTCTCAAAGAGTAAAAAAAATGTGCTTCATCCTCTAGCACATTATAGGTCATAGCAGTAGTCAACCCCTTGCCAAAAATACTGAGCAAAAAGTAAATCAATCATAATCAAAGGGGGAAAAAAGCTAGGCCATAAGCAAAAAGTCAAAAATACATCTCATCATAGCTATATTATATCCATGCTAGAGAGACCTAAACACCAGTTCTAATGTCATAAATGACTCGAATAATGGTACACACAAAATCTATATGCTCCTCTCTAATGACTGTAATGCAAACATCCACCGCTATACGCTCTATAGTAACCCTGAAAGCAAACTCAACATATGTGTTATGACATATGACATACTTCACCTTCATCTCTAACTCAAAACCCTCATAAGTCATTGTGGTCCACTGCACCACCATCTAAAAGTCTCTAACTATGCAAACTAATATGTATAGCCTATACTAAAAAATACACAAGAAAGCGAGTGTGAGTAATTTTATAAGGAAATTACCCAGTAAGCAATTAAAGAAAATATAATGAGAATACCAAAAATAGAATCAATCGTGTATATGGAAATAATAACAGTAGAGGATTTGCACAAAAATTAAATTCACAACTCAATCGAATTAATTTGGAAAATATATTCTTATTTCACAATTGATTTGGAAAATATATAACATTATCTTCTAAAGTTATATAATATATAACTTTAGATTACTACAAATTCTATATTTTAGCATTAGAATTCTACAGAAATTTAGCATATATGACAACAATCAATTTGTAGATTTTGAAGGAAACTAGTACAACCAATTTTTTCCAAGAATTTAACACAGAAGTAAGCAACTTTTGGGGCTGCTTGGGAATGAATTTTCAGCAACAAATTTGATATAACACAACAGCAATTTTTGTTGACAACACAATTAAAAATTATTGATAATCAAGCTAGTTGTGCAACTGATTCCCGAAAGAAATAACAAGAATAAACAACATAGCTTAAAGCCATTTGATACTGAAATTCAACATAATCAAATGGGATAGAAATCAACCTTAAATTGAATAATTGTGACAAACTTAACATTTAAACAACCCAAGAAATAATAGCACTGAAAACTCAAGAGATCATTGAAAAAAATAATCAAGAATGTATCAAGAGATCATTGAAAAATACTCACAATCAGAGCTAATCTCCACTTTATCCCCTCGCTGCTTTGACAGATTCTAAACCAGGGTTAAAAGTAGCTCCTAAACACCATTCATCAAAAACTTCTTAGTTCTAGCACAAGACTCAACATTTTACAACATGCATTCTTCAAGATTTCTGTATCTAAATCTCCATGCATGTAACTTCTATCTAAACTAATCCATACTTACATTAATCTTACCAATCACCTATTGCTTCTTACCTTAATGTTTGCTTGATCAATTTGAACTCAACCTATTCAAGCTCTTGGTTTTTTTTTAACTCGTTGCTGATCTAGCTCACTTGATCTTCACTACTAAAGCAATTTAATTTCTTATTCTTGCTTCTAAAGAAGAAATGGAGTCTTGAAACTCATTTCCATCCACATGCATAGTGAATAACTCCCCATTTAGCTTTCCTCTTTCACGTTTCTTCCTTCCTAATGCAAAGAATTCTTCTCTCTCTCTCTCTCTCTCTCTCTATGTGTATATATATATATAAGACTAAGTGTAAGGTGATATTAACATGCAAGTTGACACCTCACCACTTAATCATTTTAAATTCTTAATTGAATCCATATTATCGTTATTATTATTAATCCCAATTTTATAAATGAGACATATGTCCACTTACATGCAATTAACTTGACACCTCATTCACTCTTTACAAATACACCCTTACTTCTTTCTTTCCTCTACAATTGCATCCTTCAAATTTTTAAGTTTCTTTCTATTAAACCCTTAACACGATTATTTCTTATAAATTAAGCCCTTACATTAATAATTCCATTAATTTAAGACTTAATTAATTTCTTAAATTTATTCATTTAATCAAAATAAATCATGAATTTATCATCTCCAAGGACACGGATGTGATAATCAGAGTATGTGTGAAGGACCCACTGATAATTCTCTTGTAAATCAACATAACTAGTTTAGATTGAAGACCAAACTGAAGAAGAAATAGAGGAGGAGCTAGACTGCTTAAAAGAATCTAAAAAAAATTGTCTTCTTAAATAGGAGAAAGTAAGACCATCATCATAAATAACCTGCCAAGCTAATTTATATAACAAAGCTTGATTTAGCTAAGAAAGATTCTTTAAAACAATGCCACCTTCCTCAAGAGAAGCACAACAAACATTCCATTTGACTGTAACCAATTTTTTGGACTTAACATCAACTGTCCAAAGAAAATTCTGAATTGATTTCTCCAATCTTCTGAGCATGAGAATTGGCCATTTAAAAACCATAAAAGAGTGAAGAAATAAGCCATAAATAATTGAATTAATAAGAGCTAAATGACCCACCATCGACAAAGTATGACCTTTCCATTTATCAAAATTGAAAAGAATTTTCTCTACAATACTCTACAATCATCTTCATTTTAATGCACCAATAAACAAAGGAACACCAAGATAAACAAAATGTAACGAACCCTAACAAAGGCTAGCAAAAGAGCTAAGAGAAACCATACAACTACTAGATACATATTTGCCAAAATAAATTTCAAACTTATTGCAATTAACACACTTTCCTGAAATTGGGCCATAGTCATCAAAAATTTGAACAAGCCTCTAAGTATTAGCTATAGAAGCCTAATAAAAAATCAATACATCATCCACACATAAAAGATGAGAAGGTCAATGAGCAATACCTAGAGCATGCATTAGAACTAAAACTTGAATATCCAAAGAACAAACCAACCATCTATTTAAAAAATCTTCTACCAAACAAAAAAGCAGTGGAGATAAAGGCTCCCTTTAATGAACTCCATGAAAGAAACTAAAATAACCCTGGGAAGAGCCATTAATATGAATAAAAAAGTGGAAAAATTTAAAAATATTATGAATCCATAAACAAAAAGTAGTGGAGAAGCTAAAACTCTGCAAAACCAAAATGATGAACCCCAAATCAAGGTATCAAAACTTTCCTTATATGAATTTTAACACCCATGTTACTACCATAGTAATGAGTATTCAATAAATTAACACATTCTAAGGCAATAGCAATACAATTCTTAAAGTTGTGGCACTTAATAAAATTGAATTGATGTGGATCAATTATCTTTTTGGCAACACTGGCTAATTTGTCAGCAAGAATTTTAGTAATGATTTTCAAGATAAAATTACCTAAAACACTAGGACAAAACTTATCAACAGCATCAACATTAGGCATCTTAGGAATGAAAATCATAAATTGGAATTAAGTCCATGGAAAAATGATCATGTAAGAAAGAAATGATGAACAACTGCACAAACATCCTAGCCAATAAAATCCTAACAATTTTTATAAAATAAGCTAGTAAACCCATATGACCCAGGAGCACTATGGGGATCTATAGAGAACATAGCATTTTTAATATCCATTTCCAGAGGAACTCGAAGAACAAAAGAGTTATCTTCCTGAGAAATCAACAAAGGGAATAATATCCCGAACTAAGGAAAAATCCAATTCACCATAGGAGCCAAAAAAAAAGGTGGAAAATTAATTAATAATATGATCCATGGCCACAGTATTATTAAAAACAAAAGAATTATTAATAACCAAGCTATGAATTCTGGTTTAAGGGCCACGCCAAGTAAGTAAACTAGGAAAAAATTTAGTGTTTCTATCACCATCCTGCAACCATTTACCTCTACATTGATCTATAAGTAAACAATGCTTACTTTCAAAGTGCAACTATAAATTTTGATGTGTTTTAAGTTCTTGAGAATGAAGCACTTCTGTGAAACCATGATTAGATATAGCTGCTTGAATATCCACCAATTTTTACTTAGCTAAAGAAATATTAACATCAATATGACCAATAGTATTCTTATTCCAAATGCACAGAAAAACCTAGAGAAATTTAAAATTTTTCATGAGAACTAATATAGGATTACCATGAAAAGAAAGAGAACTCCAAAATCCTAAACGTCCAAGTGAAAAGATGGATATGTAGTCCATATAGAGTAAAACCGAAAAGGATGATGACCTATTGCTTATGGTCTGATTGATGGTGCACCAGAGCAAAACACTCTATAAATCTCCAAAAACCAAGAGCATTAGTATTATAAAAAGCTCAGTCAAAGTGAATGTTAATACATTGATCACCAAATCTGCTGTTAGTCCATGTATTAAAAAGACCCTCTAATGTCTAAACAAGTGAGATCACATGAATTCATAGCATTAGAAAATTCATTACATGAGCAAATAGAAGGAGTGTGGCCTCCTTATTTTTCATAAGCACCAAAATATGAATTAAAGTCACCAAAGACATATAAGTTACCACCACAAAGAGAAAAAAATTTGTGATAGGTTGCTTTAAAGAAGTCTGTGTCAAGAAGTGAGAACTCTTGCATGAACACAAGTAAGATAATGCCAATCAGCCTCTAAATAAAATTTGATGGTGATTTGTTGATCTGAACTAGCTAAAAAGGAGACATTGCCAACACCATGAGAGTTAGAAACTAGCACCTAAATAGAAGAAGCATTGTCCGCCACGAAAGAAAAGCCTAAGGAAGACTAAAATCAAAAATTGATTCCATCAAGATCAATTTTTAGGTCAGCAATACATAACATCCGGATATATATATATATATAGTATACTCTATTTTTCAACTAAATATTTAACTATTAATGGTACAAGAATTTCACTTTCTAGCATTCAAACTTCAATTTCTTATACATTCTTACAAGATACAAATACATGAATAAAATGCAACAACAAAAGACATAAAAATATAAACTTCATATTTTATATCTTTTTTTTTTCAATCTTAAAAAAACAATCAAGAAGAACATATATGTATGTATGTATGTATAATCCTCCCTAAACAACCTATAAAACAATTATTTTTCTAAAATCTAAAAAATTATTTGTTATTCTTTTTTCTTTAATATTTAAATAATTTCTTTAATCTTTAAATAAATTTTTTTTATGTTTATGCAAAGTAAAAATATTATTAAACATATAATTAAACACACACACACACACACACACACAATAATTAAACCTTTCTTTGAAATTAGATTTCATGATATGCTAGAATCATTCCTATAAGCATAAATCCAATTTCATTAATCTTAATTATTTGATTAAACTCTTTAATCAATAATTAGATTAATGTATAGAGATAAGGTAAAACCTTTTAGGTGTGTATATTATGAATAAAAATATAAGGAGCAATACTAACCCTCTTGTCTTGATAAAATAAGAAATTGGCGATTGCCTCCCCCCCCCCCCCTCTTTTTCTATTTCATATATATTTTCATACATATATATATAAATATATAATTTTGAATTTTCAAGATCTCATGTATACTAAGACCGAAATCTTATCCATTTATAGATGGAGCTTCGACAACAACTAAGTCTAGAGGGAAGTTATAAGCATTACATTCATGCATAACTTCCACACCAAGGTTAGCGTGATTGATAATATCAGCCCAAGTGTTAATTACACAACCTTGACTATCAACTACAGATTGGTTAAAATTGAAACCATTTAGGTTGAAAACCATAGTGCTAATACCTAAAGCAGTGAACCAAATACTTACTACCAACCAAGCAGCTAGGAAGAAGTGCAAAGAACAAGAGTTGTTGAAACTAACATATTGGAATATCAATCGGCCAAAATAACCATGAGCAGCTACGGTATTAAAAGTTTCTTCCTCTTGACCAAATCTGTAACCTTTATTAACAAATTCATTTTCTGTGGTTTCCCTAATCAAACTAGAGTTTACTAAGGAACCATGCATAGCACTGAATAAGGAACCGCCGAATACACTAGCTACACTTAACATATGAAATGGGTGTATAAGGATGTTGTGTTCAGCGTGGAATACAATCATAAAGTTAAAAGTACTGGAGATTCTCAAAGGCATACCATTAGAAAAACTTCCTTGACCAATTGGATAGATTAAGAAAATAGCAGTAGCAGCTACAATAGGAGCTGAATATGCAACAGTAATCTAAGGGCGTATACCTAAATGGAAACTAGGCTCCCACTCACGACCCATGTAACAAGCTACACCAAGTAAGAAGTGTAGAACAATTAGTTCATAAAGATCGCCATTGTATAACCATTCATCAATAGATGATACTTCCTATATTGGGTAAAAATGCAAAAATATAGCTGCAAAAGTAGGATAATAGCACCAGAAATAATGTTGTTTCCAAAAAGTAGAGATATAGAAACAGGTTCACAAATACCATCAATATCTACCAGAGGGGAAGTAATGACAGTGATAATAAATACATAAGTTGCAATCAATAAAGTAGGGATCATCAAAACACCAAACCATCCAATGTAAAGATGATTTTCAATGTTCGTTATCCAGTTACAAAAATAACCCCATAGGCTTTTGCTTTTGCGTCTCTCTAAAATTGCAGTCATGGTAAATCTTGGTTTATTTAATTATCAAGGACTCCTAAGCACATGAATTCTCTATAAATCAAAATGGATAATTGAGGGCTTGTTATTCAACAATATAACATGGATTATATATTCGTGTCAACCAATACCAACATTCATGGATATATTTTTATGATCTTATCTATCTAGATTAATTAGGATTTTTTTCACTAAATTTGAAATTTTAAGTGAATTAAAAAATAGAATTCAGAACTGAAATTTCCATATATATAATATAGGATTTCATCTTATCATAATGATTTCAATATGATAATCATAATGGGTTGCCCGGGACTCAAAATCGGAACTAATTAGATCGAGTAGAAATTTTCCTTATTAAAAAAAAGAAAAAAAATCCCTCTCCAAGTTGTGCTTGCATTTTTCATTGCACACAGCTTTCCCTATGTATACATCGAATCAAACCCCCAGTTCCCTTCCAATACCGAAACCTTTAAGGAAGCTGAAAACTTAGTTGCTGAATCCTTACTCGTATACTGTATGAGAGCATTTCATAAGAGAAATGAATGAATTGTTTATTACTTCTCCATCATTTAAGGAAAATTTTGATTTACATGTTTTTATAACCAATTATTCATAACTAGCCAAATCATTAATAGAAATAATATGCAAATACCAAACTCGTCCTTTATATAACCTGTGCAAAATAGGAGAAACTCTTGGGAAGATCAAAGAAAGAATCTGTTCTTCCTCCATAAAAAAGCCTCTAACAATTTTGAACCTAATCTTTTTAAAAAAAGCACGTACAATACTTTTGTGTTTACGAGCCAAAGATTTAACACAAGCAAATCAAATTATATGTTTTATTTGATACAAATTCTTTTTTTTTTTAAGATCCGCTATAATAATGAGAAAGATTTTTGTATATACGCACAAATCAATCGATAATATTAGAATTCGTGGAATCAACCTAGGCCGATTTACTAATGGGATGTCCTACCGCATTATAGAATTTTATTTTTTCCAATGCGCCAATTAAATTAATAATTGGAACTATTGTATCGAATTTCTTCATAGTATTATCTTTATCTATTATAAATGAATTTTCTAATATTTGACTCCGTACCAATAACTTATTAAATTGTACATGTGAAAGATAGCCCAAAAAGTTGAGAGAATGCTTAGATAATGAATTTATATAGATCTTTTCTGGTTGAAGCCACACATAAAAATGTTGGTGGCTGACTGGGCTTTTTCTTGGATCAAAGCATATTAGCTCACCTTCTTATTATCCAAAATTCGGTCGAATCGAGCAGGCCCCTACCTCTGAAAAGGTAGGAGCATCTAAGTAAGATGCTAGGCACCGATGGTAGAGATAAAGGCATAGGCTTCAGCAACAAGGGTAAGAGATGAAAAGGTAGGAGCATCTAAGTAAGATTTTTTATACTCTCTCCTTCCGAAAGAAGTACTTTTTTTTCTTCCTCTCATCAACATTGATAAAAATTGATAAAAAAATATTTCCATTTTCTCATCAGAAGAGGCCCACCTTTTGAAGTCAAAATGGATTTTCTTTGATATCTAACATAATGCATGAAAGGATCGTTGAATAACTATAGGATAGCCTGAAAATCATTAGCAAAGACTTCCACAAAATGTTCTATTTTTCCATATGAAAAATGTGTTCGATAAGTACTAGAGAAAATGTTGATCGTAAATGAAATGATTAGTTACGAAGAAAAAAGAATATGGATTCATATTCATATACATAAGAATTATATAAGAACAAGGAAAATCTTGGATTACTTTTTATAAAAATAGAATTAGATTGCTTTGGAATAATAAAACTATTCCAATTCAAATATTCATGAAGAAACAGTCGTAATAAATTCAAAGA
Source organism: Mallotus nudiflorus (assembly GCA_947683625.1). Lineage (NCBI taxonomy): Eukaryota > Viridiplantae > Streptophyta > Magnoliopsida > Malpighiales > Euphorbiaceae > Mallotus > Mallotus nudiflorus. Next base: position 122,681 of record CANTUR010000174.1, read on the forward strand.
AGAGGGATCTTTCACCCAATAGTGATGGATTTGAACCCATTTTTTTAGGTGGATGGGGTAAGGTATTAATACATCTGGCACATAATTTAAATATGGAAATTTATCCTCTAAAAAAGGAAATATTGAATGAATTGATCGTAATTTATTAGACTTTACTATCTCTGACCTTCTTAAAGAAGATACTAATCGTAGGGAAAATGGGATTTCCACAATAACTGCAAACCCCTCTTATATCATTTGATAATAAAAATTCTTGTTGTACCTAAAAAATGGATTTTGATTAGAATCATTAGCAGAAATAATCAAATGATTCTGTTGATACATAAGAATAATTAACCGTTGTACAATTAATAAACTAGATTTATTATCATAACCTACATTTTCCAACAAAGTTTATCTATTTAAACTGTAATCATGAGCAAATGTATAAATATACTCCTTAAAAATAAATGGGTATAGGAAGTCATTTTTTTTAGATCTATCGAGTTCTAAATATCTTTGATATTCCTCCATTTTTTTTGAAATGAAATTGGACTGAAGCAAGGATAGAAGATTTTTATTGGGTTATTAAATGATACATACTGCAATACAGTAAAAACAAAGTAGTATAAAAAAAAGAATAGATACCTCAAAAAGAAATAGGTAAACTCATTAACGGATTCCAATCCTCCCTTTTTCCATCTAATTGGCTTATGTTCATTATAGAATAAAAAGATAAAAAAAATGATTAGAAATCCTTTATTTTTTCAAGCCAACCGCTCTTTTGATTTTGGAAAAAATATCTTTATCAATATACTTTTTCTTCGACACATTTATCTCCCCTAATAAGTTAGGACTCATTAAAAGAAAATTGAAAATCTGCTCACATAAAAGACTTTCACACATTATGCACTAATTTCTTTTTAACGTCTAATTATATTAAATAATCATTCAAATTAAGAATGTAAGCTCGTTGTTTTTTTGTTTCCCCATAATTGGAACTGTAGGACTCTATCCATTTATTCACTCAACCCAACCTTGAATTCATTTATTATTATTATGTTTCGCACCAATAATTCAAATAAGATTTGGCATGATCTGATAAAAATGAAATATTCTCAAAATTCTACATTGATACGACATGTTGTTTTTTCCATTCATTCCTTTCAGGATCAGTCGTGGTCTTACAAACTATACCGATGATATGTACAAATCCCTTTCTTCATATAAAAGCGTAAAAGATATTAGCCGCACTTAAAAGATGAGTACTCTACCATTGAGTTAGCAACCCCCCCCCCCCCCCCCCCCCCCTCCCCATAAAAAAATTCAATTCTACAAACCTAATCAAAATAAATAAAGAGATTGAAGCACATGACACAATCAAAATATTAAACTAGCAAGAAATTAAATAAAATTCAAAATTCAAAGAAATTACATAAAGAAATTTCTAATCAATTCTGAACATAAAAAAATAAAAACAAAAAAAAGAGATTGAAAGATAAAGTCCATTTTTATAGACAACTTCTTCCTTATGCTACCCATTCTTAATATTTTCTCTTAATATTTTCTTTTATTTATATTTTATTTGTTATATGTTATATTTATGTCTTCGACTTAACTATTCTACTTAGATTTATTTATTATATGTATACATTTATTTTATTTTTTATATAAAAATAATAATTTTAAATATTCTTTATATTTTAGAATTTATAACCTTTTTTCAATCAAACAAAACGTTTGTATCACAACAAATTTAAGAAACCCATCACTTGAAAGAAGAATAAAACCAAATCAATGAAACAGGAATAAATAGATCCATAGAAAAGACCTAATTACCTCAGATTGTATTATATTTAGTTGATAGACCGTTGTCGATATAAATGCAAATAGATTAAGAAAAAAATACACAATGACGAAAACATTAGAATGACTTGCATTCAATTTAACTCAATTGAACAATTAATTAAATTATTTAATTAATTAATATAAAAATATAATTAATAATTAATAATTTAAATTAAATTAAATAGTATTAAAATTTATAGCATCAATCAAATAGATCGATAAAAACATCAAATCAATTAAATTGCAATTTAAGTCCTTTTTCTTCTTTTTTTTATTTACCAAAAAGGAAAAAATTGTCTGTACACAATTCATTCCCATGTGATACATTTTTTTAATTAAAAGAATTTGGTCAATTCCAACAAACCTTATTCTTGGACTTGAAATTTGCCCGAATTGTATCCGAATTGTATCCTTTCTCTTTTGATATTGAAAATATACTTGTGAACTTGTTACAACTTATTGATTAGGACTAACCCTGACTTCTTGCTCCTAAGAAATAAATCAATACTTTCTACTCAAACTCCATCATGTACTATTTACATTCCAACGGAAAAAAAATGAAGATTCTAGTGTATAACAAAACAAACGATGTTGAGCTAAGCACTTCATTCCTATATGCTAATATGCTAATATAGAGGATGGGTGTAAGAATCCATAACTGATTATGTCCTTCAAGTCACACCTTGCTTTCTACCACATTGTTTCAAATGAAGTTTTACCATAACAATATTTGAGTTTTGAATTGGTTCAACTGGCACATAGTAATCTCAAATTTTAACTTCTATTGGGGAGTTTATGTTTCTAAAGAACTATCATAAACACTTCAAATTAATCCCATATTTTATTGTATGAATATTTCTTGGTTTTCAATTCCAATTTAGAATAAGACAAAAGACAAAGAAATAAATTATTTTTAAATCCTCAAGTGACTCCATAGAATGGATTCGCCTATCTCACATTTCTTTGAGCCCCAAGGACTCATAAAAATCATTAAAAGGATTTTATTACTAAAGAATTGTTACTGAAATTCATTATGGATATTCTATGTTCAATATTAAAATTAAGTTAAGTAAGAGATGACAAATTTTTTACATGGAAACAAAGGTGTTAATAAAAAAAATGTAAAAATACATACATATAATCATTTCTTCATTTTATGAGTAGTTTATTTGACTTGAGTCTTTCTAAAATTTTTCCTAAATCCTAAAGTAAAATGAAAAGTGAATAAGATATATGAGTCAATCCCGCCCCCACTGTTAGATAGATTTAGAATTATTCATTAAAGCAAAAGACAAAATATCTCAAAATGCGGTTAGTTAAAAGAAACAACATATGAAACAAAACTTATGTAGTTTCTTTATATGTTAATGCGATTTTCATTTTAACAAGCACATACATTGAAATAGATATCTTTCATTATTAATACTAATTAATTTCTATGGACTTCCTGGATTCAATTATGTGGGGGATGATAAATCAAATAAGGAAAGATCTTTTTTATATATATAAAATAGTTGGGATGGAAGGATTCGAACCTCCAAATAGCGGGACCAAAACCCATTGTCTTACCACTTGGCCACGCCCCATTTGAATTTCTATTCAACACTAATAAAAACTAATATTGGTATTAGTTCTTCATCAATTCCCACCAAATATCTAGGAAATATATTAGCTTGTTGTTCGAATTTTTCTATGTATAGATATAGAATTAAATTAAATTTATTGATCATAATATATAATTCAATTAAGATATTGTATAAAAATATGATTTCCTCTTTGATTTGAGAATTGCAAGATTTTTTATTGGGTGAGTTTAATAAAGTTTAATAAAGAAGGCTTTTGGTCTGCCTTTCTTTATCTTCTTTTTTTTTCAATTTTTAGATCTTTTATCTTTTATATCAATAACATATTAATAACTCAATCAAAATAGAATGATCTTCAAGAACAAAATGCTTGATATGCTTAATATTTTTAGTTTAATTTGTATTTGTCTTAGTCTTAGTTCTGCCATTAATTCAAGCAATTTTTTCTTCATAAAATTGCCTAAAGCCTACACCTTTTTGAATCCAATCATAGATGTTATGCCAATAATTCTTTTTTTTTTTATTAGCCTTTGTTTGGCAAGCTCCTGTAAGTTTTCAATGAGATCTTTAATATTGCCCTAGAATAATTCATTATTTATTCAAGAAAAAAAAAATTATAGCAATTGATAAGATCAAATAAGTCTTATAGTATAAACTAAGTCTTTAAGTCTTATAGTATAAAGCATAAGCTCTTAATTCAAATATTGAAGTTATTGAATGAATAGTTATTGTATAAATACAAACATAAACGTGAGAATTCTAGATCAACCTACTTTTTTCTCATTCTAAACTTTTTCCATTGTGGATCTTCTTAGAGTCCTTTTTGTAGTCATGAAAAAATATTTCATTTTCGGTATGAAACCAATTATATTCTATATATATATATATATATATATATATATATATTATATAGTTTATTTATATTATTGATATCATATAGTTATTTTTATATATTATATATTGTATATAATAAAGTGTACATAATTTACTTTACGAAGAAATATATATAGTCATTCCCCTCCTTTGCAATTGACGTTTTTGCCAGGCTGTCTGCAAGCTTAGGGTGTCTAGCCTAAAACTCTTGAATTTTCATTAGTTGGGATTCTTATCTCATTGCATCCATGGTTCTAAACTTCTAATGGCCATAGGATCGTACAAAGCAAATTTTACAAGGTGAAGACTGAAGATAGGAAGGAACGTAGTTGTCCCAAAAGCGGAAGACTCTGCAGAGAGTGAAGGAGGACAGGAAGGCTTAGATTGTAGCAGCAATAGTTAGGATCATGAAATCAAGGAGGGTATTTATTGGATCATAACAATTTCTGGCCAACCCAATAAATATTAACAAAATTAAGAGTATTTTGTCAATATCAAGCTACAGTCACATACAGAGACATTACAATCATACAATTACATGGATATTTGAGAATCGAATATAAGAGTTCCAAACCTGCTACTTGATAATGCAAGCATAAGGAGGTGCAAGCACAGTGTTTGAAAAAAATTTTAGTTTCTCAATCATGGGTCTGCATTACATCTTCGAGAACTCAATGATGGGACAAAATTAAATTTGAATCTTAATTGAACTGAAGAAATGTCAATATTAAATCATATGCTTTCATCTACTTTTATGCTTTCAAAATCAAGAAAACTATACAAAACGAAAAATAAGCAACTAATTGATAGACAAAATAAGACCAAAATTGTAACAATAATAAGTACAATAAGGACAAATTTTACTCAATAATCTTGTGCAGTATCTAAGAGCACTGAATTCAAATATTTTACCACTTGGTCCACCTTTTCTTCAAGCTCAAGAGGAATGGCCTCCAGAGGCTCTTCGAGGATAAAATTAAAGCGTTCCATGAGCTCTTCATGTCCAAGATAAACAGGATCAGTGGCAGCAGAAGTTGAATATCCAGCGTTATCATCCATACTCACACAACTGAAATCAACACCACTGGCTAAAGAATCAAGAGGAGTGTCCTTATGAGGGACTTCGAGGATAGAATTAACGTAATCCACGAGCTCTTCTCCTTCAAGAAGAACAGGAGCATCAGCAGCAGCTGTTGAAGCAGTGGCAACACCGTCGGATAAAGAATCTTCCACCTTTTCTTCAGTCCTCTCAGGCGCTGGTATTGCATCAACCTTGAAGCGTTTGAATCCCATCTCTCGCTGATCACCAAGAACAATTCCATGGCTTTCACCTTCTTCTTCCAATTCAGTTGATTTTCTTTTCTTATGATTATTCTTAATACGACAAAGAGCAATCTTGGTGGTGTTGCTTCCATGAGGATCATTAAGAGAGTATTCTTGCATCAACCATCGACCGTGTTCAAATCTATTTTTCTCGTTCCGATAGGAAAAACTCTTCCGTGTCCATGAAATTTCTCCTAATCGGAATGATTTTCCTCTGCTAACGCCATGCCAAGTACCTCCACTGGAACCCACATTCCGATTATAATTGGAACCACCAGCTGAACCCTTCTTCTTCAAGAGGCTGAAGACATAAAGAAAGCCGTCACGGTTATAGGTTTCTCCACCAAGACTCTCCCAAATTTGCCATGGCTCTTGTTGTCCATACACGTCACAATCTTGAATAATCCACTGGTCTGGGACTGGGAGTGTTTCATTCACCCGATTGAATAGATAGTATCCAACTAGCTCTTCGTCTGATGGATAGAACCTAAAACCAGTTGGGTAACATGACAAACCATCCATTGCTGATTAATTGTGTAGTAAAGAGTGACTAACAGTCAACAAGCAAAACCCTAAAAACAAAATCAATCGAAGAACTCAATCACCGACTCAGAAACAATTTTGACAAATAGCGTGGAAAATAGTGCAGCTATAGAGTGACTGAGTGACTGAGTGATAGTATTGAATTTAGTGTTCCTTATTTATAAGGAACAGTTGTGGCTAAGACCCAAAACCCGCTGTTGACGGAGGCCACTTATAAATTTCCTTTTTTACTGAATTGTTTTTTATTCAGTACAAAAAAAAAAAAAAAAAAGGAAAACTTTTTGTTAGGGTAAACCCATTTAGCTGAGACTTTATATTTTTTACATGGCTCACTTAGACTTTTTTAATCTTTCTAATATTCACTTTAAACTTTATTACAAAGCGGAAAAAAAATTAGGGAAAAATTTGTGGAGAAATTGAAATTAAGATCAATAATATTTCTTATAGTTTATAATTTTACTAGATATTTAGAAAAATTACTATTATTTATATTCTAAAGTTTATTTTGCAATTATATGTTATTCTAAAGTTTACAATATGTTGGTTTTTGTTATTATTATTATGCATGATAAATCATATCAATTTATGACTTTTTTAAGAAAGACTTTTAGTATTCAGTATTTATAAGGGCTCCAACAAATTTTAATTTTAATTTGGGTAAATCCGTTTAGACTTTATAATTTTATATGTCTCATTCAAACTTGTAATCTCGAAACCCACCTCCCCCTCCCCTTTGGTAAAGAAAAAAATATTTCAATTTCATTTTTTTTCTTAACTTTTTAAACAAAGTAATTAGACAATAGTTTTGATAAAGAAATATTTATACTTATATTGAAATTAATTCAATATGTATTTTAATGTATTTACCTTAATATATTGAGCCATAAATAATTGGCGCTATTAGATTAAAAGACTAAAGTGGCAATTTGCTCCTTGAATTTTTTTCTCAAAGTACAACTATTTTTAGAATTAACCTTTTGAACTATTTAGCATAAATCCTTTTTAATTTTGTACAATAAACCTCAAAATTGAGAAAGTGAAGTACACAATTGCATGAGCAAGTGAAGTAATGTGAAAATACTAATATATATATTATTTTTATTCTTTTCTCTTTTTTCTTCCTCCCTTCACCTTATCCCTTTTGTTGATAATTAAAAAAATAAAAAATTTGTACCTACAAATTAAATTTCCCTCCCCTACCACCATCACCAATAGTTACATTTATAAGGAAGTTAAGACCTGCACTTTTTCATGGATTTTTTATTTTGAGGTTTTACTACTTGCAATCTGTAGTAGAATACACTGAAATTGTCATAATCCTAAATATTGTGTCTGTATATTCAGAATGAAGTCTAGCGAATCGAGTGGTTGAAGTAAGTATCAGGGCAATGAATTTGAATTGAATGTGACAACTCTGAATTGACATTTCTTGCTTGTGGAACCTGCATCGACGAGGAGAACGGGTAAAGGGGTGGGGTTTCCCCCATAAACATTCCAAAGCTTAAGTCAATAATGGTATGAGGAAAAAATATAATAAAGCAAATAGACATAATAGAATAGATAATAAAGGAGTAAAGGATGATTGTTTGTGATGATAAGGTGTTGGAATGATGGAATGATATTTTAGTGATGTTGTATGATGAGAAATCAATGACATGAGATATATTTATAGGAGAACGTATTGCTTATCAAACCTCTTAATAATATGATTTTTTAGTATTGTAGGATTGTCTTATTTATGATTTTACTTCCTTTGTAGAGTAATCTTCCTAATTGAAATAGACTTCTTTATTAAGCTTTCTTCTTATTCAAGTAATCCTCCTCTTTAGGGGAATGTAACCCGTATTAGAATAGGATACTGGTATGGGATATCAAAAGTCCCCCCTGAAAGTCTATTCGGATATGTATGTCCAATGTATTCGGGTTTGTAAGGTGATGGAAACATGAGTCTTTTGTCTAAAGAGAGACTGCTTGAATCACTGTATTTAATATGGAAGGGTGAGCTGAGGTGGCCAGCCTCAGTCATAAGAAAAGATAAAGCTCATTACCGAGTCTTGAAATCATCGTATAAAAACATCATTGAAGTGCTAATTGGACTTAAGTGCACAAAACCTGCAATAAAAATGTTTTGGGGTAAAAGATTAACCCGTCAATGTAGAGACAACACGACGAAACCAATCATCACTGGAGTTTTGATGTTCGGTACATTAAAAGCACAGCCCGAGTGCCAAACCTCAGTACTATAGGTGCGACCTAAGGGTGCTAGCTTCAGTCACTAGACTTAGATGCTCGAGGCTTAGATGCGAGGCTTACATGCTCGGAACCTCAGTACTGTAGAAGTGACCTGAGGGTGCCAGCTTCAATCACTAGAGTTAGATGCTCGAGGCTTAGATGCTCGGTGCAAGGACGCGAGGCCTAGATGCTCGAAACCTTAATACTACATAAGCGACTTGAGGGTGCCAGCTTTAGTCACTGGACTTAATTTTGGTGCATTAGAAGGGTAGCCCAAGTATCATATAGCCTCGATGCATTAGAAGCGTGGCCAGAGTGTCGTATGATGTTGCTCAGTTTATAAAGTTCAATGACTCTATTGATGGTAGCTACCTAGTCATAATATTTATTAATGTTAAGTTCGAACATTGTTGCTGTAGATGTTTGATTTTCTGAGCATTTGTTGTTTGGTAGTATTTTCACAAAAGGAAGGATGTTGGGATCTTGGTAGTGAGTCTGAGCCCTTTCAATCTGAGCTCCATAATATATAATAGTAAATTAGAGAGGATTTTTGAAATGGTGGAAGGTGGGTTTTTGAAGGATCAAAATTTTGGGCTTGCTCAATCCAAGTCATGGGATGAGCATTCTAGTTTAAGTGAAAGGCTAAGATTGCCCCTCTTCTTAAATAGAAGATTTTATGTGATGCTAGCTAGGATGTCTGGAAATTATGATTTGGTTTATCTAGCTATGTAGGGGGTATACTTGCCTCCATTCTTGAACTTTCTTTGTTAAATATTCTCTAAAATCTCTTTGAACAAGGATCTGCTATAGAGTAGGATTTGCCTGAGTGTTATTTGATTTGACTTTGAACATGAACGACCATTTGTTGTCTGAGCATGAGTGAGTGCTTATTCGAATTAATGTTTCTTGGAAATGTGTCTAATGTCTTTTAACAATTTCTACATGTTAATGTCGAGTGAGATAATCGAAATGTCCCATTGTTTGGAATGATGGGTGCTTTAAGGTAGCACCTCCATCTGTAATAAGAGATAAAAGAACAATGGTTTTAGGATTGTTTAATTGATCTTCATTTAATGGTCAATCATCATGTAATAAATATATCAAATGTAATTAATGTATGTTTATGCATAGATAATAATCATGTATTGGATGAACATCTAGGTGTAGATGTATGATCATGCCCATGTGTCAAGCTATAGTTATTCTTATAAGAATAAATAATTAAGTAAAGATAAATATAAAAATAAATAATTAAGAAGGAAAACTTATCACTTAATGACCTCTTATCCTGCCTATGAGTGAACAAATATTTATGTTCGTTGTGGATATGAATAATTATTGCTGATTAATTTAAAAAACTATTAATTCCTCTTGGAGCTCATGCTTCATTCATCTATTTTTGCTTTGCTATTCGAGCTCCTGCAAAAGAAATTAACTTATTAATATATATTTGTGAAGTTGTTGTCGTGGTTGCCTTGGATATTCCTATAATGCCAAAACTCAAGAGATGCTTGGAGATCTAGAGATGCCCAAGAAGTGAATGTCTGACTCTTCCATACTTGCTCGTTACTCAGAGTCTGAGTGTCCGTGAAATCAATGCCCAGTAGTAGATGCTCGAATTTCCAAGGCTTTAGTGGACAGTACTCATTTTGTTCGGATGCTCGGAATTTGAGTGCTTATAAAGGGTGCTTGTTGGATGCCAAATGTCCTAAGCTTAATTCTCGATTAATGCTCGGATATCAAAGACTTCGATGTTTATCAAAAACTTATTTATGTTCTTTGATGCTCAGGCTTAGATTATTTGATACTCAGACTTGGATGCTCAATGGTCTCATGCTTTGAAACTTCATCCCTCAGAACTTGATGGATGCTCACAAAGCAAATATTTAGTATCCAATGCTCATTTGAATTTTTAATGTATGGAATTTCAATGCTCAGTAATGATGAAAATAATTTCAGACCTACATTTCTGATTATTCCCCAACTTTAATCGTGCTTTGGTGCTCAGTTAGCTCAAATATTCAAGTGTCATTGCTCAGAAGCTCGATGCTTCGAAGCTTAGTGCCCAAAAGCTCCATGCTCGTTTCTCAGTGCTTGAAATCTCAATATTCAGTATTTGATGTTTGATGTTCACTTTATACTTGGTTTCAGTTTTGAAAACCATTTGTCGAATACTTGCATTCTTCAATCTCGGTATGAGGTCATATGGTCTAGCTTTATGAATTTAAAGAAAAACATGTAGATTTCCAGCTTCTTTCCATCACTACGTCTGATCTGGGTGTCAAACTACTTTTAAGCCTCGATGCTCGAATGCTCGGTGATTCATTTTAGTTGCCCAACTGTCTTACTATTTGCTATGAATTCTAACCTTAGAAACTGTTGCATCAATAGTATAACTTTCTTTAAAACTCAGGTGCGTCAATAGAAGGCTAATCCCACAGCAAGTCAGTGGATAAGAATGCCATTGCAACATTGTTGAACCTTTCATGCCTTATGACTTGATCATCTAACCACACAACTCTGCTAATGCAAAGGATCTTAAAGCTCATCAATATCATGATCGTAGATGGATAGATCTTAAATGCCATGCCTTTGCGTTCTGTACCTTATCGAAGAAACAATGAAGTTATTGCTTATAGTTTGGAGCTCATTCTACCAATAATTTTTGAGCAATTCTTTATACACCAATCTACTGCTTGGGTAATTAAAAGCTTGAAGCTACACAACTCCATCAATCGGTTGGGCACTTTAAATCTGTACTTCAACTATCTCAAATCATGTGTGCCTCCTTCACTTGATGATAAGCTACTAACCCCCAGAGGTAAGTTCTGAAGCTAAGATCATATTGTAAACAACATGATCAACTTTTGAGGAATGTGCATTATAAGAATGGATCAATCTTCCGTGCAAAGCAGATAAGAAAGTATTGCCCTGACGATCTTTGCACTATTTCAATCTAAATTTGTCACTAATGACTGAATTGGATTCCTTTATGATTATTCTTAGAGAAATTATGATTTTGTTATGTCTTTAAGAGGTCGAGCTAAATTCCTAGCAAGCAAAGATAATTCAGAATTGAATTTGATTTTTCCCATAGATGGAACCACTTGATAACTCCGAATTGATATTTCTTGCTTGTGGAACCTGCATTGATGAGGAGAATGGGTAAAGGGGTGGAGTTTTCTCCATAAATACTCTAAAGCCTAAGTCAGTAATGGTATAAGGAAAAAATATAATAAAGAAAATAGGCATAATAGAATAGAGAATATAAAATAAAGGAGTACAGGATGATTGTTTGTAATGATGAGGTGATGGAATGATGTCTTGGTGATGTTGTATGATGAGAAATCAATGACATGAGATGTATTTATAAGAGAAGGAATTGCTCAAATCTCTTAATAATATGATTTTTTAGTCTTGTAGGATTGTCTTGTTTATGAGAGAATGAGACTTCCTTTGTAGAGTAATCTTCCTAATTGAAATAGACTTCCTTATTAAGCTTTCTTCTTATTCAAGTAATCCTCCTCTTTGGGGGAATGTAACCCTTATTAGAATAGGATACTGACTTGGGATATCAGGATGGGTATAGATTGGAAGAATTGGATGGGTATAGAGAGGAATATATATGTATATATCTTAAAAGTAATTTCTATTGCCAAATTCTTTGTATTATTTATTTTAATAGACTAATGATTAACAAAAATGAAACATAAAAAAAGTTCATGGATATATTCATTTGCTAATGTGAAAATTAAACTAAAAAATTAATAATTTTTCTATCTTAAACTTTCATTTTTTTGTCATTATATCCTTAACTTTCATATTTTTTTGCAAATATATTCTTACTTTCATCTTTTTAAGCAAAGCAATTAGACAATAGTTTTGATAAAGAAACATTATTATTTCTATAGAAATTAATTCAATATGTTTTTTAATGTATTTACCTTAATATACATGCAATAACCAATATTTTTATTTATTAATTTTAAAGGGGAATTGTTGTGTTTTAAATATTATTTTATTCAATTAGTGTTAAATGAGTATTTTTAATAAAATTTATTGTTAAGAGTTTTATTAAAATTATTTATTTAGTGTATATTGTATATATGAATTTATTTAAGTGTGTGTGTATATATATATATAACAAAAGTAAAAGTAAAATAACAACAAACAAACAAACAAATGTGGCTGCTACCATTTTTTCTTCTTCTTCCTATTGTTTTCTTTTCTTTCCTTTTCTTTTCCTTTTTCTCCCTCCCACTCGACACCACCACCAACCACTGCCACCATCACTACACCGGCTAGCCACCATTCCACTACCTCTACTCAACGTCACCACCAACACCTCTAGCCATCAGCAAGCTTCCTTTCTTCTTCTTCCTCTTGTTTTCATTTGTTGCTAGATTGTTGAAGGGCTCACCGGTGACATTTCCAACCACCTCAAGTGACACTGCCAGTCTTCATCAGAAGCTCTCCCTCTAGGCTTCGTTTCCCCCAACTCAATTTGTTTGGGCAACTCCGGTAACAACTTCAATTTCAAGAAATTGATTTCAGGTTAATTTTTAGTTATTTATTTGATTGAGCTTGAATTTGATTTAATTAGATATAGTTTCCTTGAGATAAATTGAAACTGAGCTTGAAATCTTTCTAATTGTGATTTTTATTTATTTTTAAAATTTTTTCAAATTTTTCGGGTTCGGTTGCTGTTCTAGCCTAAATTTTTTTTATTTTTAATAAATTCTATTAATTATGTAGATTAAACTTTGTTAAGGAAGTTTTAAGAAATTATGCATGGAAATTTAAATATGAATTTTTAAAGATTATGTATAAATATGTATTTTTGGAAAAATATTAGAAATTGGAGAATTATTTTATTTTAATTAAAATTGTTCTTAATTATTTTGTTTTATACTATTTTGATTTTATAAAAGTGTAAAAATAATTTTTATAATTATTTTTCCAATTATTAATTATTTAGTAGTTATTTTGGAAAATATATGAAAAATAAATTTATTTATTATTTTTGTGCCCAAATGAGCATTTTATTATTTTTATGATAATAATAAGTGATTTTAATAATTATTTACAATTTATGCTAATTTATTTGACAAACATAAATTTTATGCTATTAATGAATTTTATTAGCAAAATATTATCTAATAATTAGAATCTTATTATTTATTTGGAAAATAAATTTTTTTAATATTTTTATGATATATTTTGATAATTTGAGAAACTATATTATTTGATTGTATATTTTGTTACGATGGTTCTCGATTGGGCGTGAATTGTATTGTATAGAGATATCCGTTTTACAAATGAGACTCTACTAAAATTTCAGTAAATTTCTCGTAAAACATAACATTGGGGATGTGTTTAGTTTTGAATCTTTTATTAGAGTCATGTCTTCGATCATGTATTTTCTTAAAAATTTAGAATATATAAGATTATGATTTTATCCTAATTATTTTATTATTATTTTTCTATAGCTGCACCAAAACTGAAGCCTATAGGATAAGGTCAGTTGAGTTATCTTACAAGAGCGCATTCCACCTGTGATTTATTATTTTATGTATGCATTACATGTAGAAAATATTTTTGGCATCCATATTTTTAATAAATATGAATTTTATTATGCTATATTGCATTAAATTTTGAATTGTTATTGTTATTATATATATGTGTAATTTGGATGCTACTTATATTTAATATGATTTTATTATTTTATTTATAAAATATTATTTTGGAGGATAGTTGTAAAATGTGCTACCTAGTGGACTACACTAGGACTATTGCATAGCAGTACACTAGATGCTATGCTATAAATTTTTATTGATATGAGATATGATTAAATTGATTATTGAGATTTGTGGTTAGAGAGTGGTGTGACTGCGAAAGCTCGGTTGACCTAGTGTCTCAAAGCTTGTCATATTGGTAGTGAGACTGCAGGAGTTTAATTGACTTAATGTCTCGAGGCCAGTCTATTTTCCAAATTTGAGAAAAAAAATTTTGTTTTTAAGTGAACCTTTTGGCTAGTGAAGTTTAATGTCTGAGGTTGCGGAATATTTTAAAGGTCTGTTTTAATCCTCCACCTAAATCTTACTAAATTTATTTGTTTGTCATAAAATGCGATTTCAAGCATCTGTATAAAATACGTGTATAACTTACATAAATATAAATATAAATATATAAATACTATATTGATTGCTTGTATGCTTAGGTTGCATGTATATATATAATAATAATTCATTCAGTAAGGTCCAACCCCCCTCAATTATTTTTTCAGATCCTTTTCATCAGACCTCTTATAGTAATCCTCTGTACCGGACCCTTTCTTCACTTGCTAACTTATATAAATTTTGAACTATCACTCCTTATATTAATTAGATGTGGTAGTAGTAGTATGTTTTGTTGTAGTATTTTATATTGTTATTGATTGAGGTTTGTATTTGAATATTTATATGAACATATTTTATTATGATATGATATGAAAGTTATTTTGGATTTAAAATTTTTTAATTATGAGGGATATTTTTTGTTATGTTTTGTATGATTTTTATATTTTAGCTTGCTATGAGTTTCGAATTCGTAAGAACTCTCGTTCCCTAACGCCAGTCATGAATCCTGAGTTTGGGTCATGATAGAGCTATAAATAATTAATGCTATTAGAACAAAAGACTAAATTGTGGCAATTTGCTCCTTGACCTTTTTCTCAAAGTACAATTGCTTTTAGAATTAGCTTTTTGAACTATTTAGCACAACCTTTTTGTAAATTTTGTACAATAAACCTCAAAATTGAGAAAGTCAAATACACACTTTGAAAAGAGTCCTAAAGGAGGGCTGAATGGGACTATCAAATAAAAATGAGAAATTAAAAGAATTCTCTACAAGAATTGAATGAGAGTTAAGAAGGAAGAATGAAGAACACAAAGATTTAAGGAGTTCGGATTCAACAACAATCCTATGCCTCCACCTAACTTATCCCTAAGTTAGGATTTTCAATCGCCTACAATCTTATTCACAAGATTGAGAATATACAAGAGTTTTATGGCTCACTCTTATAACTTTATAACATGAGTTTTCAAGGCTCACTCAGAAAACCAAATCCCATGTGTTTCATTGGACAATACTTAAACCAATTCCTTTAGAAATAAATCTCACTTCCTTTCTAATCTATCCCAAGATTTAAGATGAAGAGATATTCTATTTCTAACACACAACCAACTCTTAGAAGAGTTATACAAACAAAGAATTATTTAAGAGAACTTGAGAGCTTAATTGAAAGCTTAAAAAAGAATGAATGATAACACGTTTTCTTAACTTTCATTCAGCTCTTAATGTGTTTATATAGACATACACTAAAAATATAGTTGTTGGAGGAGGTGCAAATAATGTGTCCAATGTCTATATTTTGAATTCAATGTTTATAATTTTGAATTATTGAAGGTGATGCTGTCAAACAGCTATACATGGATTGAAATCGTAATTAGCTACTAAAAAGATTTGATTTTTCCCACACTTTCTTTATAAAAGTTTTATATATTTGACTTAGTTTTCCATATCATTTTTAATTACCTCAATTGGGCTTCTGTAGCTCAAGATATGTCCAAATTACTAAGAGCTATGCATTCTAAATGCATACTACTGTTAGACAGCTATGTAAAATTTGAACTTGTGATTTTATATTGAAGACGTTTGAATTAACGCAAACTTTCTTCATAAAATTTTTAGATATTTGACTTAGATTTCCATATCATTTTTAATCACCTCACTTGAGCTTCTGTAGCTCAAGATATGTCTAAAATACTAAGAGCTGTGCAATCTGAAATGGCAGCTGCACATGTTAATTTCGACTTAATATTTGCATACTCAAATGAACTCGGATTTTGACAAGCAAGCCCAATTCAAAAAAATCAAGATGTATATTTGAAATTTCAAGAAGATAACTTTCTTATTATAAAGCTTTAAGGATTTCAAAAGCCTCATTGAATTTCAGATGTCAAATCAGCCCAAGATAATCATACTTCATTTTAACTTCCAATGGAGTCCTAACTTATACACATTGAAACAAACAAATTAAATACTCAAAATTAAGTTTTTTAAGATCAAAATTAAAATTGATTGTTGCTAAGGTCAACAATCTCCCCCTTTTTTTTTTTGACAAACTTATTTTGAGCTTGATAAAAAATAATATAAAGTAAAGTGTGTGGTAATATTTGTGATAATAATGATACTAAATGAAATAAAATATATTTCTTTATTTCTCCCCCTACGAATATGGACATGATAAGAAGTATAAATTTATAGCTTATTCCCTTTGACAAAAAAATATAAACAACATAAAATATAGTATGAGGGATAAAAACATGACATTCTTATCACAAATGTATTAAAAATATAAAATATGATAGCATGATCATTTAAATCAATGTTAGGCAATGTGAGGAAATAATTTGAAACTTATATGCATATAGTGCTACTAAAATGTATCACTTCCTATAGGAATAAAGCAAAGATATACCAAATCTTTGTAAAAATATTCATTCCTTATCAAATATCAATATAATTCCTAAGAACTATAAATTTATAGATTATTCTCCTTGACAAAAAAATATAAACAACATAAAATATAGTAGAAGGGATAAAAACATGGCATCCTTATAACAAATGTATTAAAACATAAAATATGATAACATAATCATTTAAATAAATGTTAGACAATGTGAGGAAATAATTTCAAACATATATGTATATAGTGCTACTAAAATGCATCACTTCCTATAGGAACAAAATAAAGATACACCAAATCTTTGTAAAAATATTCGTGCCTTATCAAAGATAAAAACAATTCCTAAAAAGATAGTCATGCCTTATCAAAGATAAAAACAATTCCTAAGAAGAAATTATATATGAATTATGCATGTATAAACACAATAATAAAATATTACACACATGTATAGTAATGCATGCCTTATCAAAGATAAAAACAACTTGTAAGAAGAAATTATACATGAATTATTCATGTATAAACACAATAATAAAATATTATACACATGTATAGTATTACATGTCTTATCAAAGATAAAAACAATTCTTAAGAAGACATTGTATATGAATTATGCATGTATAAACACAATAATAAAATATTATACACATGTATAGTAACAAATAACAAACTCAAATATATTTCTCTCCCTTTATCAAAAGCAAAAAGAACAGAGAGAGATATAAAGGGAAAATGAAAGTAAAGATACTTAAAATTTTTATAAAATATGTCATACATAATAAAGTAAGCAAAATAAGGTCTTTTGTCACATATTGTGTACGACAAAATTAGCTATAATGTTAATATGCATGCAAAAATTTAAATAAATTTTCTCCCCCTATATCAAAAAAAATATAACATGTCACTAACATAAACTCATTTTTTAAGGGAGTTTTAAAATTAAAAACAAACTAAGTACAAATGTTAAAAACAATTAATTAGGTACACATGCAAACTCAAATTATTTCTCCTCTTTTGACAAAATGAAAAAGGAAATTTAAAAAGATAAATCAAATATAAGCTGACGACTAAAAACAAATTAAAGATCAAAATCAAAATATTTATCAATCAAAGTAATCACTAAGCACAACATGATTTCATATGAAAATAGTTCAACCATCAATTAAATATAAAATCAAGATAAACTAGAAACATCAATCATGCTCAGTTCATGCTTAATGAAATGTAATCTCTCTTCATTGAGAGGTTTGGTGAAAATATTTGCAAGTTGATTATTTGTATCAACAAATTCAAGTGAGATATCACCAATTTGAACATGATCACGCAAGAAATGATGTCTAATGCCTATATGCTTAGTTCTAGAATGTTGAATGGGATTTTTGCTAAGGTTGATAGAACTTGTATTGTCACATTTAATTGGAATGTGATCAATTTTTACACCATAGTCTAACAATTGTTGTTTTTTCCACAAAACTTGTGAACAATAAAGACTTGCTGCAATATATTCAGCTTCAACAGTGGACAAGGCAACTGAAACTTATTTCTTGCTAAACGAAGAAACTAAACATTGTCCTAAAACTTAACAAGTTCCAAAAGTGCTTTTCTATCTAATAAACTACCGATAAAATATGCATTAGAATAACTAATCAAGTCAAAGGATGAACTCCTAGGATACAAAAGTCCTAAATTCATTGTACCATAAAGATCTTTGAAAATTCTTTTGATAGCATTCAAATGAGACTCTCTAAGATTTGATTGAAATCTAGCACACAAGCAAATAGCAAACATAATATCAGGTCTACTAGCAGTTAAATAAAGAAGAGATATGATCATACCTCTAAATCGCTTTTCATCAATCGATTTACCATTCTTATCTTTGTTAAGTTTGGTTATAGTGCTCATTAGAGTTTTACTTATCTTAGCTCCATCCATGCCAAATTTCTTGAGAACGTCTCTTGCATATTTGGCTTGATTAATGAAAATCTCATTTTTGCATTACTTAGTTTGTAGTCCAAGAAAGAATTTGAATTCACCCATTATACTCATCTCAAATTCTCCTTGTATTAAATTAGAGAATTCCTTACACAAGCAATGGTTAGTAGCACTGAGTATAATGTCATCAATATCTATTTGAAAAATTAATAAATCATGTTTGGATTTCTTTATGAAAAGAGTTGTATCAACTTTTCCTTTAAAGAAACCTTTCTCTAATAAAAAGTTGCTCAATCTTTCATACTAAGCACTAGGAGCTTGTTTTAATCCATATAATGCTTTGAAAAGTTTGAATACATGATTTGGAAAATCAAAGCTTTCAAAACCTAGAGGTTGTTCAACATACACCTCTTCTTCAATAAAACCATTTAAAAATGAACTTTTAACATCCATTTGATAAAGTTTGAAATCCATGAATGATGCAAAAGCAAGTAGTATCCTATTTGCTTCTAACCTTGCAACCGGGGCAAAGGTTTCTTCATAATCAATGCCTTCCTCTTAATTAAAACCTTTAGCTACTAGTTTAGCTTTGTTCCTAGTTATGACACCTTATTCATTCATCTTATTTTTAAACACCCATTTAGTGCCTATAATAGAATGATGTTTAGGTCTAAGAACCAAGGTTCAAACCTTGTTTCTCTCAAATTGATTTAACTCTTCTTGTATAGCAAGGATGTAAAATTCATCACATAAAGCATCATCAATATGTTTTTGTTCAATTTGAGAAATAAAGGCCAAATTAACAATAGACTTTAATTGAGATCTAGTAGTTACCCCTTGGGTAGTGTCACCTATAATGAGGTCTTAAGGGTGAGCTTACTTGAAGCATCACTATATACCACATGTTTGCCTTCTTCAACTGGCAATGATAACACTGGTTTAGTAATTAACTTTTCCTTCAAAATTTCAAAGCTTAGTTGACATTCATGAGTCCAGTAGAATTTCACATTCTTTCTTAATAATTTTGTCAAATGAGATGCAATTATTGAGAAATCCTAAATAAACCTTATATAGTATCTTACTAAACCTAAGAAACTTTGTGCTTCTATCATATTACTAGGTGGCTCCCAGTTCATAGTCATGGCAACTTTATTAGGATCAATGTAAACCCCTTTCGTAGATATCACATGTCCTAGAAATGTAACTTTAACCAACCAAAATTCACATTTACTGAACTTCGCATACAATTGTTTACTTCTTAAAATCTCTAGCACTATCCTCAAATGCTCTTCAATTTCCTTTTTTGACTTCGAATACACTAAGATATCATTAATGAATATGATTATAAACTTATCCAGATATTGCTTGAACACTCAAGTCCATAAATGCAGCTAGTGTATTTGTCAATCCAAACAGCATTACCAAAAACTCATAATGTCTATGTCTTATTCTAAAAGAAATCTTGGGAACATCTAACTCCTTAATCCTCAATTAGTGGTATCTGAATCTTAAATCTATCTTTAAAAGTATCACAACTCCTTATAATTGATCAAATAGATCCTCAATTCTCAATAGGGGATACTTATTTTGAATAGTAACCTTATTTAGTTGTTTGTAATCTATGCACAATCATAACAATCCATTCTTCTTCTTCACAAACAGTACAGGTGAACCCTAAGGAGAAAAACTAGGTTGAATAAATACTTTATCTAACAATTCTTGTAATTGCACTTTTAACTCCTTCAGTTCAATAAGAGCCATTCGATAAAGTGGTTGGGAAATAGGCATTGTACCTAGTAATAGTATAATTTCAAACTCAATTTCCCTTTAAAGTGGTAGACTTAGAAAATTTTCTACGAATACATCATCAAATTCATTTATAATAGGTAACTCATTTATTAGCACCTCTCCCTTACTTTTATCTATCACAGAAGCTAGGAAAGCTTTATAATCTTTTCTCAAATATTTCATCGATGTCATTGCTGATATAATCTTAGTGGTTGCTTTCTTACCTTCACCCATAAAACTTATTTTCCTTCCATCTTCCATTTCAAAATCTACTTTCTATTCATAGTAATTCATATTTACCCGATATTAACTTGGACCATCCATGCTCAGTATAACATCAAACTTGTTAATTTGCCCGATATTAACTTAGACCATCCATGCCAAGTAACATCAAACTCATTAATTGGCAATGGTATAAAATTTCACTTCATTTCAAGTTCTCCCAAACTCACAAGAACATCCTTGATTACTGACTCACAAATTACACTCGTTCCTATTGCCATACTCATAATTACAAGATCTATTCTACCATAGGACGTAAGATTATTATGCATGGAAAATGTAGATGACATGAATGAGAAAGTAGCACCAGGATCAATTAAAATATGTGCTAACTTATTTGATATATAAGCCATACCGTAATCACATCCACTGCATTCTCAATATCACACTTTGCCACTGTATATACTCTTGTTGTTACACATTCCCAGGTACATTTGTTTGCCCAACATCTCTATTTTGGGATGGTAAAGCCATTTGACTTGCTTTACTTTGAACAACTACAAGTCTAACCGGATTTAGCAGCCTTTTAGCTCTATGATTCCTTAGAGCATTTGAACCTTAAACTGATTGTTCTCTCGATACTTTCTTTGGGCACTCATGAGCATAGTGTCCCATTTCATTATATTTATAACATCATTCTCCACTATTACCACAATTACCAAAGTGGTTCTTACTGCACACATTGCACATAGGGGCAATATTTCTTCCAAATTGAACATTAACTGGTTTGGGTGGTGCCTTTGGTTGTCTTATAGACATACCACTTCCCTGAGGCCTTTTATTTCTTCTTGTCCCTATGTTATTCCTTGAATATGGAACTTTTTATTTCCACTTCTCCTCTAAGGTTGTTTAGAACTTCCTTCATTATATTGAGACTTTGCACAACTTGCAGTCTCCAACTCCATATCCAATCTCTCTTACTCCATGGCTTTCTCAACCCAACCACTAAAAGATGTGCCATCATACAAGTTTAACTTCCCATGTAAAGAGATATTCAATCCATCTTAAAATTTCTTACTTTTCATTTCCTCAGTGGGATAGACATCCTTAACATACTTGTACAAGTCTTTAAACTTGTTAGTATATTCCCTAACAACTATAGCACCTTACATCAAATTCATAAAAGATGCTTTCTTCTACTTTCGATATGTTTCAGTTAAGTATTCCTTATTGAATTCCTCTTTGAATACTTGCCAAGTAAAAGTTTCTCCATACATATTCTTAATTCGAGTTAACCATTCATCAGCCTTGTCAAACATTAAGCCATACACATTCTTGGTTTTTTCTTCATCTGTTAACTGTAATATGTTAAAGGCTTTATCTACTATTTTAACCCATCTATCAGCTTGACCGAGGATTAATGTCCCATGAAAATTGTATGCCCCATATTTCTTGGCATGTTCAATAATATCTCCTGGCTTTTTATACTTTTCTTTTTCAACCATCACAGCTTCCATAATACTTGCCAAGTTAGTAGCATCTATATATACTACTAGTGGCACTTGCAGATTTTGCACATTCACCTGCTCTACAAGAA
This sequence comes from Mallotus nudiflorus, assembly GCA_947683625.1. Lineage (NCBI taxonomy): Eukaryota > Viridiplantae > Streptophyta > Magnoliopsida > Malpighiales > Euphorbiaceae > Mallotus > Mallotus nudiflorus. The sequence goes on from CANTUR010000174.1 coordinate 145,107, forward strand.
TCTATGGTTGACAGTTATTGCATGCTCTCCTTGGAACATTCTCAAAAATTAAGGCAAATACTATAAGTTCTGAACTATATAGTTAGCTACCAGCTCGAGCATTTAATGACTCATCGTCATTACCTACTAACACTAATAATGATGGAGATAATTCTTATTATGATGCTCGATTCCTAATCAAATGACTAGCCCATTCTATAAGATTCTCATTACCTGGTTCGATTCCTTAACCTAGGCCTCTACCTTTACCACGACCTCAACCTCCAATAAGACCACCTCTAATCCTGGCCATTTATTAATACCCTAAAATTTAAAATTAAATACTTTAATATCACTTGCCATAAACCTCAAATTCACAAGTAATAGATCCTCTAAAATTTAGTCTTTTTTAATGTCTACAAAAATCTAGAAACCTAGGGCTCTGATACTAAAATTGTAAAGGTCACACCCCTCCCCTCTGGTACCACCATATAATATCATATTAAAAATGATGGTACAGTAAGAAAGTGGCATTACCTAATCACCTTCACGACACTTAACAAGATATCACTTGGGTTGCATATAACATAAGCACACATCCTTGAATATTTTAACGATGGCAAGTAGCATTTGATTACATAATATAAATATATAAAAGATTAGGTGTCATGTCACCTGAACATTAGCATTTAAAGAAAATATAATGGGAATACCAAAAATAGAATCAATAGTGTATATGGAAATAATAACAGTAGAGGATTTGCACAAAAATTATATTAACAACTCAATCGAATCGATTTGGAAAATATATAACATTATCTTCTTATTTCACAATTGTTGAATTTATTATTCACCTACTTTTCTCAAGGTTTTACATAATTATTTTAAGCGTATTGTCACAAAATTTGAATCTAAGTATAATTCATAAGTATAGAAATTTTGAGCATTAAAACACAATTATACATGTCTAGATATTTTATGCTTTTAATTTGACTTGCACATACTAGACATGACCTAAAAATAAATTGACTATATCTCCCAAAATAAAATTTACAATTAACTCCTTCTTGGAGTCAAATCATCGCATAGCACTATCTCAGAGCAAAATAAATAATAGCTCTTTCTCATAGCAAAGTGGATTATAAGATTAGTATGTATACTTAGTTACCACATAAATTCGCCGTAAAGGCTTGTGAATTTATCCACTGTCCCAAAGACAGTTTTATTTTATTTCCATTAGCCAACACTACAATTAACCGCTTTAACAAACTTTGCATAGAAAATAAACTATATTTACGTATATATATAAATATGTCAAAATAAGACTTGTCAAAAACCCCAATAACAGTACTGGACATGACAGTCACAACATATCACATAATAATTTGTTAGGGTCACACTTACATTCATGATTATGTAGCATTTTTAGGATTTCAAAGGTAAGTATGCCCAAATTCACTTGCACGAGTTTTATTAGTAGAAGTTTAACCTTATGTAGGAGGATTCAAAAATTATAGAATCACCAAAGGTTTAAGCCATTGATTATTCATATATTTATTTCCACTCTTACTCATCCGAGCATAAATATAATGTAAAATCATACTTAAGGATTATTATTTGCAAATATTCTTTTAATTGTTATTTTAATTAATTGTACTTGTTTTTAAATAATAATTCCATTCTAGGAAGAATAAATTATCAAACATTAATCACTACCATCTTAATAAATTTGTCTAATATTCGAAAGGTGACCATGTCATAACTTATTTAAACATAATTTACAAAATATATAATTTACTGTGGTTTACTTTCAAAAATATATTTCAAGTTCTACAACCTCAACTCAAGTCTCAATTATTACCTTTTGACTAAAATTTAATTTACTGTTAAAACCAAATTTAGTGCTTAAAATATCCAAATAACAAATTTTTAGCAACTAAAAAGTTCATTGTACTCATCAAGAATTATTTCTAATCGAAGTTCCAAAATTACTCATTGTTAATTAATTACCAAAATACAGTTCCAAGCCTTGATTAATTCAGATTCATAGAGCATATTCATGAGTGTGGTTAAGGTAATCATGACTAAAATCCAAGTCAATTAACTAGAGCTTTAGTGGTGTTAACCAAAACACAAAGATCATAAGTTAATCATCATTTAATTTAATAACAACAAGGTGACCTTCTTGTTGACATTATGCAACACTTATCAAGTGTACAAGTATTCATATTCTAATGTCCACATTCTTATTTACAAGGGGTGAATTCTTGACAGCAAATCCATGCTCTTTCCCCCTCTTTCAAATTTCAATGCTCTCAAATCAAGCACTTTAATCAGTTATATAAGCACCATTTCTGCACTTTAGATTACTAAATTCTGCATTTTAATTACTGCAAATTCTGCATTTTAGCATTAGAATTCTGCAGAAATTTAGCATATATGACAGCAATCAATTTGTAGATTTTGAAGGAAACTAGTACAACCAATTTTTTCCAAGAATTTAACACAGAAGTAAGCAACTTCTGGGGTTGCTTGGGAATGAATTTTCAACAAAAAATTTGATATAACACAACAGCAATTTTTGTTGACAACACAATTAAAAATTCTTGATAATTTAAGACAAGAAGTTTTCCATGTTTTCAAGCTAGTTGTGCAGCTGATTCCCGAAAGAAATAACAAGAATAAACAACATAGCTTAAAGCCATTTGATACTGAAATTCAACATAATCAAATGGGATAGAAATCAACTTTAAATTGAATAATTGAGCCAAACTTAACATTTAAACAACCCAAGAAATAACAGCACCGAAAACTCAAGAGTTCAACAAAAAAAATAATCAAGAATGTATCAAGGGATCATTGAAAAATACTCACAATCAGAGCTAATCTCCACTTTATCCCCTCGCTGCTTTGACAGATTCTAAACCAGGGTTAACAGTAGCTCCTAAACACCATTCATCAAAAACTTCTTAGTTCTAGCACAAGGCTCAACATTTTACAACATGCATTCTTCAAGATTTCTGTATCTAAATCTCCATGCATGTAACTTCTATCTAAACTAATCCATACTTACATTAATCTTACCAATCACCTATTGCTTCTTACCTTAATGTTTGCTTGATCAATTTGAACTCAACCTATTCAAGCTCTTGGTTTTTTTTTTTAACTCGTTACTGATCTAGCTCACTTGATCTTCACTACTAAAGCAAGCTAATATCTTATTCTTGCTTCTAAAGAAGAAATGGAGTCTTGAAACTCATTTCCATCCACATGCAAAGTGAATTCCTCCCCATTTAGCTTTCCTCCTTCACGTTTCTTCCTTCCAAATGCAAAGAAGTCTTCTTTTCTCTCTCTCTCTCTCTCTCTCTCTCTCTCTCTCTCTCTCTCTCTCTCTCTCTCTTATGTGTATACATATATATATATATAAGACTAAGTGTAAGGTGATATTAACATGCAAGTTGACACCTCACCACTTAATCATTTTAAATTCTTAATTGAATCCTTATTATCGTTATTATTATTAATCCTAATTTTATAAATGAGACATGTGTCCACTTACATGCAATTAACTTGACACCTCATTCACTCTTTACAAATACACCCTTACTTCTTTCTTTCCTCTACAATTGCATCCTTCAAATTTTAAAGTTTCTTTCTATTAAACCCTTAACTCGATTATTTCTTATAAATTAAGCCCTTACATTAATAATTCCATTAATTTGGGACTTCATTAATTTCTTAAATTCAATCATTTAATCAAAATAAATCATCAATTTATCATGTCCAAGGACACAGATGTGACAATCAGAGTATGTGTGAAGGACCCACTGATAATTCTCTTGCAAATCAACATAACTAGTTTAGATTGAAAACCAAACAGAAGAAGAAATAGAGGAGGACCATGGCTACTTAAAAGAATCTAAAAAAAATTAGCTTCTTAAAAAGGAGAAAGTAAAACCATCATCAGAAATAACCTGCCATGCAAATTTATATAACAAAGCTTGATTTAGCTAAGAAGGATTCTTTAAACCAATGCCACCTTCCTCAAGAGAAGCACAGCAAACATACCATTTGACTGTAACAATTTTTTGACTTAACATCACCTGTCCAAAGAAAATTCTGAATTGATTTCTCCAATCTTCTAAGCATGAGAATTGGCCATTTATAAACCATAAAAGAGTGAAGAAATGAGTCATAAATAATTGAATTAATAAGAGCTAAATGACCCACCATCGACAAAGTATGACCTTTCCATTTATCAAAATTGAAAAGAATTTTCTCTATAATACTCTACAGTCATCTTCATTTTGATGCACCAATAAACAAAGGAACACCAAGATAAGCAAAAGGTAACGAACCCTAACAAAGGCTAGCAAAAGAGCTAAGAGAAACCATACAACTACTAGGCACATATTTGCCAAAATAAATTTTAGACTTATTGCAATTAACACACTTTCCTGAAATGGGGCCATAGTCATAAAAAATTTGAACAAGCCTCTAAGTATTAGCTATAGAAGCCTGACAGAAAATCGATACATCATCTGCATATAAAAGATGAGAAGGTCAATGAGCAATACCTAGAGCATGCATTGGAACTAAAATTTGAATATCCAAAGAACAAACCAACCATCTATTTAAACAATCTTCTACTAAATAGAAAATCAATGGAGATAAAGGGTCCCCTTGATGAACTCCATGAAAGCAACTAAAATAACCCTGGGAAGAGCCATTAATAAGAATAAAAAATTGGGCAAATTTAAAAATATTCTGAATCCATGAACAAAAAGTAGTGGAGAATCTAAAACTCTACAAAACCAAAATGATGAACCCCAAATCAAGGTATCAAAACTTTCCTTATATGAATTTTGACAACCATATTACTACCATAGTAATGAGTATTCAATAAATTAACACATTCTAAGGCAATAGCAATACAATTCTTAAAGTTGTGGCCCTTAATAAAATTGAATTGATGTGGATAAATTATCTTTTTGGCAACATTGGCTAATTTGTCAGCAAGACTTTTAATAATGATTTTAAAGATAAAATTGCCTAAAACACTAGGAAGAAACTTATCAAAAACATCAACATTAGGCATCTTAGGAATTAAAATCATAAATTGGAATTAAGTCCATGGAAAAATGATCATGTAACAAAGAAATGACGAACAGTTGCACAAACATCCTAGCCAATAAAATCCCAACAATTTTTATAAAATAAGCTAGTAAACCCATATGGCCCAGGAGCACTATGGGGATCTATAGAGAACATAGCATTTTTAATATCCATTTCTAGAGGAACTCGAAGAACAAAAGAGTTATCTTCTTGAGAAATCAAAAAAGGGAATAATATCCCGAACTAAGGAAAAATCCAAATCACCATAGGAGCCATAAAAAAAGGTGGCAAATAATTAATAATATGATCCATGGCCACAGTATTATTAGAAACAAAAGAATTATCAATAACCAAGCTATGAATTCCGGTTTGAGGGCCACGCCAAGTAAGTAAACTAGGAAAAAATTTAGTGTTTCTGTCACCATCCTACAACCATTTAACTCTACATTGATCTTTAAGTAAACAATGCTTACTTTCAAGGTGCAACTATAAATTTTGATGTGTTTTAAGTTCTTGAGAATGAAGCTCTTCTATGAAACCATGATTAGATATAGCTGCTTGAATATCCACCAATTTTTACTTAGCTAAAGAAATATTAACTTCCACATGACCAAAAGTATTCTTATTCCAATTGCACAGAAAAACCTAGAGAAATTTAAAATTTTTCATGAGAACTAACATAGGATTACCCTAAAAAGAAAGAGAACTCCAAAATCCTAAACGTCCAAGTGAAAAGATGGATGTGTAGTCCACATAGAGTAAAATCGAAAAGGATGATGACCTATTGCTTATTTTTAACAACAATTTAACAAAAGAGGATTATGGTCTGATTGATGGTGCACCAGAGCAAAACACTCTATAAATATCCAAAAACCAAGAGCATGAGTATTATAAAAAGCTTGGTCAAAGTGAATGTTGATACGTTGATCACTAAATCTGTTATTAGTCCATGTATTAAAAAGACCCTCTAATGTCTAAACAAGTGAGATCACATGAATTCATAGCATTAGAAAATTCATTACATGAGCAAATAGAAGGAGTATGGCCTCCTTGTTTTTCATAAGCACAAAAATATGAATTAAAGTCACAAAAGACATATAAGTTACCACCACAAAGAGAAAAAAAAATATGTGAAAGGTTGCTTTAAAGAAGTATATGTCAAGAAGTGAGAACACTTGCATGAACACAAGTAAGATCACGCGAATCAGCCTCTAAATAAAATTTGATGGTGATTTGTTGATATGAACTAGCTAAAAAGGAGACATTGCCAACACCAAGAGAGTTAGAAACTAGCACCTAAATAGAAGAAGCATTGTCCGCCACGATAGAAAAGCCTAAGGAAGACCAAAATCAAAAATTGATTCCATCAAAATCAATTTTTAGGTCAACAATACATAACATCCGAATATATATATATATAAGAATAGTATGTATATATATATATATATATATATATATATATATATATATATATATATATAGTAAGAACAGTATGTATATATACATATAGCAAGAGTAGTATGTATATATATATATAGTATACTCTATTTTTCGACTAAATATTTAACTATTAATGGTACAAGAATTTCACTTTCTAGCATTCAAACTTCAATTTCTTATACGATCTTAACAACCTATAAACTTCAATTATTTTTCTAAAATTTAAAAAATTATTTGTTATTATTTTTTCTTTAATCTTTAAATAAAGTTTGTATTTTTATTATTTATGTTTATGCAAAGTAAAAATATTATTAAACATATAATTAAACACACACATATACATACATACATATATATATATATATATATATATATATATATATATATATATATATATATATATATATATAAAGGGAGCAATACTAACCCTCTTGTCTTGATAGAACAAGAAATTGGCGATTACCTCCCCCCCCCCTCTTTTTCTATTTCATATATATTTTAATACATATATATAAATATATAATTTTGAATTTTCAAGATCTCATGCATACTAAGACCGAAATCTTATCCATTTGTAGATGGAGCTTCGACAGCAGCTAAGTCTAGAGGGCAGTTATGACCATTACATTCATGCATAACTTCCACACCAAGGTTAGCGCGATTGATAATATCAGCCCAAGTGTTAATTACACAACCTTGACTATCAACTACAAATTGGTTAAAATTGAAACCATTTAGGTTGAAAGCCATAGTTCTAATACCTAAAGCAGTGAACCAAATACTTGCTACCAGCCAAGCAACTAGGAAAAAGTGTAAAGAACAAAAGTTGTTGAAACTAACATATTGGAATATCAATCTGCCAAAATAATCATGAGCAGCTACGGTATTAAAAGTTTTTTCCTTTTGACCAAATATGTAACCTTTATTAACAAATTCATTTTCTGTGGTTTCCCTAATCAAACTAGAGTTTACTAAGGAACCATGCATAGCACTGAATAAGGAACCGCCGAATACACTAGCTACACTTAACATGTGAAATAAGTGCATAAAGATGTTGTGCTCAATGTGGAATACAATCATAAAGTTAAAAGTACCGAAGATTCTTAAAGGCATACCATTAGAAAAACTTCCTTGACTTATTGGATAAATTAAGAAAATAACAGTAGCAGCTACAATAGGAGATGAATATGCAATAATAATCTAAGGGCGCATACCCAGATGGAAACTAAGCTCCCACTCACGACCCATGTAACAAGCTACACCAAGTAAGAAGTGTAGAACAATTAGTTCATAAAGATCGCCATTGTATAACCATTCATCAATAGATGACGCTTCCTATATTAGGTAAAAATTCAAAAATATAGCCGCAAAAGTAGGATAATGGCACCAGAAATAATATTGTTTCCATAAAGTAGAGATCTAGAAACAAGTTCACAAATACCATCAATATCTACTAGAGGGGAAGCAATAAAAGTGATAATAAATACAGAAGTTGCAATTAATAAAGTAGGGATCATCAAAACACCAAACCATCCAATGTAAAGATGATTTTCAATGTTCGTTATCCAGTTACAAAAACAACCCCATAGGCTTTTTCTTTTGCATCCCTCTAAAATTGTAGTCATGGTAAATCTTGGTTTATTTAATTATCAAGGACTCCCAAGAACATGAATTCTCTATAAATCAAAATAGATAATTGAGGGCTTGTGATTCAACAATATAACATGGCTTATATATATATGTCAACCAATACCAACATCCATGGATATATTTTTATGATCTTATCTATCTAGATTAATTAGGATTTTTCTCACTAAATTTGAAATTTTAAGTGAATTAAAAAATAGAATTCAGAACTGAAATTTCCATACATACAATATAGGATTTCATCTTATCGTAATGATTTCAATATGATAATCATAATGGGTTTCCCGAGACTCAAAACCGGAACTAATTAGATCGAGTAGAAATTTTCCTTATGAGAAAATAGGAAAAAAAAATCCTTCTCCAAGTTGTGCTTGCATTTTTCATTGCACACAGCTTTCCCTATGTATACGTCGAACCGAACCCCCAGTTCCCTTACAATACCGAATCCTTTACAGAAGTTGAAAACTTAGTTGCTCAATCCTTACTCGTATATTGTATGAGCATTTCGTAAGAGAAATGAATGAATTGTTTATTACTTCTGCATCATTTAAGGAAAATTTTGATTTACATGTTTTTATAACCAATTATTCATAACTAGCTAAATCATTAATAGAAATAATATCCAAATACCAAACCCGTCCTCTATATAACCTGTGCGAAATAGGAGAAACTCTTGGGAAGATCAAAGAAAGAATATGTTCTTCCTCCATAAAAAATCTTCTAACAATTTCGAACCTAATTTTTTAAAAAAGCACATATAGTACTTTTGTGTTTACAAGCCAAAGTTTTAACACAAGCAAATCAAAGTATATGTTTTATTTGATACAAATTCTTTTTTTTTAAGATCTGCTATAATAATGAGAAAGATTTTTGTATATACGCACAAATCAATCGATAATATTAGAATCCGTGGAATCAACCTAGGCCGATTTACTAATGGGATGTCCTACTGCATTATAGAATTTTATTTTTGCCAATTATCCAATTAAATTAATAATTGGAACTATTGTATCGAGTTTCTTCATAGTATTATCTTTATCTATTATAAATTAATTTTCTAATATTTGACTCCATAACAATAATTGATTAAATTGTACATGTGAAAGATAGCCCAAAAAGTTGAGAGAATGCTTAGATAATGAATTTATATAGATCTTTTCTGGTTGAAGCCACATAAAAAAATATTGGTGGCTGAGTGGGTTTTTTCTTGGATCAAAGCAAATTAGCTCACCTTCTTGTTATCCAAAAATCGATCGAATCGAGCAGGCCCTTGCCTTTGAAAAGGTAGGAGCATCTAAGTAAGATGCTAGGCACCGGTGGTAGAGATAAAGGCATAAGCTTTAGCAACATGGGTAAGAGATGAAAAGGTAGGAGCATCTAAGTAAGATTTTTTGTACTTTCTCCTTCCGGAAGGAGTACTTTTTTTTCTTCCTCTCTTCAACATTGATAAAAATTGACAAGAAAATATTTCCATTTTCTCATCAGAAGAGGTCCACCTTTTAAAGTCAAAATGGATTTTCTTTGATATCTAACATAATGCATGAAAGGATCCTTGAATAACTATAGGATGGCCTGAAAATCATTAGCAAATACTTCCAAAAAATGTTCTATTTTTCCATAGAAAAAAATGTGTTCAATAAGTACTAGAGCAAATGTTGATCGTAAATGAAATGATTAGTTACGAAGAAAAAAGAATATGGATTCATATTCATATACATAAGAATTATATAGGAACAAGGAAAATCTTGGATTACTTTTTATAAAAATAGAATTAGATTGCTTTGGAATAATAAAACTTATTCCAATTCAAATATTCATGAAGAAAGAGTCGTAATAAATTCAAAAAAGAGGGATCTTTCACCCAATAGCGAAGGAATTGAACCCATTTTTTTAGGTGGATAGGGTAAGGTATTAATACATCTAACACATAATTTAAATATGGAATTTTATCCTTTAAAAAAGGAAATATTAAATGAATTGATAGTAATTTATTAGACTTTACTATATTTGAGCTTCTTAAAGAAGATACTAATCGTAGGGAAAATGGGATTTCCACAATAATTGCAAACCCCTTTGATATCATTTGATAATACAAATTCTTGTTGTACCTAAAAAATGGATTTTGATTAGAATCATTAGTAGAAATAATCAAATGATTCTATTGATATTTAAGAATAATTAAACATTGTACAATTAATAAACTAGATTTATTATCATAACCTACGTTTTCCAATAAAGTATATCTATTTAAACCATAATCATGAGCAAATGTATAAATATACTCTTGAAAAATAAATGGGTATAGGAAGTCATTTTTTCGAGATCTATCAAGTTCTAAATATCTTTGATATTCCTCCATTTTTTTAAATGAAATTGTATTGAAACAAGGATAGAAGTCCATTGAGTTAGCAACCCACCCCCCCCCCCCCCCCCCCCCCCCCCCCCAATAAAAAAATTCAATTATACAAACATAATCAAAATAAATAAAGAGATTGAAGCACATGACACAATCAAAATATTAAACTAGCAAGAAATTAAATAAAATTTAAAATTCAAAGAAATTACATAAAGAAATTTCTAATCAATTCTGAACATAAAAAAAAAGAGATTGAAAGATAAAGTCCATTTTTATAGACAACTTCTTCCTTACGCTACCCATTCTTAATATTTTCTCTTAATATTTTCTTTTATTTATATTTTATTTGTTATATGTTATATTTATGTCTTCGACTTAACTATTCTACTTAGATTTATTTATTATATGTATACATTTATTTTATTTTTTATATAAAAATAATAATTTTAAATATTCTTTATATTTTAGAATTTATAACCTTTTTTTCAATCAAACAAAACGTTTGTATCACAACAAATCTAAGAAACCCATCACTTGAAAGAAGAATAAAACCAAATCAATGAAACATGAATAAATAGATCCACAGAAAAGACCTAATTACCTCAGATTGTTTTATATTTAGTTGATAGATTGTTGTCGATATAAATGTGAATAGATTAAGAAAAAAATACACAATGACGAAAACATAAGAATGACTTGCATTCAATTTAACTCAATTTAACATTTAATTAAATTAATTAATTATTTATTTAATATAAAAATATAATTAATAATTAATAATTTAAATTAAATTAAATAGTATTAAATTTTAAATTAAATATAATATTAAGTATATTTATATTTAATATGTTATATTATGTATTTTCATATTTAATATAATATAATTAGAATATATATTTTATATAAAATATAATATTTTTAAGTTTTTAAGTAAGAAAAAAAAAATACGTATGTATTCTGTATGAATAAATTATGAATAGAACAAGAGGGGAGGGGGGGAATAAAGAAGTTCTATAACCCTCTTACTTAAAATTAAAATATCATGAACAGTTCTTATAGGTTGAGCACCTTTTTCAGGGAAATATAGAATAGTAGAAACATTTAAATTAAATAGGTTTGATTTTTTAGAGGATTATAAAAACCCGCTTTCTGAAGATCTATATCTTCTCTTAAGAATTGAATATCAATTGCAACGATTTGATAAACAGCTCATTGGGATAGTGATAGAAAAAAAAGACCCCCCGTAGAAACATATAAGAAGTTTTCCCCCTCATATGGCTCAAGAAAAATGATTCAAAATTCTATATCTGTCTAGAATTATAGCATCAATCAAATAGATCGATAAAAACATCAAATTAATTAAATTGCGATTTAAGTCATTTTTCTTCTTTTTTTTTATTTACCAAAAAGGAAAAAATTGTATGTACCCTCCTAACTCAAGTTGGATAACTTTCAAATTGCTCAAAGAGAACCCTTTAAGTTTAAGTGTTTCATTTTTCATTTATTAATTTCATTTATTGAGTGATCTCTAATGCCCTTTCTTTTGTTTCAATTTTTTTTTATAATAATAATAGAATGTATCATTCTAATCTAATTGTTGACACAATTGAAAAGTGTATTTCCTTATTCTAGGATCCTTTATCTTTTCCTCTAGTGGTTGGGTTTAGACATTACTTTGGGGACCTTTAATCATTTCAAAATGGTAACAACATACCATTTTTTTATGATTTCTTTCTATTAAAGACTCAGACTAACATAATTGATTCCCATGTGATACACTTTTTTAATTAAAATAATTTGGTCAATTCCAACAAACCTTATTCTTGGACTTGAAATTTGCCCGAATTGTATCCTTTCTCTTTTGATATTGAAAATATACTTGTGAACTTGTTACAACTTATTGATTAGGACTAACCCTAACTTCTTGCTCCTAAGAAATAAATCAATACTTTCTACTCAAACTCCATCATGTACTATTTACATTCCAACGAAAAAAATAAAGATTCTAGTGTATAACAAAACAAATGATGTTGAGCTAAGCACTTCATTCCTATATGCTAATATGCTAATATATAGGATGGGTGTAAGAATCCACAACTGATTGTGTCCTTCAAGTCACACCTTGCTTTCTACCATATTGTTTCAAATGAAGTTTTACCATAACAATATTTGAGTTTTGAATTGGTTCAACCGGCATATAGTAATCTCAAATTTTAACTTCTATTGGGCAGTTTATGTTTCTAAAGAACTGTCATAAACAATTCAAATTAATCCCATATTTTCTTGTATGAATATTTCTTGATTTTCAATTTTAATTTAGAATAAGACAAAAGATAAAGAAATAAATTCTTTTTAAATCCTCAAGTGACTCCATAGAATGGATTCGCCTATCTCACATTTCTTCGAGCCCCAAGGACTCATATGGATTTGTTACTGAAATTCAATATGGATATTCTATGTTAAATATTGAAATGAAGTTAAGTAAGAGATGACAAATTTTTTACATGGAAACAAAGGTGTTAATAAAAAAATGTAAAAATACATACATACTATCATTTCTTCATTTTATGAGTAGTTTATTTGACTTGAGTCTTTCTAAAATTTTTCCTAAATCCTAAAGTAAAATGAAAAGTGAATAAGATATATGAGTCAATCCCGCTCCCACTGTTAGATAGATTTAGAATTATTCATTAAAGCAAAAGACAAAATATCTCAAAATGTGGTTAGTTAAAAGAAACAACATATGAAACAAAGCTTATGTAGTTTCTTTATATGTTAATGCGATTTTCATTTTAACAAGCACAGACATTGAAATAGATATCTTTCATTATTAATACTAATTAATTTCTATGGACTTCCCGGATTCAATTATGTGGGGGATGATAAATCAAATAAGGAAAGATCTTTTTTATATATATAGAATAGCTGGGATGGAAGGATTCGAACCTCCAAATAGCGAGACCAAAACCCGTTGTCTTACCACTTGGCCATGCCCCATTTGAATTTCTATTCAACACTAATAAAAACTAATATTGGTATTAGTTCTTCATCAATTCCCACCAAATATCTAGGAAATATATTAGCTTGTTGTTCTAATTTTTCTATGTATAGATATAAAATTAAATTGAATTTCTTGATCATAATATATAATTCAATTAAGATATTGTATAAAAATATGATTTCCTCTTTGATTTGAGAATTGCAAGATTTTTTATTATGTGAGTTTAATAAAGCTTAATAAAGAAGGGTTTTGGTCTACCTTTCTTTATCTTTTTTTTTCAATTTTTAGATCTTTTATCTTTTATATCAATAACATATTAATAACTCAATCAAAATAGAATGATCTTCAAGAACAAAATGCTTGTTATGCTTAACATTTTTAGTTTAATTTGTATCTATCTTAGTCTTAGTTCTGCCATTAATTCAAGCAATTTTTTCTTCATAAAATTGCCTAAAGCCTACACCTTTTTGAATCCAATCATAGATGTTATGCCAATAATTCTTTTTTTTTTATTAGCCTTTGTTTGGCAAGCTGCTGTAAGTTTTCAATGAGATCTTTAATATTGCCCTAGAATAATTCATGATTTATTCAAGAAAAAAAATTATAGCAATTGATAAGATCATATAAGTCTTATAGTATAAAATAAGTCTTTAAGTCTTATAGTATAAAGCATAAGCTCTTAATTCAAATATTGAAGTTATTGAATAAATAGTTATTGTATAAATATAAACATAAACATGAGAATTCTAGATCAACCTACTTTTTTCTCATTCTAAACTTTTTCCATTGCAGGTCTTCTTAGAGTCCTTTTTGTAGTCATGAAAAAATATTTCATTTTCAGTATCAAACCAATTATATTCTATATATATATATATATATAGTTTATTTATATTATTTATATCATATAGTTATTTTTATATATTATATATTGTATATAATAAAGTGTATAATAAAGTGTATTGAAATCAAGGAGGGTATATATTGGATCATAACAATTTCTGGCCAACCCAATAAATATTAACAAAATTAAGAGTATTTTGTCAATATCAAGCTACAGTCACATACAGAGACATTACTTTCATATAATTACATGGATATTTGAGAATCGAATATAAGAGTTCCAAACCTGCTACTTGATAATGCAAGCATAAGGAGGTGCAAGCACAGTGTTTGAAAAAATTTTAGTTTCTCAATCATGGGTCTGCATTACATCTTCGAGAACTCAATGATGGGACAAAATGAAATTTGAATCTTAATTGAACTGAAGAAATGTCAATATTAAATCATGCTTTCATCTACTTTTATGCTTTCAAAATCAAGAAAACTATACAAAACGAAAAATAAGCAACTAATTGATAGACAAAATAAGACCAAAATTATAACAGATAATAAGTACAATAAGGACAAATTTTACTCAATAATCTTGTGCAGTATCTAAGAGCACTGAATTCAAATATTTTACCACTTGGTCCACCTTTTCTTCAAGCTCAAGAGGAATGTCCTCCAGAGGCTCTTCGAGGATAAAATTAAAGCGTTCCATGAGCTCTTCATGTCCAAGATAAACAGGATCAGTGGCAGCAGAAGTTGAATATCCAGCGTTATCATCCATCCTCACACAACTGAAATCAACACCACTGGCTAAAGAGTCAAGAGGAGTGTCCTCATGAGGGACTTCGAGGATAGAATTAACGTAATCCAAGAGCTCTTCTCCTTCAAGAAGAACAGGAGGAGCAGCAGCAGCTGTTGAAGCAGTGGCAACACCGTCGGATAAAGAATCTTCCACCTTTTCTTCAGTCCTCTCAGGCACTGGTATTGCATCAACCTTGAAGCGTTTGAATCCCATCTCTCGCTGATCACCAAGAACAATTCCATGGCTTTCACCTTCTTCTTCCAATTCAGTTGATTTTCTTTTCTTATGATTATTCTTAATACGACAAAGAGCAATCTTGGTGGTGTTGCTTCCATGAGGATCATCAAGAGAGTACTCTTGCATCAAACATGGACCATGTTCAAATCTATTTTTCTCGTTCCGATAGGAAAAACTCTTCCGTGTCCATGAAATTTCTCCTAATCGGAATGATTTTCCTCTGCTAACGCCGTGCCAAGTACCTCCACCGGAACCCACATTCCGATTATAATTGGAACCACCAGCTGAACCCTTTTTCTTCAAGAGGCTGAAGACATAAAGAAAGTCGTCATGGTTATAGGTTTCTCCACCAAGACTCTCCCAAATTTGCCATGGCTCTTGTTGTCCATACACATCACAATCTTGAATAATCCACTGGTCTGGGACTGGGAGTGTTTCATTCACTCGATTGAATAGATAGCATCCAACTAGCTCTTCGTCTGATGGATAGAACCTAAAACCAGTTGGGTAACATGACAAACCATCCATTGCTGATTAATTGTGTAGTAAAGAGTGACTAACAATCAACAAGTGAAACCCTAAAAACAAAATCAATGGAAGAACTCAATCACCGACTCAGAAACAATTTTGACAAATAGCGTGGAATATAGTGCAGCTATAGAGTGACTGAGCGACTGAGTGATAGTAAACTTGATTACAAAGCGGAAAAAAAATTAGGGCAAAATTTATGGAGAAATTGAAATTAAGATCAATAATATTTCTTATAGTTTATAATTTTACTAGATATTTAGAAAAATTACTATTGTTTATATTCTAAAGTTTATTTTGCAATTATATGTTATTCTAAAGTTAACAATATGTTGGTTTTTTTTATTATTATTATGCATAATAAATCATATCAATTTATGTTTTTTTTAAGTAAGACTTTTAGTATTCAGTATTTATAAGGGCTCCAACAAATTTTAATTTTAATTTGGGTAAATCCGTTTAGACTTTATAATTTTATGTCTCATTCAAACTTGTAATCTCGAAACCCACCTCCCCCTCCCCTTTGGTAAAAAAAAAACAAAAGTATTTCAATTTCATTTTTTTCTTAACTTTTTAAACAAAGTAATTAGACAATAGTTTTGATAAAGAAATATTTATATTTATATTGAAATTAATTCAATATGTATTTTAATGTATTTACCTTAATATATCGAGCCATAAATAATTGGTGCTATTGGAATAAAAGACTAAAGTAGCAATTTGCTCCTTGAATTTTTTCTCAAAGTACAACTGTTTTTAGAATTAACGTTTTGAACTATTTAGCATAAATCCTTATTAATTTTGTACAATAAACCTCAAAATTGAGAAAGTGAAATACACAATTGCATGAGCAAGTGAAGTAATGTGAAAACATTAATAAATATATTATTTTTATTCTTTTCTCTTTTTTCTTCCTCTCCCTTCACATTATCCCTTTTGTTGATAATTAAAAAAAATTCTTTAGGGTAAAAGATTACCCTATCAATGTAGAGACAACATGACAAAACCAATCATCATTGGAGTTTTTATGTTCGGTGCATTTAAAGCACAGCCTGAGTGCCAAACCTCAGTACTATAGAAGCGACTTGAGGGTGCTAGCTTCAGTCACTAGACTTAGATGCTCGAGGCTTAGATGCTCGGTGCAAGGATGCGAGGCTTATATGCTCGGAACCCCAGTACTGTAGAAGCGACTTGAGGTTTCCAGCTTTAGTCACTAGACTTAGATGCTCGAGGCTTAGATGCTCGGTGCAAGGATGCGAGGCTTAGATGCTCGAAACCTCAATACTATAGAAGCGACATGAGGGTGCCAGCTTCAGTCACTGGACTTAATCTTGGTGCATTAGAAGGGCGGCCCAAATGCCATATAGCCTTGGTGCATTAGAAGCACGACCCGAGTTTCATATGATGTTGCTTAGTTTATAAAGTTCAATGACTCTATCAATGGCAGCTACCTAGTCATAATATATTATTGATGTTGAGTTCGAATATTATTGATGCAAATGTTTGATTTTCTGAGCATTTGTTGTTTGGTAGTATTTTCACAAAAGGAAGGATATTGGGATCTTGGTAGTGAGTTTGAGCCCTTTCAATCTGAGCTCCATAATATAGGATAGTAATTTAAAGAGGATTTTTGAAATGGTGGAAGGTGGGTTTTGAAGGATCAAAATTTTGGGCTTGCTCAATCCAAGTCATAGGATGAGCATTACAGTTTAGGTAAAAGGCTAAGATTGCCCATCTTCTTAAATAGAAGATTTTGTGTGATGCCAGTTAGGATGTCTAGAAATTATGATTTGGTTTATCTGGCTATGTAGGGGGTACACTTGCCTTCATTCTTAAACTTTCTTTGTTAAATATTCTCTAAAATCTCCTTGAACAAGGATTTGCTGTAGAGTAGGATTTGCCTGAGTTTTATTTGATATGACTTTGAACTTGAACCACCATTTGTTTCTGAGCATGAGTGAGTGCTTATTCACATTAATATTGCTTGGAAATGTGTCTAATGTCTTTTAACAATTTCTACATGTTAATGCCGAGTGAGATAATCGAAATGTCCCATTGTTTGGAATGATGGGTGCTTTAAGGTAGCACCTTCATCTGTAATAAGAGATAAAAGGAAAATGGTTTTAGGATTGTTTAATTGATCTCCATTTAATGGTCAGTCATCATGTAATAAATATATCAAATGTAATTAATTTATGTTTATGCACAGAAAATAATCATGTATTCGATGAACATCTAGGTGTAGATGTATGATCATGCCCGTGTGTCAAGCTATAGTTATTCTTATAAGAATAAATAATTAAGTAAAGATAAATGTAAAAATAAATAATTGAGAAGGAAAACTTATCGCTTAATGACCTCTTGTCCTACCTATGAGTGAACGAATATTTATGTTCATTGTGGATATGAATAATTGTTACTGATTAATTTAAAAAACCATTAATTCCTCTTGGAGCTCATGGTTCATTCATCTATTTTTTCTTTACTATCCGAGCTCCTACAAAAGAAATTAACTTATTAATATATATTTGTGAAGTTGTTGTCATGGTTGCCTCAGATATTCATATAATGCCAGAACTCATGAGATGCTCAGAGATCTGGGGATGCCTATGAAGTGAATTTCTGACTCTTCCATACTTGCTCGTTACTTAGAGTCTGAGTGTCCGTGAAATCAATGCTCAGTAGTAGATGCTCGAATTTCCAAGGCTTTAGTGGACAGTACTCATGTTGTTGGGATGCTCGGAGTCTGAGTGCTTATAAAGGGTGCTTGTTGGATGCCTAATGTCCTAAGCTTAATGCTCGATTGATGCTCGGATATCAAAAACTTTGATGTTTAGCAAAAACTTATTTATGTTCTTTGATGCTCAAGCTTAGATTCTTTGATCCTCAAACTCTGATGCTCAATGGTCTCATGCTTTGAAACTTCGTCACTCATAACTTGATGGATGCTCACAAAGTAGATATTTGGTATCCAATGCTCATTTGAAGTTTTAATGTATGGAATTTCAAGGCTCAGTAATGAAGAAAATGATTTCAGACCTACATTTCTAATTATTCCCCAACCTTGATGGTGCTTTGTTGCTTGGTCAGCTCAAATATTCAAGTGTCAGTGCTTAGAAGCTCGGTGCTTTAAAGCTCAGTGCTCATAAGCTCCATGCTCGATGCTCGGCGCTTGAAATCTCAGTGTTCGGTATTTGATATTTGATGTTCACTTGATACTTGCTTTCATTTTTATAAACCATTCATCAAATACTTGCATTCTTCAATCTTCGTATGAGGTCATGTGGTCTAACTTTGTGAATTTAAAGAAAAACATGTAGATGTCCAGCTTTTTTCTGTCACTACGTCTGATCTGGGTGTCGAACTAATTTTAAGCCTTGATGCTCAAATGCTCGGTGATTCATTTTAGTTGCCCAACTGTCTTACTATTTTCTCTGAATTCTAACCTTAGAAACTGTTGCATCAATAATATAACTTTCTTTAACCCCTTTCTTTTTTTTTCTTCTTATCCCCCCTGCTGATGAAGTTATGGTAATGTGAAATGGTCATTTGAGTTTGACCATTGCCAAAAATTCCATCTTCTAAGTTCTTGATTTGAATTATATCTTATTTTTAGTATTTATAAATTTGAATGGAGTAGGACATTTGGACTAGTAGCGAGCTTGCTTCTTCCAATGGCCCATCTTCTTGCATTTCGAGCAAAGGTCAATCTTGGTTCATTTTCCATGATAACTCATCAACATAGAAGGCTAATCTCGCAGCAAGTCAGTCGATAAGAATGCCATTACAACATTATTGAACCTTTCATGCCTCATGACTTGATCATCTAACCACACAACTCTGCTAATGCAAGGGATCTTAAAGCTCATCAATATCATGATCATAGATGGAAAGATCTTGAATGCCATGCCTTTGAGTTCTGCACCTTATCGAAGAAACAATGAAGTTGTTGCTTATAGTTTGGAGCTCATTCTGCCAACAATGTTTTAGCAATTCTTTATATACTAATCTATTGCTCGGGTAATTAAAAGCTTAAAGCTACATAACTCCGTCAACCAGTTGGGCACTTTAAGTCTGTACTTCAACTATCTCAAATCATATGTGCCTCCTTCAATCGATGATAAGCTACTAACCCCCAGAGGTAAGGTCTGAAGCTAAGATCATATTATAAATAACATGATCAACTTCTGAGGAATGTGCATTGAAAGAATGGATCAATCTCCCATGCAAAGCAGATAAGAAAGTATTGCCCTGACGATCTTTTCACTATTTCAATCTAAATTTATTACTAATAACTAAATTGGATTCCTTTATTATTATGCTTAGAGAGATTGTGATTTTATTGTGTCTTTAAGAGGTTGAGCTAAATTCCTAGCAATCAAAGACAATTCGGAATTGAATTTGATTTTTTCCATAGATGGAACCATTTGATAACTCCGAATTCATATTTCTTGCTTGTGGAACCTGCATTGACGAGGAGAATGGGTAAAGGGGTGGAGTTTCCCTTATAAACACTTTGAAGCTTAAGTCAATAATGGTATAAGGAAAAAATATAATAAAGCAAATAGGCATAATAGAAAAAATGAAAAATAAAAAAAAGTTCATGGATATATTCATTTGCTAATGTGAAAATTAAATGAAAAAATTAATAATTTTTCTATCTTCAACTTTCATTTTTTTTGTCATTATTTCCTTAACTTTCATATTTTTTTTTGCAAATATATTCTTACTTTCATCTTTTTAAACAAAGCAATTAGACAATAGTTTTGATAAAGAAATATTATTATTTTTATAGTAATTAATTCAGTATGCTTTTTAATGTATTTACCTTAATATACATGTTATAACCAGTATTTTCATTTATTAATTTAAAAGGGGAATTGTTGTGTTTTAAATATTTTTTTATTCAATTAGTGTTAAATGAATATTTTTAATAAAATTTATTGTTAAGAGTTTTAGTAAAATTATTTATTTAATGTATATTGTATATATGAATTTATTTAAGTGTGTGTGTATATATATATAACAAAAGTAAAAGTAAAATAAAAACAAAAAAACAAACGTGGCTGCTACCATTTTTTCTTCTTCTTCCTATTGTTTTATTTTCTTTCATTTTCACTTCCTTTTTCTCCCTCCCACTCGACACCACCGCCACCATCACTACACCGGCTAGCCACCATGTTGCCACCTCCACTCAACATCACCACCAGCACCTCCAGCCATCGGCAAGCTTCCTTTCTTCTTCTTCCACTTGTTTTCATTTATTGCCAGATTGTTAAAGGGTTCACCGGCGACATTTCCAACCACCTCAAGCGACATCACCAGTCTTGATCGAGAGCTCTCCCTCTAGGCTTTGTTTCCCCCAACTCAATTTGTTCGGACAACTCTGGTAAGAACTTCAATTTCAAGAAATTGATTTCAGGTTAATTTTTAGTTATTTATTTGATTGAGCTTGAATTTGATTTAATTAGATATAGTTCCCTTGAGATAAATTGAAATTGAGGTTAAAATCTTTCTAATTGTGATTTTTATTTATTTTTATAATTTTTTCAAATTTTTCGAGTTCGGTTACTGTTCTAGCCCAAAATTTTTTATATTTTTAATAAATTCTATTAATTATGTAGATTAAACTTTGTTAAGGAAGTTTTATGAAAATATGCATGGAAATTTAAATATGAATTTTTAAAAATTATGTATAAATGTGTATTTTTGGAAAAATATTAGAAATTAGTGAATTATTTTATTTAAATTAAAATTGTTCTTAATTATTTTGTTTTAGACTATTTTGATTAAATAAAAGTGTAAAAATAATTTTTCTAATTATTTTCCAATTATTAATTATTTAGTAGTTATTTTGGGAAATATATGAAAAATAAATTTATGTATTATTTTTTAGCCCAAATGAGCATTTTATTATTTTTATGATAATAATAAGTGATTTTAATAATTATTTACAATTTATGCTAACTTATTTGAAAAACATAAATTTTATGCTATTAATGGATTTTATTAGCAAAATATTATCTAATAATTAGAATCTTATTATTTATTTGGAAAATAAATTTCTTTAATATTTTTATGATATATTTTGATAATTTGAGAAATTATATTATTTAATTGTGTATTTTGTGATTATGGTTCTTGGTTGGGCGTGAATTGTAGTTCGGGGGCCCAACCTGAGATGTTGAGTTTAGGATACTTTTGAAGTGTGTTTTCGTGCAGGAATAACTCTACTTTTAATATAGAGATATATATTTTACAAATGAGACTCTACCAAATTTTCAGTAGATTTCTCGTAAAATGTAACATCGGAGATGTGTTTAGTTTTGAATCTTTTATTAGAGTCATGTCTTAAATCGAGTCTTTTCTTAGAAATTTAGAATATATAAGATTATGATTTTATCCTAATTATTTTATTATTATTTTTCTATAGCTGCACCAAAACTGAAGCCTATAGGATAAGGTCCGTTGAGTTATCTTAGAAGAGAACATTCCACCTGTGAGTTATTATTATATGTATGCATTACATGTAGAAAATATTATTGGCATCCATATTTTAAATAATTATGAATTTTATTATGCTATATTGCATTAAATTTTGAATTGTTATTGTTATTATATATATGTGTAATTTGGATGCTACTTATATTTAATATGATTTTATTATTTTATTTATAAAATGTTATTTTGGAGGATAGCTGTAAAATGTGTTACCTAGTGGACTACACTAGGACTATTGCATAGCAGTACACTAGATGCTATGCTATAAATTTTTATTGATATGAGATATGATTAAATTGATTATTGAGATTTGTGGTTACAGAGTGGTGTGACTGCGAAAGCTCGGTTGACCTAGTATCTCAGATCCAGTCATGTTGGCAATGAGACTGCAGGAACTCAATTGACTCAGTGTCTCGGGGCCAGTCTACTATCCAAATTTGAGAAGAGAAATATTTTTGGCTTTAAGTGAACCTTTTGGCTAGTAAAGTTTAATGCTTGGGGTTGCGGGATATTTTAAAGGTCTGTTTCGATCCTCCACCTAAATCTTACTTCATTTATTTGTTTGTTGTAAAATATGATTTTGAGCATTTGTATAAAATACGTGTATAAATTACATAAATATAAATATATAAATACTATATTGATTGCTTGTATGTTTAGGTTGCATGTATATATATAATAATAATTCATTCAGTAAGGTCCAACCCCCCTCAATTATTTTTTCAGATCCTCTTCGTCAGACCTCTCATAATAATCCTCTGTACCAGACCCTTTCTTCACTAGCTAACTTATATAAATTTTGAACTATCTCTCCTTATATTAATTAGACGTGGTAGTAGTAGTATGTTTTATTGTAGTATTGTGTATTGTTATTGACTGCGATTTTGTATTTGAATATTTATATGAACATATTTTATTATGATATGATATGAAAATTATTTTGGATTTAAAATTTTTTAATTATAAGGCATATTTTTTGTTATGTTTTGTATGAGTTTTATATTTTAGCTTGCTATGAGTTTCGAATTCGTGAGAATTCTCGTTCCCTAATGCCAGTCATGACTCCTGAGTTTGGGTCATGACAGAGTTATAAATAATTAATGCTACTAGAACAAAAGACTAAATTATGGCAATTTGCTCCCTGATCTTTTTCTCAAAGTACAATTGCATTTAGAATTAACTTTTTGAACTATTTAGCACAACCTTTTTGTAAATTTTGTACAATAAACCTCAAAAGTGAGAAAGTCAAATACACACTTTGAAAAGAGTCCTAAAGGAGCAGTGAATAGGACCATCAAATACAAATGAGAAATTAAAAGAATTCTCTGCAAGAATTGAATGAGAGTTAAGAAGGAAGAATGAAGAACACAAAGATTTAAAGAGTTCGGATTCAACAACAATCTTATGTCTCCACCTAACTTATCCCCAAGTTAGGATTTTCAATCACCTACAATCTTATTCATAAGATTGAGATTATATAAGAGTTTTATGGCTCACTCTTGCAACTTTACAACATGAGTTTTCAAGGTTCACTCAAAAAAACAAATCCCAAGTGTTTCAATATACAATACTTAAACCAATTCCTTTAAAAATAAATCTCACTTCCTTTCTAATGTATCCCAAGATTTAAGATGAAGAGATATTCTATTTCTAACACAAAACCAACTCTCACAAGAGTTATACAAACAAAAAAATATTTAAGAGGACTTGAGAGCTTAATTAAAAGCTTAAAAAAGAATGAATGATAACAAGTTTTCTTAACTTTCATTCAGCTCTTAAGGTGTTTATATAGACATACACTCAAAAATATAATTGTTGGAGGAGGTGCAAATAATGTTTCCAATGTCTATATTTTGAATTCAATGTTTATAATTTTGAATTATTGAAGGTGATGCTGTCAGACAGCTATGCATAGATTGAAACCGTAATTGGCTACTAAAGACATTTGATTTTGCCCACACTTTCTTCATAAAAGTTTTAAATATTTGACTTATATTTCCATATCATTTTTTATTACCTCAATTGGACTTCTGTATCTCAAGATATGTCCAAATTACTAAAAGCTATGCATTCTAAAATGCATATTACTGTCACACAGCTATGCAAAAGTTGAACTTGTGATTTTATATTGAAGACTTTTGAATTCTCTCAAACTTTTAGATATCTGACTTAGCTTTCCATATCATTTTAAATCACCTCACTTAGGCTTCTATAGCTCAAGATATGTCTAAAATAGTAAGAGCTGTACAATTTGAAATGGCAGCTGCACATGTTAATTTTGACTTATAATTTGCATACCCAAATGAACTCGGATTTTGACAAGCAAACCCAATTAAAAAAAATCAAGATGTATATTTCAAATGTCAAGAAGATAACTTTCTTATTATAAAGCTTTAAGGATTTCAAAAGCCTCATTTAATCTCAGATGTCGAATCAACCAAAGATAATCATACTTCATTTTAACTTCCAATGGAGTCCTAACTTATACACACTTAAACAAATAAATTAAATACTCAAAATTAAGTTTGTTAAGATCAAAATTAAGATTTACTGTTGCTAAGGTCAACAATCTCCCCCTTTCTTATTTTGACAAACTTATTTTGAGTTTGATAAAAAATAATATAAAGTAAAGTGTGTGGTAATATTTGTGAAAATAATGATACTAAATGAAATAAAATATATTTCTTTATTTCTCCCCCTACGAATATGGACATGATAAAAAATATAAATTTATAGCTTATTTCCTTTGACAAAAAAATATAAACAACATAAAATATAGTATGAGGAATAAAAACATGGCATTCTTATCACAAATGTATTAAAAGCATAAAATATGATAACATGATCATTTAAATAAATGTTAGGCAATGTGAGGAAATAATTTCAAACATATATGCATATAGTGCTACTAAAATTCATCACTTCCTATAGGAACAAAGCAAAGATACACCAAATCTTTGTAAAAATATTCATGCCTTATCAAATATCAAAACAATTCCTAAGAAATATTAATTTATAGATTATTCCCCTTGACAAAAAAATATAAACAATATAAAATATAGCAGAAGGGATAAAAACATGGCATTCTTATCACAAATGTATTAAAAACATAAAATATGATAACATGATCATTTAAATAAATGTTAGGCAATGTGAGGAAATAATTTCAAACATATATGCATATAGTGCTACTAAAATGCATCACTTCCTATAGGAATAAAATAAAGATACACCAAATCTTTGTAAAAATATTCATGCCTTATTAAAGATAAAAACAATTCCTAAAAAGATAGTCATGCCTTATCAAAGATAAAAACAATTCCTAAAAAGAAATTATATATTAATTATACATGTATAAACACAATAATAAAATATTACACACATGTATAGTAATGCATGCCTTATCAAAGATAAAAACAACTTGTAAGAAGAAATTATACATGAATTATTCATGTATAAACACAATAATAAAATATTATACACATGTATAGTAATACATGTCTTATCAAAGATAAAAACAATTCTTAAGAAGAAATTATATATGAATTATGCATGTATAAACACAATAATGAAACATTATACATATGTATAGTAACAAATAACAAACTCAAATATATTTCTCCCCCTTTGTCAAAAGCAAAAAGAAAGAGAGAGATACAAAGGGAAAATGAAAGTAAAGATACTCATAATTTCTATAAAATCTATGTCATACACAATAAAGTATGCAAAATAAGGTCTTTTATCACATATGGTGTACGACAAAATTTGCCATAATGTTAATATGCATGCAAAAATTTAAACAAATTTTCTCCCCCTATATCAAACAAAAATATAATATGTCACTAACATAAACACATTTTTTAAGGGAGTTTTAAAATTAAAAACAAACTAAGTACACATATTAAAAAAAATAACTAGGTACACATGCAAACTCAAATTATTTCTCCTCCTTTGACAAAATGCGAAAAGAACTTTAAAAAGATAAATCAAATATAAGCTGAAAACTAAAAACAAATTAAAGATCAAAAACAAAATATGTATCAATCAAAGTAATCAATAAGCACAACATGATTTCACATGCAAACAGTTCAACCATCAATTAAATATAAAATCAAGATAAACTAGAAACATCAATCATGCCCAGTTCATGCTTAATGAAATTTAATCTCTCTTCATTGAGAGGTTTGGTGAAAATATCTGCAAGTTGATTATTTATATCAATAAATTCAAGTGAGATATCACCAATTTGAACATGATCACGCAAGAAATGATATCTAATGCTTATATGCTTAGTTCTAGAATGTTGAATGCGATTTTTGATAAGGTTGATAGAACTTGTATTGTCACATTTGATTGGAATGTGATCAAGTTGTACAACATAGTCTAACAACTGTTGTTTTTACCACAAAACTTATGAACAATAAAGACTTGCTGCAATATATTCCGCTTCAATAGTGGACAAGGCAACTAAAACTTGTTTCTTGCTAAACGAAGAAACTAAATATTGTCCTAAAACTTGACAAGTTCCAAAAGTGCTTTTTCTATCTAATAAACTACCGGAAAAGTCTGCATCATAATAACTAATCAAGTCAAAGGATGAACCCCTAGGATACCAAAGTCCTAAATTCATTGTACCACAAAGATATTTGAAAATTCTTTTGATAGCATTCAAATGAGACTCTTTAGGATTTGATTGAAATCTAGCACACAAGCAAATAGCAAACATAATATCGGGTCCACTAGGGTTAACATAAAAGTAGAAAAAGAAATAATAGTAATGTGGTCTTGAGCATCTACCATTATACCCATAATGATCGGCCATATTATTGCTATCAATAATTGAAAGGAGCATTTACCTATTTATATAACAGATCATATGGTGGGCCATAAATTGGGAGAATTTGTACCTGCTCTAAATTTCTAGCGACATGCAAAAAATTATAATAAATCTCGTCGGTAATTCGTTAATCTTAATTCCTAAATAATTAATATATTAATATTTCAAATTAATAATATTAATTTAATATATTAATATTAAAGAAAATTGAATATTAATATTAAATACAAATAATTAATCATTAAATTAATTATTAAAATGAAATAGAAATAATTAATATTAAAATGAATATTAAGTATAAATAAATATGAATATTAAATATTAAATAAAAAAAATAAATAAAAAAAGAAAATTTAAATTTCATTTTAAAAGTTTAAAAGGGAAATATAGATATTTATTAGATATTTATATTTATTAGATGTTTATCATTCATTATTATTAAAAAAAAAAAAGGTAAATCAATCTAATGATAAATAAAAGAAAGAAAAAAAGGAGATCCATATACGGAAGTATATGCTTTAGGCCAATATATATGTATGGCCACTCACAAAGCACAAAGAATAATTTATCAAATTTGTGGACGTTCTTACGAAGAAACACTTATGATACTCGACCTCATGTCTTATCGAGCATGTTATCCCATTTTAAAATTGATTTATTATGCAGCAACAAATGCTCGCCACAATATTTGTTTCAACGAAGCCAATTTAATTATTAGTAAAGCCAAAGTCAATGAAGATGCTAATGCAAAAAAAATTAAAACCCCAAGCTCGAGGGTGGGGTTATATGATAAAAAGATTGACCTGTCATATAACTATTGATGAAGAATATGGAAGAATATAACATACATTTAAAAACTCGAGGATGGATAAAAAAAAAACCTAAGTCCAAACAAAGATATGACATTTCATGATATGCATAGTAATTAGTGAGGGATTATAGGACAAAAAATAAATCTACTTGGTTTTAGACTAGGTACAACCCAAACTCATCATTCTCTTTGGTTTGGTTAACCAAAAAATTACTTTGAGGGTCTACAAGAAGATCAAAAAATAAGAAATTGTATAAAGAACTATGTAAAATATGGAAAAATAACTTCTACTGTTGAGGGAATTACACGTATAGAGATTCAAAAATGAATCGATATGATTCAAGTCATAATATATATAGGATTCCAAAAATTATTAATAGAAAGTAAACCTAAACGAATCGAAGAATTACAAATAAATGTACAAAAGAAACTTAATTGTGAAAACCAAAAACTCAATATTGCTATTACAAGAATTTTAAACCCTTACAAGCACCCTAATATTCTTGCAAAATTTATAGTTGGGCAATGGTGAATAAAGGAAATTGAACCCGCGCATGGTGGATTCACAATATATTGCCTTGATCCACTTGGCTACATCCGCCCCTAAGACTATATGATATAGTGTGTGTGTATATATATATATATATATATATATAGTAAGAATAGTATATATATATATATATAGTATACTCTATTTTTCGACTAAATATTTAACTATTAATGGTACAAGAATTTCACTTTCTAGCATTCAAACTTCAATTTCTCATATGATCTAACAAGATACAAATACAAGAATAAAATACAACAACAACAAACATAAAAATATAAACTTCATCTTTTATATCTTTTTTTTTCAATCTTAAAAAAATGGTCGAGAAGAACATATACTCAATTAAAAATTAATACATAATTAGTATATATATATATATATATATATATGTATGTATGTATGTATGTATGTATGTATGTATGTATAATCCTCCCCAAAAAACCTATAAAACAATTATTTTTCTAAAATTAAAAAAATTCTTTGTTATTCTTTTTTCTTTAATCTTTAAATAAATTTTTTTTTTATTTTTTATGTTTATGTAAAGTAAACATATTATTAAACATATAATTAAACACACACACACACACACACACACACACACACATATATATATATATATATATATATATATATATATATATATATATATTCTGAATAAAAATAAAGGGAGCAATACTAACTAACCCTCTTGTCTTGATAGAACAAGAAATTGGCGATTGCCTCCCCCCCACCCCCCTTTTCTATTTCATATATATATATATATATAATTTTGAATTTTCAAGAACTCATGCATACTAAGATCGAAATCTTATCCATTTATAGATGGAGCTTCGACAGCAGCTAAGTCTAGAGGGAAGTTATGAGCATTACATTCATGCATAACTTCCACACCAAGGTTAGCATGATTGATAATATCAGCCCAGGTGTTAATTACACAACCTTGACTATCAACTACATATTGGTTAAAATTGAAACCATTTAGGTTGAAAGCCATAGTGCTAATACCTAAAGCAGTGAACCAAATACTTACTACCAGCCAAGCAGCTAGGAAGAAGTAAAAAGAACAAGAGTTGTTGAAACTAACATATTGGAATATCAATTGGCCAAAATAACCATGAGCAGCTACGGTATTAAAAGTTTCTTCCTCTTGACCAAATCTGTAACCTTTATTAACAAATTCATTTTATGTGGTTTCCCTAATAAAACTAGAGTTTATTAAGAAACCATGCATAGCACTGAATAGGGAACCGCCGAATACACTAGCTACACTTAACATATGAAATGGCTGCATAAGGATGTTGTGTTCAGTGTGGAATACAATCATAAAGTTGAAAGTACCAAAGATTCTTAAAGGCATACCATTAGAAAAACTTCTTTAACCAATTGGATAGATCAAGAAAATAGTAGTAGTAGCTACAAGATAGCTTGAAAATCATTAGCAAAGACTTCCACAAAATGTTCTATTTTTCCATAGAAAAAAATGTGTTCAATAAGTACTAGAGAAAATGTTGATTGTAAATGAAATGATTAGTTACGAAGAAAAAAGAATATGGATTCATATTCATATACATAAGAATTATATAGGAATAAGGAAAATCTTGGATAACTTTTTATAAAAATAGAAATAGATTGCTTTAAAATAATAAAACTATTCCAATTCAAATATTCATGAAGAAAGAGTCGTAATAAATGCAAAGAAGAGGGATCTTTCACCCAATAGCGAAGGATTTGAACCCATTTTTTTAGGTGGATGGGGTAAGGTATTAATACATCTGACACATAATTTAAATATGGAAATTTATCCTCTAAAAAAGGAAATATTGAATGAATTAATCGTAATTTATTAGACTTGACTATCTCTAACCTTCTTAAAGAAGATACTAATCGTAGGGAAAATGGGATTTCCATAATAACTGCAACCCCTCTGATATCATTTGTTAATACAAATTCTTGTTGTACCTAAAAAATGGATTTTGATTAGAATCATTAGTAGAAATAATCAAATGATTCTGTTGATATATAAGAATAATTAAACGTTGTACAATTAATAAACTAGATTTATTATCATAACCTACATTTTCCAATAAAGTATATCTATTTAAATTGTAATCATGAGCAAATGTATAAATATACCCCTGAAAAATAAATGGGTATAGGAAGTCATTTTTTCTAGATCTATCGAGTTCTAAATATCTTTGATATTCCTCCATTTTTTTTAAATGAAATTGGATTGAAGCAAGGATAGAAGATTTTTATTGGGTTATTAAATGATACATACTGCGATACAGTAAAAACAAAGTAGTATAAAAAAAAGAATAGATACCTCAAAAAGAAATAAGTAAACTCATCAACGGATTCCAATCCTCCCTTTTTCCATCTAATTGGCTTATGTTCATTATAGAATAAAAAGATAAAAAAAAAGATTAGAAATCCTTTCTTTTTTCAAGCCAACCACTCTTTTGATTTTGGAAAAAATATCTTTATCAATATACTTTTTCTTCAACACATTTATCTCCCATAATAAGTAATAAAGGGGAATAACTAATAGTTAGGACTCATTAAAAGAAAATTGAAAATATGCTCACAAAAAAGACTTTCACACATTAGGCACTAATTTCTTTTTAACGTCTAATTATATTAGATAATCATTCAAATTAAGAACGTAAGCTCGTTGCTTTATTCACACAACCCAACCTTGAATTCATTTATTATTATTATGATTCGCACCAATAATTCAAATAAGATTTGACATGATTTGATAAAAATGAAATATTCTCAAAATTCTCCATTGATACGACATGTTGTTTTTTCCATTCATTCCTTTCAGGATCGGTCGTGGTCTTACGAACTATACCGATGATATGTACAAATCCCTTTCTTCATATAAAAGCATAAAAGATATTAGCCGCACTTAAAAGATGAGTACTCTACCATTGAGTTAGCAACCCCCCCCCCCCCCCCCCCCCCCTTTTTCACATAAAAAAATTCAATTCTACAAACAGAATCAAAATAAATAAAGAGATTGAAGCACATGACACAATCAAAATATTAAACTAGCAAGAAATTAAATAAAATTTAAAATTCAAAGAAATTAAATAAAGAAATTTCTAATCAATTCTAAAAAAAAAAAAGGAGATTGAAAGATAAAGTCCATTTTTATAGACAACTTCTTCCTTATGCTACCCATTCTTAATATTTTCTTTTATTTATATTTTATTTGTTATATGTTATATTTATGTCTTCGACTTAACTATTCTACTTAGATTTATTTAGTATACGTATACATTTTTTTTTTATATATAAATAATAATTTTAAATATTCTTTATATTGTAAAATTTATAACCTTTTTTTCAATCAAACAAAACATTTGTATCATAACAAATCTAAGAAACCCATCACTTGAAAGAAGAATAAAACCAAATCAATGAAAGAGGAATAAATAGATCCACATAAAAGACCTAATTACCTCAGATCGTGTTATATTTAGTTGATAGACCGTTGTCGATATAAATGCGAATATATTAAGAAAAAAATACACAATGACGAAAACATAAGAATGACTTGCATTCAATTTAACTCAATTTAACAATTAATTAAATTAGTTAATATAAAAATATAATTAATAATTAATAATTTAAATTAAATTAAATAGTATTAAAATTAAAATTAAATATAATATTAAGTATCTTTAGAATATTAAGTATACTTATATTTAATATATTATATTATGTATATTTATATTTAATATAATATAATTATAATATATATTTTATATAATATAATATTTTTAAGTTTTTAAGTAAGATTTCAGTAAGAAAAAAAATACATATTAATTATGTATGAATAAAGTATGAATAGAACAAGAGAAGGGGGGATAAAGAAGTTATATAACCCACTTACTTAAAATTAAAATATCTTGAACAGTTCTTATAGGTTGAGCGCCTTTTTCAGGGAAATATAGTATAGTAGAAACATTTAAATTAAATAGGCTTGATTTTTTGGAGGATCATAAAAACCCACTTTCTGAAGATCTATATCTTCTCTTCGGAATCGAATATCAATTGCAACGATTCGATAAACAGCTCATTGGGATAGCGATAGAAAAAAAAAAGACCCCCCGCATATAAGAAGTTTTCCCCTTATATGGCTCAAGAAAAATGATTCAAAATTCTATATATGTCTAGAATTATAGCATCAATCAAATAGATCGATCAAATCATCAAATCAATTAAATTGTGATTTAAGTCCTTTTTCTTCTTTTTTTTATTTACCAAAAAGGAAAAAATCATCTGTACCCTCCTAACTCAAGTTGGATAACTTTCAAATAGCTCAAAGAGAACCCTTTAAGTTTAAGCGTTTCATTTTTCATTTATTAATTTCATTTTTTGAGTGATCTCTAATGCCCTTTCTTTTGTTTCATTTTTTTTTATAATAATAATCGAATGTATCATTCTAATCTAATTGTCGACACAATTGAAAAGTGTATTTCCTTGTTCTAGAATCCTTTATCTTTTCCTCTAGTCGTTGGGTTTAGACATTACTTCAAGGATCTTTAATCATTTCAAAATGGTAACAACATATCATTTTTTACCATTTTTTTCTATTAAAGACTCAGACTAACACAATTGATTCTCATGTGATACACTTTTTTAATTAAAAGAATTTGGTCAATTCCAACAAACCTTATTCTTGGACTTGAAATTTGCCCGAATTGTATCCTTTCTCTTTTGATATTAAAAATATACTTGTGAACTTGTTACAACTTATTGATTAGGACTAACCCTGACTTCTTGCTCCTAAGAAATAAATCAATACTTTCTACTCAAACTCCATCATGTACTATTTACATTCCAATGGAAAAAAAATGAAGATTCTACTGTATAACAAAAAAAACAATGTCGAGCTAAGCACTTCATTCCTATATGCTAATATGCTAATATATAGGATGGGTGTAAGAATCCACAACTGATTGTGTCCTTCAAGTCACACCTTGCTTTCTACCATATTGTTTCAAATGATGTTTTACCATAACAATATTTGAGTTTTGAATTGGTTCAACTGGCACATAGTAATCTCAAATTTTAACTTCTATTGGGCAGTTTATGTTTCTAAAGAACTGTCATAAACAATTCAAATTAATCCCATATTTTATTGTATGAATATTTCTTGATTTTCAATTCTAATTTAGAATAAGACAAAAGATAAAGAAATAAATTCTTTTTAAATCCTCAAGTGACTCCATAGAACGGATTCGCCTATCCCATATTTCTTCGAGCCCCAAGGACTCATAAAAATCATTAAAAAGATTTAATTACTAAAGAATTGTTATTGAAATTCATTATGGATATTCTATGTTAAATATTGAAATTAAGTTAAGTAAGAGATGACAAATTTTTTACATAGAAACAAAGGTGTTAATAAAAAAATGTAAAAATACATATAATCATTTCTTCATTTTATTCATTTTATGAGTAGTTTATTTAACTTGAGTCTTTCTAAAAATTTTCCTTAATCCTAAAGTAAAATGAAAAGTGAATAAGATGTATGAGTCAATCCCGCCCCCACTGTTAGCTAGATTTAGAATTATTCATTAAAGCAAAAGACAAAATATCTCAAAATGCGGTTAGTTAAAAGAAACTACATATGAAACAAAACTTATATAGTTTCTTTATATGTTAATGCGATTTTCATTTTAACAAGCACAGACATTGAAATAGATATCTTTCATTATTAATACTAATTAATTTCTATGGACTTCCTGGATTCAATCATGTATGGGATGATAAATCAAATAAGGAAATATCTTTTTATATATATAGAATAGTTGGGATGGAAGGATTCGAACCTCCGAATAGCGGGACCAAAACCCGTTGTCTTACCACTTGGCCACGCTCCATTTTAATTTCTATTCAACACTAATAAAAACTAATATTGGTATTAGTTCTTCATCAATTCCCACCAAAATATCTAGGAAATATATTAGCTTGTTGTTCTAATTTTTCTATGTATAGATATAGAATTAAATTGAATTTATTGATCATAATATATAATTCAACTAAGATATTGTATAAAAATATGATTTCCTCTTTGATTTGAGAATTGCAAGATTTTTTATTCGGTGAGTTTAATAAAGTTTAATAAAGAGGGGTTTTGGTCTGCCTTTCTTTATCTTTTTTTTTTCAATTTTTAGATCTTTTATCTTTTATATCAATAACATATTAATAACTCAATCAAAATAGAATGATCTTTAAGAAAAAAATGCTTGTTATGCTTAATATTTTTAGTTTAATTTGTATCTTTCTTAGTCTTAATTCTGCCATTTATTCAAGCAATTTTTCTTTATAAAATTGCCTAAAGCGTACACCTTTTTTAATCCAATCATAGATGTTATGCCAATAACTCTTTTTTCTATTAGCCTTTGTTTGGCAAGCTGTTGTAAGTTTTCAATGAGATCTTTAATATTGCCCTAGAATAATTCATGATTTATTCAAGAAAAAAAAATTATAGCAATTGATAAGATCAGATAAATCTTATAGTATAAACAAAGTCTTTAAGTCTTAAGTATAAAGCATAAGCTCTTAATTCAAATATTGAAGTTATTGAATAAATAGTTATTGTATAAATAGATACATAAATATAAAAACAAACGTGAGAATTCTGGATCAACCTACTTTTTTCTCATTCTAAACTTTTTTCATTGCAAATCTTCTTAAGAGTCCTTTTTGTAGTCATGAAAAAATATTTCATTTTCGGTATGAAACCAATTTTTTGTCAATGAAAGACTCAACTTTTATTACAAAAGAATTTTTTGAAATTATTTTCTATTCTATTTCTAGAAACCACTCCATGTCTTGGTGTTAAAATAGAATATGTGGTATAAAAATAGAGAATATATATATATATATATATATATATATATATATATATATATATATATATATATATATATATATGTTTTCCAAACAAAAAAAGATCTTGGATATTTTTATAATGCCTACGCTCAAACTCTTTGTTTACACAATAGTGATATTTTTTGTTTCTCTATTCATCTTTGGATTTTTATCTAATGATCCAAGATGTAATCCCGGGCATGAAGAATTAAAATATATATATATAAATAAAATAAAATAATATTAATATATTACAAATATAAATATAAATAATATTAATATCTTATAAATATAAATATAAAATAATATATTAATAATATATTATAAAATATAGAAAATAAAAAAATCAAAGTTTTCTTGATTTTTCAATGTTCTTAGCATTTTACTATTCTACATTTTAAAATTTTGAATTTAATTAAATTAAATTAAGTAAAAAGGTTCACTAAATTTGAAAGAAATGAAAGAAAAAAAAATTTCAAGTCATCACCAGAGCAAGAAAGAGAGGGATTCAAACCCTCGGTACGGATAACCCGTACAACGGATTAGCAATCCAACGCTTTAGTCCACTCAACCATCTCTCCTGATTGAAAAAAGATAGATACTATGTTACATTATGCAACAAGACAAGTAAGGCTTGAAAAAAAAAATAAAAAAATAAAAAGACATCTCCAACAACTTAATATTCCAATCAATATATCAATCAATATACTATATATTGACTGATATAATTTAAAAAGAAAAAAGAAAATAAATAAAACTTTTTTATTTTCTTTTTTTTTTATAAATTCAAAATAAAATTGAAAATGCTCGATCGTTTTACTCAACAAAAGGTTCATTTATATACAATAATCGCATCATAGCAAGTATAGTTTAGTGGTAAAAGTGTGATTTGTTCAATTAATTCTATTCTAATAGTTAAGGGATACTCGACTCCATATTCCAATGAAAAACTTTATTTCTTAAAAAGATTTAATCCTTTACCTCTCAATGAAAATTCTAGAAAGAATATACATTCTCGTGATTTGTATCCTTTTTTTTTCAATTATAAATTGGAAAAACTAGATTATGAAATTATGAAACATAATTTTGATTAATTGAATCAATACATTCAATCGAATGAGTATGAGTAAAGGATCTATGGAAAAAGAGAGAAGTGTATTTCTAATCGTAACAAAATCTTCAAATTTTGCTTTATTTTGTATAGTCGAGATTGAAGCAATATAAATAGTAAACAATGAATTTGGTGTTTACTATAGACATCGACATCTTGTTTTAGCTTAGTGGAAACAAACTATTTTTCCTAAGGATTCTTTTAGATAGAAATACAGAACGATGTAACTAGAAAGATTATTAAAACCCCACGTGTCTAGAGGGATCATCTAGAAAGCGCCTTGTTTTGACTGTATTAAGACAGAAAAGCTGACAAAGATGTTATAGGTCGAATTTTTTTTCGCTCACGGATTATAGCTGGAAATTCTTTCATATTCCATAAAGGAGCCGAATGAAATCAAAGTTTCATGTTCGGTTTTGAATTAGAGACGTTAAAGATGATGAATCAACGTCGACTATTACCCTTAGCCTTCCAAGCTAATGATGTAGGTTTGATTTCCGCTACCCGCTCTATATCTCTATGCGCCCTAAAAAATCGAGATCATATTTTTCTAATATTTCTATTTAAATTATCTTATTTTTATTATATTAATTATATTATCTTTATTATTTAATATTTAAATTATTTAATATTTTATTTATTTATTTCAATTTAAATAAAATAATTTAATTTGAAATTATACACGTTATACGTATTTTATACTACATTTTATATTTTAATATTATATTTTAATAAATATTAATTAATAAATGTTAAATTAATAAATATTAATTATAATATTTATATTTAATATTTAGTATATTTAGTTTACATTAAGTTTGTATTAATAAATATTATATATATATATATATATATATATTAATGTAAATTATATTCTATGATATAAATTATATTCTATATATATATATTATATATAGTTTATTTATATTATTTGTATCATATAGTTATTTTTATATATTATATATACTGTATATAATGAAGTGTACATAATTTACTTTACGAAGAAATATATATATAGAGTCATTCCCCTCTTTGGCAATTGACGTTTTTGCCAAGCTGTCTGCAAGCTTAGGGTGGCTAGCCTAAAACTCTTGAATTTTCATTAGTTGGGATTCTTATCTCATTGCATTCATGGTTCTAAACTTCTAATTGCCATAGGATCGTACAAAGCAAATTTTACAAGGTGAAGACTGAAGATAGGAAGGAACGTAGTTGTCCCAAAAGCGGAAGACTCTGCAGAGAGTGAAGGAGGACAGGAAGGCTTAGATTGTAGCAGCAATAGTTAGGATCATGAAATCAAGGAGGGTATATATTGGATCATAACAATTTCTGGCCAACCCAATAAATATTAACAAAATTAATATAATTACAAGCTATTTTGTCAATATCAAGCTACAGTCACATACAGAGACATTACTATCATATAATTACATGGATATTTGAGAATCGAATATAAGAGTTCCAAACCTGCTACTTGATAATGCAAGCATAAGGAGGTGCAAGCACAGTGTTTGAAAAAAAATTTAGTTTCTCAATCATGGGTCTGCATTACATCTTCGAGAACTCAATGATGGGACAAAATGAAATTTGAATCTTAATTGAACTGAAGAAATGTCAATATTAAATCATGCTTTCATCTACTTTTATGCTTTCAAAATCAAGAAAACTATGCAAAACGAAAAATAAGCAACTAATTGATAGAAAAAAAAAGACCAAAATTATAACAGATAATAAGTACAATAAGGACAAATTTTACTCAATAATCTTGTGCAGTATCTAAGAGCACTGAATTCAAATATTTTACCACTTGGTCCACCTTTTCTTCAAGCTCAAGAGGAATGGCCTCCAGAGGCTCTTCGAGGATAAAATTGAAGCGTTCCATGAGCTCTTCATGTCCAAGATAAACAGGATCAGTGGCAGCAGAAGTTGAATATCCAGCGTTATCATCCATACTCACACAACTGAAATCAACACCACTGGCTAAAGAATCAAGAGGAGTGTCCTCATGAGGGACTTCGAGGATAGAATTAACGTAATCCACGAGCTCTTCTCCTTCAAGAAGAACAGGAGGAGCAGCAGCAGCTGTTGAAGCAGTGGCAACACGGTTGGATAAAGAATCTTCCACCTTTTCCACCGTCGGATAACTTGATTACAAAGCGGAAAAAAAATTAGGGAAAAATTTGTGGAGAAATTGAAATTAAGATCAATAATATTTCTTGTAGTTTATAATTTTACTACATATTTAGAAAAATTCCTATTATTTATATTCTAAAGTTTATTTTGCAATTATATGTTATTCTAAAGTTTACAATATGTTGGTTTTTTTAATTATTATTATGCATAATAAATCATATCAATTTATGTTTTTTTTAAGTAAGACTTTTAGTATTCAGTATTTATAAGGGCTCCAACAAATTTTAATTTTAATTTGGGTAAATTCGTTTAAACTTTATAATTTTATATGTCTCATTCAAATTTGTAATCTAGAAACTCACATCCCCTCCCCTTTGATAAAAAAACAAAAAAACAAAAGTATTTCAAGTTCATTTTTTTTTTAACTTTTTAAACAAAGTAATTAGACAATAGTTTTGATAAAGAAATATTTATATTTATATTGAAATTAATTCAATATGTATTTTAATGTATTTACCTTAATATATTGAGCCATAAATAATTGGTGCTATTAGAATAAAAGACTAAAGTGGCAATTTGCTCCTTGATTTTTTCTCAAAGTATAACTGTTTTTAGAATTAACCATTTGAACTATTTAGCATAAATCCTTATTAATTTTGTACAATAAACCTCAAAATTGAGAAAGTGAAATACACAATTGCATGAGCAAGTGAAGTAATGTGAAAATACTAATAAATATATTATTTTTATTCTTTTCTCTTTTTTCTTCCTCTCCCTTCACATTATCCCTTTTGTTGATAATTAAAAAAAAAAAAAAATTTGTACCTACAAATTAAATTTCCCTCCCCTACCACCAGCACCAATAGTTACATTTAGAAGGAAGTTAAGACCTTCCCTTTTTCATGGATTTTTTATTTTGAGGTTTTACTACTTGCAATCTGTAATAGAATACACTGAAATTGTCATAATCCTAAATATTGTGTATGCATATTCAAAATGAAGTCTAGCGAATCGAGTGGTTGAAGTAAGTATCAGGGCGGTGAATTAGAATTGAATGTGATAACTCTGAATTGACATTTCTTACTTGTGGAACCTACATCGACAAGTAGAATAGGTAAAGGTGTGGGGTTTCCCCCATAAACACTCCAAAGCTTAAGTCAATAATGGTATGAGGAAAAAATATAATAAAGCAAATAAGCATAATAGAATAGAGAATAGAGAATAAAGGAGTAAAGGATGATTGTTTGTGATGATAAGGTGATGGAATGATGGAATGATATCTTGGTGATGTTGTATGATGAGAAATCAATGACATGAGATGTATTTATAGGAGAAGGTATTGCTCATCAAACCTCTTAATAATATGATTTTTTAGTCTTGTAGGATTGTATTATTTATGAGAGAAGGAGACTTCCTTTGTAGAGTAATCTTCCTAATTGAAATAGACTTCCTTATTAACCTTTCTTCTTATT
This sequence comes from Mallotus nudiflorus, assembly GCA_947683625.1. Classification (NCBI taxonomy): domain Eukaryota; kingdom Viridiplantae; phylum Streptophyta; class Magnoliopsida; order Malpighiales; family Euphorbiaceae; genus Mallotus; species Mallotus nudiflorus. Next base: position 185,346 of record CANTUR010000174.1, read on the forward strand.
CAAGTAATCATCCTCTTTGGGGGAATGTAACCCTTATTAGAATATGGTACTGATATGGGATATCAGGAGTCCCATCTGAAAGTCTATTCGGATATGTATGTCCGATGTATTCAGGTTTATAAGGTGATAGAAACGTGATTCTTTGCTGCTTGAATCACTACATTTGATATGGAAGGGTGAGTTGAGGTGGCCAGCCTCAGTCACAAGAAAAGATAAAGCTCATTATTGAGCCTTGAAATCATCGTATAAAAACATCGTTGAAGTGCCAGTTGGACTTAAGTGCACAAAACCTATAATAAAAATGCTTTAGGGGAAAAGATTAACCTGTTAGTGTGGAGACAACATGACGAAACCAATCATCACTGGATTTTTTATGTTCGGTACATTAAAAGCACAGCCCGAGTGCCAAACCTCAGTACTATAGGAGCAACCTGAGGGTGCTAGCTTCAGTTACTAGACTTAGATGCTCAGTACAAGGATGTGAGGCTTACATGCTCAAAACATCAGTACTGTAGAAGTGACCTAAGGGTACCCGCTTTAGTCACTAGACTTAGATGCTCGTGGGTCAGATGCTCGATGCAAGGACGCGAGGCTTAGATGCTCGAAACCTCAATACTATAGAAGTGACCTGAGGGTGCCAGCTTCAGTCACTAGACTTAATCTTGGTGCATTAGAAGGGCAACCCAAGTGCCATATAGCCTTGGTGCATTAGAAGCGCGGCGTGTCGTATGATGTTGCTTAGTTTATAAAGTTCAATGACTCTATTGATGGCAACTACTTAGTCATATCTAGCACACAAGCAAATAGCAAACATAATATCGGGTCTACTAGCAGTTAAATAAAAAAGAGATCTGATCATACCTCTAAATCGCTTTTCATCAATCGATTTACCATTCTCATCTTTGTTAAGTTTGGTTATAGTGCTCATTAGAGTTTTACTTATCTTAGCTCCATCCATGCCAAATTTCTTGAGAACGTCTTTTGCATACTTGGCTTGATTAATGAAAATCCTATTTTTGCATTGCTTAGTTTGTAGTCCAAGAAAGAATTTGAGTTCACCCATCATACTCATCTCAAATTCTCCTTGCATTAAATTAGAGAATTCCTTACATAAGAAATGGTTAGTAGCACATAATATAATGTCATCAATATCTATTTGAATAATTAATAAATCATGCTTGGATTTCTTTATGAAAAGAGTTGTATCAACTTTTCCTTTAAAGAAACCTTTCTCTAATAAAAAGTTGTTCAATCTTTCATACTAAGCTCTAAGAGCTCGTTTTTATCCATATAATGCTTTGGAAAGTTTGAATACATGATTTGGAAAATCAAAGCTTTCAAAACCTAGAGGTTGTTCAACATACACCTCTTCTTCAATAAAATCATTTGAAAATGCACTTTTAACATCCATTTGATAAAGTTTGAAATCCATGAATGATGCAAATGCAAGTAGCATCCTAATAGCTTCTAACCTTGCAACTAGGGCAAAGGTTTCTTCATAATCAATGCCTTCCTCTTGATTATAACCTTTAGCTACTAGTTTAGCTTTGTTTATAGTTATGACACCTTGTTCATTCATCTTATTTTTAAACACCCATTTAGTGTCTATAATAGGATGATGTTTAGGTCTAGGAACCAAGGTTCAAACCTTGTTTCTCTTAAATTGATTTAACTCTTCTTGCATAGCAAGGATGCAAAATTCATCAAACAAAGCATCATCAATATTTTTTGGTTCAATTTAAGAAATGAAGGTTAAATTAACAATAGACTTTAATTGAGATCTAGTAGTTACCCCTTTGGTAGTGTCACCTATAATGAGGTCTTGAGGGTGAGCTTACTTGAAGCATCACTATATACCACATGTTTGCCTTCTTCAACTGGCAATGATAACACTAGTGTAATAATTAACTTTTCCTTCAAAATTTCAAAGCTTTGTTGACATTCATGAGTCCAGTAGAATTTCACAATCTTTCTTAATAATTTTGTCAAATGAGATGCAGTTATTGAGAAATCTTGAATAAACCTTCTATAGTATCTTACTAAACCTAAGAAACTTTATGCTTCTATTATATTATTAGGTGGCTCCCAGTTCATAGTCATGGCAACTTTATTAGTATCAATGTAAACCCATTTCATTGATATCACGTGTCCAAGAAATGTAACTTTAACCAACCAAAATTCACATTTACTAAACTTCGTATACAATTGTTTACTTCTTAAAATCTCTAGCACTATCCTCAAATGCTCTTCAATTTCCTTTTTTGACTTCGAATACACCAAGATATCATTAATGAATATGATTATAAACTTATCCAGATATTGCTTGAACACTCAAGTCCATAAATGCAGCTAGTGTATTTGTCAATCCAAATAGCATTACCAAAAACTCATAATGTCTGTATCTTATTTTAAAAGCAATCTTGGGAACATCTAACTCCTTAATCCTTAATTAGTGGTATCTTAATCTTAAATCTATCTTTGAAAATATCGCTACTCCTTATAATTGATCAAATAGATCCTCAATTCTCAATAAGGGATACTTATTTTGAATAGTAACCTTATTTAGTTATCTGTAATCTATGCACAATCACAACAATCCATTCTTCTTCTTCACAAAATAGTAAAGGTGAACCCTAAGGAGAAAAACTAGGTTGAATAAATACTTTATCTAATAATTCTTGTAATTGCACTTTTAACTCCTTCAGTTCAATAAGAGCCATTTGATAAAGTGGTTGGGAAATAGGCATTGTACCCAGTAATAGTTTAATTTCAAACTCAATTTCCCTTTTAGGTGGTAGACCTAGCAAATTTTCTATGAATACATCATCAAATTCTTTTACAATAGGTAACTCATTTATTAGCACCTCTCCCTTACTTTTATTTATCACAGAAGTTAGGAAAGCTTCACAATCTTTTTTTAAATATTTCATCTATGTCATTGCTGATATAATCTTCGTGGTTGCTTTCTTACCTTCACCCATAAAACTTTTTTTCCTTCCATCTTCCATTTTAAAATCTACTTTCTGTTCATAGCAATTCATATTTACCTATTAACTTAGACTATCCATGCTAAGTATAACATCAAACTTGTTAATTTGCCCGATATTAACTTAGACCATTCATACCAAGTAACATCAAACTCATTAATTGGCAATGGTATAAAATTTCACTTCATTTCAGGTTCTCCTAAACTCAAAATAACATCCTTGATTACCGACTCACAAATTACACTCGTTCCTATTGGCATACTCATAATTACAAGTTCTATTCTACCATAGGACTTAAGATTATTATGCATGGCAAATGTAGATGACATGAATGAGAAAGTAGCACCAGGATCAATTAAAATATATGCTAACTTAATTGATATATAAGCCATATCGTAATCACATCCATTGCATTCTCGACATCACACTTTGTCACTGTATATACTATTGCTGTTACATATTCCCAGGTACATTTGTTTGTCCAACATCTCTATTTTGGGATGGTAAACCATTTGACTTGCTTTACTTTGAACAGCTACAAGTCTAACCGGATTTGGCAGCCTTTTAGCTCTATGATTCCTTAGAGCATTTGAACTTTAAATCGATTATTCTCTCGATACTTTCTTTGGGCACTCATGAGCATAGTGTCCCATTTCATTATATTTATAACATCATATTCCACTATTACCAAAATTACCAAAGTGGTTCTTACTGCACACATTGCACATAGGGGCAATATTTCTTCCAAATTGAACATTAACTGGTTTGGGTGGTGCCTTTGGTTGTCTTATAGACATACCACTTCCCTGAGGCCTTTTATTTCTTCTTGTCCCTACGTTATTCCTTGAATATGGAACTTTTTATTTCCACTTCTCCTCTAAGGTTGTTTAGAACTTCCTTCATTATATTGAGACTTTGCACAACTTGCAGTCTCCAACTCCATATCCAATCTCTCTTACTCCATGGCTTTCTCAACCCAACCACTAAAAGATGTGCCATCATATAAGTTTAACTTCCCATGTAAAGAGATATTCAATCCATCTTAAAATTTCTTACTTTTCATTTCCTCAGTGGGATAGACATCCTTAACATACTTGTACAAGTCTTTAAACTTGTTAGTATATTCCCTAACAACTATAGCACCTTACATCAAATTCAAAAAAGATGCTTTCTTCTACTTTCGATATGTTTCAATTAAGTATTTCTTATTGAATTCCTCCTTGAATACTTGCCAAGTAAAAGTTTCTCCATATAGATTCTTAATTCGAGTTAACCATTCATCAGCCTTATCAAACATTAAGCCATACACATTCTTGGTTTTTTCTTCATCTGTTAACTGTAATATGTTAAAGGCTTTATCTACTATTTTAACCCATCTATCAGCTTGACCAAGGATTAATGTCCCATGAAAATTGTATGCCCCACATTTCTTGGCATGTTCAATAATATCTCCTGCTTTTTATACTTTTCTTTTTCAACCATCACAGTTTCCATAGTACCTTCCAAGTTAGTAGCATCTATATATACTAGTAGTGGCACTTGTAGATTTTTCACATTCACCTGCTCTACAAGAATCTATGGTTGACAGTTATTGCATGCTCTCCTTGGAACATTCTCAAAAATTAAGGCAAATACTATCAGTTCTGAACTATATAGTTAGCTACCAGCTCGAGCATTTAATGACTCATCGTCATTACCTACTAACACTAATAATGATGGAGATAATTCTTATTATGATGCTCGATTCCTAGTCAAATGACTAGCCCATTCTATAAGATTCTCTCTACCGGGTTCAATTCCTTGACCTAGGCCTCTACCTTTACCACAACCTCAGCCTCCTATATGACCACCTCAAATCCTGGCCATTTATTAATATCCTAAAATTTAAAATTAAATACTTTAATATCACTTGCCATCAACCTCAAATTCACAAATAATAGATCCTCTAAAATTTAGTCTTTTTTAATGTCTACAAAAATCTAGCAACCTAGGGCTCTGATACCAAAATTGTAAAGGTCACACCCCTCCCCTCTAGTACCACCATATAATACCATATTAAAAACGATGGTGCAATCAGAAAGTGGCATTACCTAATCACCTTCACGACACTTAACAAGATATCACTTGGGTTGCATAGAACATAAGCACACATCCTTGAATTTTTTAACAATGGCAAGCAGCATTTGATTACATAATATAAATATATACAAGATTAGGTGTCATGTCACCTAAACATTAGCATTCTTAATACAAATACTAATTATGGGTTAAGTAGAATATAAACAAAGGAATATATAAGAAGTACTTCGATAACCCTCTCTTTAGCTTCTCTCTCAAAGAGTATAAAAATGTGCTTCATCCTCTAGCACATTATAGGTCATAGCAGTAGTCAACCCCTTTCCATAAATACTGAGCAAAAAGTAAATCAATCATAGTCAAAGGGGGAAAAAAGCTAGGCCACAAACAAAAAGTCAAAAATGGATCTCATCATAGCTACATCATATCCATGCCAGAGAGACCTAAACTTCAGTTCTAGTGTCATAAATGACTCGAATAATGGTACACACAAAATCTATATGCTCCTCTCTAACAACTGTAATGTAAACATCCACCCCTATAGGCTCTACAGTAACCTTGAAAGCAAACTCAACATCTGTGTTATGACATATGACATACTTCACCTTCATCTCTAACTCAAAACCCTCATAAGTCATTGTGGTCCATTGCACCACCATCTAAAAATTCATAAGAAAGCGAGTGTGAGTAATTTTGTAAGGAAATTACCTAGTAAGCAAAAATAGAATCAATCATGTATATGGAAATAATAACAGTAGAGGATTTGCACAAAAATTAAATTCACAACTCAATCAAATCGATTTGGAAAATATATAACATTATCTTCTTATTTCACAATTGTTGAATTTATTATTCACCTACTTTTCTCAAGGTTTTACATAATTATTTTAAGCGTATTGTCACAAAATTTGAATCTGAGTATAATTCATAAGTATAGAAATTTTGGGCATTAAAACACAATTATACATGTCTAGATATTTTATGCTTTTAATTTGACTATCACATACTATACATTACCTAAAAATAAATTGACTATATCTCCTAAAATAAAATTTATAATTAACTCCTTCTTGGAGTCAAATAATCGCATAGCTCCATCTCAAAGCAAAATAAATAATAGCTCTTTCTCATAGCAAAGTGGATTATAAGATCAGTATGTATACTTAGTTACCACATAAATTCACTGTAAAGGCTTGTGAATTTATGCACTATCCCAAAGATATAATTATTTTATTTCCATTAGCCAACACTACAACTAACCGCTTTAACAAATTTCGCATCAAAAAGCGACTATATTTACGCATATATATAAATATGTCAAAACAAGTCTTGTTAAAAACCCCAATAACATTACTGGACATGACAGTCACAACATATCATATAATAATTTGTTAGAGTCACACATACATTCATGATTATGTAGCATTTTTAGGATTTCAAAGGTAAGTATGCCCAAATTCACTTGCATGAGTTTTATTAGTAGAAATTTAACCTTATGTAGGAGGATTCAAAAATTATAGAATCACCAAAGGTTTAAGCCATTGATTATTCATATATTTATTTCCACTCTTACTCATCCAAGCATAAATATAATGTAAAATCATACTTAAGGATTATTATTTGCAAATATTCGTTTTAATTGTTATTTTAATTAATTGTACTTGTTTTTAAATAATAATTCCATTCTAGGAAGAATAAATTATCAAACATTAATCATTACCATCTTAATAAATTTGTCTAATATTCAAAAGGTGACCATGCCATAACTTATTTAAACGTAATTTACAAAATATATAATTTACTATGGTTTACTTTCAAAAATATATTTCAAGTTCTACAACCTCAACTCAAGTCTCAATTATTACCTTTTGACTAAAATTTAATTTATTGTTAAAACTAAATTTAGTGCTTAAAATATCCAAATAACAAATTTTTAGCAACTAAAAAGTTCATTGAAAAATAATCAAGAATGTATCAAGAGATCATTGAAAAATACTCACAATCAGAGCTAATCTCCACTTTATCCCCTCGCTGCTTTGACAGCTTCTAAGCCAGGGTTAAAAGTAGCTCCTAAACACCATTCATCAAAAACTTCTTAGTTCTAGCACAAGGCTCAACATTTTACAACATGCATTCTTCAATATTTTTGTATCAAAATCTCCATGCATGTAACTTCTATCTAAACTAATCCATACTTACATTAATCTTACCAATCCCCTATTGCTTCTTACCTTAATGTTTGCTTGATCAATTTGAACTCAACCTATTCAAGCTCAAGGTTTTTTTTTTAACTCGTTGTTGATCTAGCTCACTTGATCTTCACTAGTAAAGGAATTTAATTTCTTATTCTTGCTTCTAAAGAAGAAATGGAGTCTTGAAACTCATTTCCATCCACATGCAAAGTGAATTCCTACACATTTAGCTTTCCTCTTTCACATTTCTTCCTTCCAAATACAAAGAAGTCTTCTTTTCTCTCTCTCTCTCTCTCTTATGTGTATACATACATATATATATATATATATATATATATATATATATATATATATGTATATATAAGACTAAGTGTAAGGTGATATTAACATGCAAGTTGACACCTCACCACTTAATCATTTTAAATTCTTAATTGAATCCTTATTATCGTTATTATTATTAATCCTAATTTTATAAATGAGACATGTGTCTACTTACATGCAATTAACTTGACACCTCATTCACTCTTTACAAATACACCCTTACTTCTTTCTTTCCTCTACAACTGCATCCTTCAAATTTTTAAGTTTCTTTCTATTAAACCCTTAACTCGATTATTTCTTATAAATTAAGCCCTTAAATTAATAATTCCATTAATTTGGGACTTAATTAATTTCTTAAATTTAATCATTTAATCAAAATAAATCATCAATTTATCATGTCCAAGGACACGAATGTGACAATCAGAGTATGTGTGAAGGACCCACTGATAATTCTCTTGCAAATCAACATAACTAGTTTAGATTGAAGACCAAACCGAAGAAGAAATAGAGGAGGACCTAGGCTACTTAAAAGAATCTAAAAAAAATTGGCTTCTTAAAAAGGAGAAAGTAAAACCATCATCACAAATAACCCGCCAAGATAATTTATATAACAAAGCTTGATTTAGCTAAAAAAGATTCTTTAAACCAATGCCACCTTCCTCAAGAGAAGCACATCAAACATTCCATTTGACTGTAACCAATTTTTTGGACTTAACATCACCTGTCCAAATAAAATTCTGAATTGATTTCTCTAATCTTCTAAGCATGAGAATTGCCCATTTATAAACCATAAAAGAGTGAAGAAATGAGCCATAAATAATTGAATTAATAAGAGCTAAATAACCCACCATCGATAAAGTATGACCTTTCCATTTATCAAAATTGGAAAGAATTTTCTCTATAATACTCTACAGTCATCTTCATTTTGATGCACCAATAAATAAAGGAACACCAAGATAAACAAAAGGTAATGAACCCTAACAAAGGCTAGCAAAAGAGCTAAGAGAAACCATACAACTACTAGATACATATTTGCCAAAATAAATTTCATACTTATTGCAATTAACACACTTTCCTGAAATGGGGCCATACTCGTAAAAAATTTGAACAAGCCTCTAAGTATTAGATATAGAAGCCCGACAGAAAATCAATACATCATTCGCACATAAAAGATGAGAAGGTCAATGAGCAATACCTAGAGCATGCATTGGAACTAAAACTTGAATATCCAAAGAACAAACCAACCATCTGTTTAAAAAATCTTCTACCAAACAGAAAAGCAATAGAGATAAAGGGTCCCTTTAATGAACTCCATAAAAGCAACTAAAATAACCCTAGGAAGAGCCATTAATAAGAATAAAAAATATTCTAAACCCATGAACAAAAGGTAGTGGAGAAGCTAAAACTCTGCAAAACCAAAATGATGAACCCCAAATCAAGGTATCAAAACTTTCCTTATATGAATTTTGACATCCATATTACTACCATAGCAATGAGTATTCAATAAATTAACACATTCTAAGGCAATAGCAATACAATTCTTAAAGTTGTGGCCCTTAATAAAATTGAATTGATGCGGATCAATTATCTTTTTGGCAACACAGGCTAATTTATCAAAAAGAATTTTAGCAATGATTTTAAAGTTAAAATTACCTAAAACACTAGGACGAAACTTATCAACAACATCAGCATTAGGCATCTTAGGAATCAAAATCATAAATTGGAATTAAGTCTATGGAAAAATAATCATGAAACAAAGAAATGACGAACAGCTGCACAAACATCCCAGCCAATAAAATCCCAACAATTTTTATAAAATAAGCTAGTAAACTGATATGGCCCAGGAGCACTATGGGGATCTATACATAACATAGCATTTTTAATATCCATTTCCAGAGGAACTCGAAGAACAAAAGAGTTATCTTCCTGAGAAATCAAAAAAGGGAACAATATCCCGAACTAAGGAAAAATCCAATTCACCATAGGACCTAAAAAAAATGGTGGAAAAATAATTAATAATATGATCCATGGCCACAGTATTATTAGAAACAAAAGAATTATCAATAACCAAGCTATGAATTCCGGTTTTAGGGCCATGCCAAGTAAGTAAACTAGGAAAAAATCTAGTGTTTCTATCACCATCCTGCAACCATTTAACTCTACATTGATCTTTAAGTAAACAATGCTTACTTTCAAGGTGCAACTATAAATTTTGATGTGTTTTAAGTTCTTGAGATTGAAGCTCTTCTGCGAAACCATGATTAGATATAGTTGCTTGAATATCCACCAATTTTTACTTAGCTAAAGAAATATTAACATCCAAATGACCAAAAGTAGTCTTATTCCAATTACACAGAAAAACCTAGAGAAATTTAAAAATTTTCATGAGAACTAATATAGGATTACCATGAAAAGAAAGAGAACTCCAAAATCATAGACATCCAAGTGAAAAGATGGATGTGTAGTCCACATAGAGTAAAACCAAAAAGGATGATGACCTATTGCTTATTTTTAACAAAAATTTAACAAAAGAGGATTATGGTCTAATTGATGGTGCACCAGAGCAAAACACTATATAAATCTCCAAAAACCAAGAGCATGAGTATTATAAAAAGCTTGATCAAGGTGAATCTTAATATGTTGATCACCAAATTTGTTGTTAGTCCATGTATTAAAAAGACCCTCTAATGTCTAAACAAGTGAGATCACATGAATTCATAGCATTAGAAAATTCATTACATGAGCAAATAGAAGGAGTGTGGCCTCCTTGTTTTTCATAAGCACCAAAATATGAATTAAAGTCACCAAAGACATATAAGTTACCACCACAAAGAGAAAAAAATCTGTGAAAGGTTGCTTTGAAGAAGCTTATGTCAAGAAGTAAGAACACTTACATGAACACAAGTAAGATAATGCCAATCAGCCTCTAAATAAAATTTGATGGTGATTTATTAATCTGAACTAGCTAAAAAGGAGACATTTCCAACACCAAGAGAGTTAGAAAATAGCACCCAAATAGAAGAAGCATTGTCCGCCACGATAGAAAAGCCTAAGGAAGACCAAAATCAAAAATTGATTCCATCAAGATCAATTTTTAGGTCAGCAATACATAACATCAGGATATATATATATATATATATATATATATATATATATATATATCATTGCTGTGAATTTCTCTCGAATGCTAAACCTTAGATAAAATATGTATCTGACCTTAGACAATGACTATACATATATTATAGGCATGGTCTTACATCTACAGATATGTATCCAACCTTCGACAATGACTATATATACATTGTAGGCATGGTCTTACATCTACAAGATAAAATGTGCACCCAACCCATGCACCGACTATACACACCAGCCCCGCCTTGTCCCAAACATGGTCTTACTATCACCAATATAGTGTTTACTCATTACTCTTAATACATAAAAAATTTTCGTCAAATGCTTGTTGATAAATACTATATACATTTTTCATATGCAAAGTATACTTCTCACATATATCAAAAATATACTTAAAATCAACCTTTTGTATACCGAATATATTTCCATAAAGTATACCTTAAACAATTTCTTTAAATAAAATATTTCAAATACTTTTTCATATATAAATGCATATACCCTTGGAGTCCAAGTATACACTTTGAATACCTTATTAACCCCTTAGGTATACCTTTAGTCTAAGTATAAACTTTTTTATTTTTTTATTTTTTATAAATTCAAAATAAAATTGAAAATGCTCGATTGTTTTACTCAACAAAAGGTTCATTTATATACAATAATCACATCATAGCGGGTATAGTTTAGTGGTAAAAGTGTGATTCATTCAATTAATTCTATTCTAAAAGTTAAGGGATACTCGACTCCATATTCCAATGAAAAACTTTATTTCTTAAAAAGATTTAATCCTTTACCTCTCAATGAAAATTCTAGAAAGAATATACATTCTCGTGATTTGTATCCATTTTTTTTTTCAATTATAAATTGGAAAAATTAGATTATGAAATTACGAAACATAATTTTGATTAATTGAATCAATACATTCAATTGAATGAGTATGAGTAAAGGATCTATGGAAAAAGAGAGAAGTGTATTTCTAATCGTAACAAAATCTTCAATTTTTGCTTTATTTTGTATAGTCGAGATTGAAGCAATATAAATAGTAAACAATGACTTTGGTTTACTATAGACATCGACATCTTGTTTTAGCTCAGTGGAAACAAACTATTTTTCCTAAGGATTCTTTCAAATAGAAATAGAGAACGAAGTAACTAGAAAGATTATTAAAACCCCACGCGTCTAGAGGGATCATCTAGAAAGCACCTTGTTTTGACTGTATTAAGACAGAAAAGCTGACATAGATGTTATAGGTCGATTTTTTTTCGCTCACGTATTATAGCTGGAAATTCTTTCATATTCCATAAAGGAGTCGAATGAAATCAAAGTTTCATGTTCGGTTTTGAATTAAAGACGTTAAAGATGATGAATCAACGTCGACTATTACCCTTAGACTTCCAAGCTAATGATGCGGGTTCGATTTCCGCTACCCGCTCTATATCTCTATGCTCCCTAAAAAATCGAGATCATATTTTTCTAATATTTCTATTTAAATTATTTTATTTTTATTATATTAATTATATTATCTTTATTATTTAATATTTAAATTATTTAATATTTTATTTATTTATTTCAATTTAAATAAAATAATTTAATTTGAAATTATAAACGTTATATGTATTTTATACTACATTTTATATTTTAATATTATATTTTAATGAATATTAATTAATAAATGTTAAATTAATAAATATTAATTATAATATTTATAATTAATATTTAGTATATTTAGTTTACATTAAGTTTGTATTAATAAATATTATATATATATATATATATATATATATATATATATATATATATATATTAATGTAAATTATATTCTATGATATAAATTATATTCTATATATATATATTATATATAGTTTATTTATATTATTTGTATCATATAGTTATTTTTATATATTATATATACTGTATATAATGAAGTGTACATAATTTACTTTACGAAGAAATATATATATAGAGTCATTCCCCTCTTTGGCAAATGACGTTTTTGCCAAGCTGTCTGCAAGCTTAGGGTGGCTAGCCTAAAACTCTTGAATTTTCATTAGTTGGGATTCTTATCTCATTGCATTCATGGTTCTAAACTTCTAATTGCCATAGGATCGTACAAAGCAAATTTTACAAGGTGAAGACTGAAGATAGGAAGGAACGTAGTTGTCCCAAAAGCGGAAGACTCTGCAGAGAGTGAAGGAGGACAGGAAGGCTTAGATTGTAGCAGCAATAGTTAGGATCATGAAATCAAGGAGGGTATTTATTGGATCATAACAATTTCTGGCCAACCCAATAAATATTAACAAAATTAAGAGTATTTTGTCAATATCAAGCTACAGTCACATACAGAGACATTACTATCATATAATTACATGGATATTTGAGAATCGAATATAAGAGTTCCAAACCTGCTACTTGATAATGCAAGCATAAGGAGGTGCAAGCACAGTGTTTGAAAAAAATTTTAGTTTCTCAATCATGGGTCTGCATTACATCTTCGAGAACTCAATGATGGGACAAAATGAAATTTGAATCTTAATTGAACTGAAGAAATGTCAATATTAAATCATGCTTTCATCTACTTTTATGCTTTCAAAATCTAGAAAACTATACAAAATGAAAAATAAGCAACTAATTGATAGACAAAAAAAGACCAAAATTATAACAGATAATAAGTACAGTAAGGACAAATTTTACTCAATAATCTTGTGCAGTATCTAAGAGCACTGAATTCAAATATTTTACCACTTGGAACACCTTTTCTTCAAGCTCAAGAGGAATGTCCTCCAGAGGCTCTTCGAGGATAAAATTAAAGCGTTCCATGAGCTCTTCATGTCCAAGATAAACAGGATCAGTGGCAGCAGAAGTTGAATATCCAGCGTTATCATCCATACTCACACAACTGAAATCAACACCACTGGCTAAAGAATCAAGAGGAGTGTCCTCATGAGGAACTTCGAGGATAGAATTAACGTAATCCACGAGCTCTTCTCCTTCAAGAAGAACAGGAGGAGCAGCAGCAGCTGTTGAAGCAGTGGCAACACCGTCGGATAAAGAATCTTCCACCTTTTCTTCAGTCCTCTCAGGCGCTGGTATTGCATCAACCTTGAAGCGTTTGAATCCCATCTCTCGCTGATCACCAAGAACAATTCCATGGCTTTCACCTTCTTCTTCCATTTCAGTTGATTTTCTTTTCTTATGATTATTCTTAATACGACAAAGAGAAATCTTGGTGGTGTTGCTTCCATGAGGATTATCAAGAGAGTATTCTTGCATCAACCATCGACCGTGTTCAAATCTATTTTTCTCGTTCCGATAGGAAAAACTCTTCCGTGTCCATGAAATTTCTCCTAATCGGAATGATTTTCCTCTGCTAACGCCATGCCAAGTACCTCCACTGGAACCCACATTCCGATTATAATTGGAACCACCAGCTGAACCCTTCTTCTTCAAGAGGCTGAAGACATAAAGAAAGCCGTCACGGTTATAGGTTTCTCCACCAAGACTCTCCCAAATCTGCCATGGCTCTTGTTGTCCATACACGTCACAATCTTGAATAATCCACTGGTCTGGGACTGGGAGTGTTTCATTCACCCGATTGAATAGATAGTATCCAACTAGCTCTTCGTCTGATGGATAGAACCTAAAACCAGTTGGGTAACATGACAAACCATCCATTGCTGATTAATTGTGTAGTAAAGAGTGACTAACAATCAACAAGCGAAACCCTAAAAACAAAATCAATCGAAGAACTCAATCACCGACTCAGAAACAATTTTGACAAATAGCGTGGAAAATAGTGCAGCTATAGAGTGACTGAGTGACTGAGTGATAGTATTGAATTTAGTGTTCCTTATTTATAAGGAACAGTTGTGGCTAAGACCCAAAACCCGCTATTGACGGAGGCCACTTATAAATTTCCTTTTTTACTGAATTTTTTTTATTCAGTACAAAAAAAAAAAAAACGAAAACTTTTTGTTCTGGTAAACCCATTTAGCTTAGACTTTATATTTTTTACATGGCTCACTTAGACTTTTTTAATCTTTCTAATATTCACTTTAAACTTGATTACAAAGCGGAAAAAAAATTAGGGAAAAATTTGTGGAGAAATTGAAATTAAGACAAATAATATTTCTTATAGTTTATAATTTTACTACATATTTAGAAAAATTACTATTATTTATATTCTAAAGTTTATTTTGCAATTATATGTTATTCTAAAGTTTACAATATGTTGGTTTTTGTTATTATTATTATGCATAATAAATCATATCAATTTATGTTTTTTTTAAGTAAGACTTTTAGTATTTAGTATTTATAAGGGCTCCAACAAATTTTAATTTTAATTTGGGTAAATCCGTTTAGACTTTATAATTTTATGTCTCATTCAAATTTGTAATCTCGAAACCCACCTTCCCCTCCCCTTTGGTAAAGAAAAAAAGTATGTCAATTTCATTTTTTTTCTTAACTTTTTAAACAAAGTAATTAGACAATAGTTTTGATAAAGAAATATTTATATTTATATTGAAATTAATTCAATATGTATTTTAATGTATTTACCTTAATATATTGAGCCATAAAGAATTGGCGCTATTAGAATAAAAGACTAAAGTGGCAATTTGCTCCTTGAATTTTTTCTCAAAGTACAACTGTTTTTAGAATTAACCTTTTGAATTATTTAGCATAAATCCTTATTAATTTTGTACAATAAACCTCAAAATTGAGAAAGTGAAATACACAATTGCATGAGCAAGTGAAGTAATGTGAAAATACTAATAAATATTTTATTTTTATTCTTTTCTCTTTTTTCTTCCTCTCCCTTCACATTATCCCTTTTGTTGATAATTAAAAAAAAAAAAAAATTTGTACCTACAAATTAAATTTCCCTCCCCTACCACCAGCACCAATAGTTACATTTAGAAGGAAGTTAAGACCTGCACTTTTTCATGGATTTTTTATTTTGAGGTTTTACTACTTGCAATCTGTAGTAGAATACACTGAAATTGTCATAATCCTAAATATTGTGTATGCATATTCAGAATGAAGTCTAGCGAATCGAGTGGTTGAATAAGTATCAGGGCAGTGAATTAGAATTGAATGTGATAACTCTGAATTGACATTTCTTGCTTGTGGAACTTGCATCGACGAGGAGAACGGGTAAAGGGGTGGGGTTTCCCCCATAAACACTCCAAAGCTTAAGTCAATAATGGTATGAGGAAAAAATATAATAAAGCAAATAGGCATAATAGAATAGAGAATAGAGAATAAAGGAGTAAAGGATGATTGTTTGTGATGATAAGGTGATGGAATGATATTTTGGTGATGTTGTATGATGAGAAATCAATGACATGAGATATATTTATAGGAGAAGGTTTTGCTTATCAAACCTCTTAATAATATGATTTTTTAGTCTTATAGGATTGTCTTATTTATGAAAGAAGGAGACTTCCTTTGTAGAGTAATCTTCCTAATTGCAATAGACTTCCTTATTAAGCTTTCTTCTTATTCAAGTAATCCTCCTCTTTGGGGGAATGTACCCTTATTGGAATATGATATTGATATGGATATCACGAGTCCCCCCTGAAAGTCTATTCGGATATGTATGTCTGATGTATTCGGGTTTATAAGGTGATAGAAATGTGATTCTTTTGTCTAAAGAGAGACTGCTTGGATCATTGCATTTAATATGGAAGGGTGAGCTGAAGTGGCCAGCCTCAATCACAAGAAAAGATAAATCTCATTATTAAGTCTTGAAATCATCATATAAAAACATCGTTGAAGTGCCAGTTGGACTTAAGTACACAAAACTTGCAATAAAAATGCTTTGGGATAAAAGATTATCCTGTCAGTGTAGAGACAACATGACAAAACCAATCATCACTAGAGTTTTGATGTTTAGTGCATTAAAAGCACAGCCCGAGTGCCAAACCTCAGTACTATAGGAGCGAACTGAGGCTGCTAGCTTCAGTCAATAGACTTAGATGCTCGAGGCTTAGATGCTCGAGGCTTAGATGCTCGGTGCAAGGATATGAGGCTTACATGCTCAGACCCTCAGTATTGTAGAAGCGACTTGAGGGTGCCAGTTTTAGTCACTAGACTTAGATGCTTGAGGCTTTGATGCTCAGTGCAAGGATTTGAGGCTTAGATGCTCGAAACCTCAGTACTATATAAGTGACCTGAGGGTGCCAGCTTCAATCACTGGACTTAATCTTGGTGCATTAGAAGGGCGGCCCAAGTGCCATATAGCCTCGGTGCATTAGAAGCGTGGCCTGAGTGTCGTATGATGTTGCTTAGTTTATAAAGTTCAATGACTCTATTGATGGCAGCTACCTAGTAATAATATTTATTAATGTTGAGTTCGAACATTATTATTGTAGATGTTTGATTTTTTGAGCATTTGTTGTTTGGTAGTATTTTCACAAAAGAAAGGATGTTGGGATCTTAGTAGTGAGTTTGAGCCCTTTCAATCTGAGCTCCATAATATAGGATAGTAATTTAGAGAGGATTTTTGAAATGGTGGAAGGTGGGTTTTTGAAGGATCAAAATTTTGGGCTTGCTCAATCCAAGTTATGGGATGAGTATTATAGTTTAAGTGAAAGGCTAAGATTGCCCCTCTTCTTAAATAGAAGATTTTATGTGATGCTAGCTAGGATGTCTGGAAATTATGATTTGGTTTATCTAGCTATATAGGGGGTACACTTGCCTCCATTCTTAAACTTTCTTTATTAAATATTCTCTAAAATCTCCTTGAACAAGGATCTACTGTAGAGTAGGATTTGCCTAAGTGTTATTTGATCTGACTTTGAACATGAAATACCATTTGTTGTGTGAGCATGAGTGAGTGCTTATTCGCATTAATGTTGCGTGGAAATGTGTCTAATGTCTTTTAACAATTTCTACATGTTGATGCCAAGTGAGATAATCGAAATGTCCCATTGTTTGGAATGATGGGTGCTTTAAAGTATCTCCTCCATCTGTAATAAGAGATAAAAGACCAATGGTTTTAGGATTATTTAATTGATCTCCATTTAATGGTCAGTCATCATATAATAAATATATCAAATGTAATTAATGTATGTTTATGCATAGATAATAATCATGTATTTGATGAACATCTAGGTGTAGATGTGTGATCATGCCCATATGTCAAGCTATAGTTATTCTTATAAGAATAAATAATTAAGTAAAGATAAATGTAAAAATAAATAATTGAGAAGGAAAACTTATCGCTTAATGACCTCTTGTCCTGCCTATGAGTGAACGAATATTTATGTTCGTTGTGGATATGAATAATTGTTACTGATTAATTTGAAAAACCATTAATTCCTCTTGGAGCCCATGGTTCATTCATCTATTTTTGCTTTGCTATCCAAGCTCCTACAAAAGAAATTAACTTATTAATATATATTTGTGAAGTTGTTATCATGGTTGCCTTGGATATTCCTATAATGCCAGAACTCAGGAGATGCTCAAAGATCTAGAGATGCCCATAAAGTGAATGTCTGACTCTTCCATCCTTGCTCATTACTCAGAGTCTGAGTGTCCATGAAATCAATGCTCAGTAGTAGATGCTCAAAATTCCAAGGCTTTAGTGGACAGTACTCATGTTGTTTGGATGCTCGGAGTCTGAGTGCTTATAAAGGGTGCTTGTTGGATGCCCAATGTCCTAAGCTTAATGCTCGATTGATGCTCGGATATCAAAAACTTTGATGTTTAGCAAAAACTTATTTACGTTCTTTGATGCTCGGGCTTAGATTCTTTTATACTCAGACTCGGATGCTCAATGGTCTTATGCTTTGAAACTTTATTACTTAGAACTTAGTGGATGCTCACAAAGTAGATATTTAGTATCCAATTCTCATTTGAAGTTTGGATGTATGGAATTTCAAGGCTCAGTAATGAAGAAAATGATTTCAAACCTATATTTTTTATTATTCCCCAACTTTGATGGTGCTTTGGTGCTCGGTCAGCTCAAATATTCAAGAGTTAGTGCTCAAAAGCTTGGTGCTTTAAAGCTCAGTGCTTAGAAGCTCCATGCTCGATGCTCAGCGCTTGAAATCTCAGTGTTCGGTATTTGATGTTTGATGTTCACTTAATACTTGGTTTCAGTTTAAAAACCGTTCATCGAATACTTGCATTCTTCAATCTCAGTATGAGGTCATGTGGTCTAGCTTTATGAATTTAAAGAAAAACATTTAGATGTCCAGCTTCTTTCCATCATTATGTCTGATCTGGGTGTCGAACTACTTTTAAGCCTCGATGCTCGAATGCTTAGTGATTCATTTTAGTTACCCAACTATCTTACTATTTCCTTTGAATTCTAACCTTAGAAATTGTTGCATCAACGGTATAACTTTCTTTAACCCCTTTCTTTTTTTTCTTCTTATCCCCCCTTCTGATGAAGCTGTGGTAATGTGAAATGGTCATTCGAGTTTGACTATTGCCAAAACTTCCATCTTCTGAGTTCTTGATTTGAATTATATCTTATTTTTAGTATTTCTAAATCTGAATGGAGTGGGACATTTGGACTAGTAGTGAGCTTGCTTCTTCCAATGGCCAATCTTCTTGCATTTCGAGCAAAGGTCAATCTTCGTTCCTTTTCCATGCTTACTCATCGTCATAGAAGGCTAATCCCACAACAAGTCAATCGATAAGAATGCCATTGCAACATTATTTAACCTTTCATGCCTCATGACTTGATCATCTAACCACACAACTCTGCTAATGCAAAGGATCTTAAAGCTCATCAATATCATGATCGTAGATGGACGAATCTTGAATGCCATGCCTTTAAGTTCTGCACCTTATCGAAGAAACAATGATGTTGTTGCTTATAGTTTGGAGCTCATTCTGCCAATAATATTTGAGCAGTCCTTTATATACCAATCTACTGCTCAGGTAATTAAAAGCTTGAAGCTGTACAACTCCATCAACTGGTTGGGCACTTTAAGTCTCTACTTCAACTATCTCAAATCATGTGTGCCTCCTTCAATCGATGATAAGCTACTAACCCCCAGAGGTAAGGTCCGAAGCTAAGATCATATTATAAACAACATGATCAACTTCTGAGGAATGTGCATTGTAAGAATGGATCAATCTCCTATGCAAAGTATATAAGAAAGTATTACCGTAACGATCTTTGCACTATTTCAATCTAAATTTGTCACTAATGATTGAATTGGATTCCTTTATTATTATGCTTAGAGAAATTATGATTTTCTTGTGTCTTTAAGAGGTCGAGCTAAATTCCTAGCAAGCAAAGATAATTCGGAATTGAATTTGATTTTTCCCATAGATGGAACCACTTGATAACTCTGAATTGATATTTCTTGCTTTTGGAACCTGCATTAATGAGGAGAACGGGTAAAGGGGTGGAGTTTCTCTCATAAACACTCTGAAGTTTAAGTCAGTAATGGTATAAGGAAAAAATATAATAAAGCAAATAGGCATAATATAATCGAGAATAAAAGAGTACAAGATGATTGTTTGTAATGATGAGGTGATGGAATGATCTCTTGGTGATGTTGTATGATGAGAAATCAATGACATGATATGTATTTATAAGAGAAGGAATTGCTCAAACCTCTTAATAATATGATTTTTTAGTCTTGTAGGATTGTCTTATTTATGAGAGAAGGAGACTTCCTTTGTAGGGTAATCTTCCTAATTGAAATAGACTTTCTTATTAAGCTTTCTTCTTATTCAAATAATCCTCCTCCTTGGGGGAATGTAACCCTTATTAGAATAGGATACTGATATGGGATATCAGGATGGGTACAGATTGGAAGAATTGGATGGGTACAGAGAGGAATATATATGTATATATCTTGAAAGTAATTTCTATTGCCAAATTCTTTGTATTATTTTTTTTAATAGACTAATGATTAAAAAAATGAAAAATAAAAAAAGTTCATGGATATATTCATTTTCTAATGTGAAAATTAAACAAAAAAATTAATAATTTTTCTATCTTCAACTTTCATTTTTTTGTCATTATATCCTTAACTTTCATATTTTTTTGCAAATATATTCTTACTTTCAACTTTTTAAACAAAGCAATTAGACAATAGTTTTGATAAAGAAATATTATTATTTCTATAGAAATTAATTCAATATGCTTTTTAATGTATTTACCTTAATATTCATGTTATAACCAGTATTTTTATTTATTAATTTAAAAGGGGAATTGTTGTGTTTTAAATATCATTTTATTCAATTAGTGTTAAATGAGTATTTTTAATAAAATTTATTGTTAAGAGTTTTAGTAAAATTATTTATTTAGTGTATATTGTATATATGAATTTATTTAAGTGTGTATATATATATATAACAAAAGTAAAAGTAAAATAAAAATAAATAAACGTGGCTGCTACCATTTTTTCTTCTTCTTCCTATTGTTTTCTTTTCTTTCCTTTTCTTTCCTTTTCTCTTCCTTTTTGTCCCTCCCACTCGACACCACCACCAACCACCGCCACCATCACTGCACCGGCTAGTCGTCACCTCCACTCAACATCACCACCAGCACCTCTAGCCATCGGCAAGCTTCCTTTCTTCTTCTTCCTCTTGTTTTCATTTATTGCCAGATTGTTAAAGGGCTATCCAACCATCTCAAGCGACACCGCCAGTCTTGATCGGAAGCTCTCCCTCTAGGTTTCATTTCCCCTAACTCAATTTGTTCGGACAACTCCGGTAACAACTTCAATTTCAAGAAATTGATTTCAAGTTTATTTTTAGTTATTTATTTGATTGAGCTTGAATTTGATTTAACTAGATATAGTTGCCTTGAGATAAATTGAAATTGAGGTTGAAATCTTTCTAAATGTGATTTTTATTTATTTTTATAATTTTTTCAAATTTTTCGGGTTCGGTTACTGTTCTAGCCCAAAAAATTGTGTATTTTTAATAAATTCTATTAATTATGTAGATTAAACTTTGTTAAGGAATTTTTATGAAATTATGCATGGAAATTTAAATATGAATTTTTAAAGATTATGTATAAATATGTATTTTTGGAAAAATATTAGAAATTGGTGAATTATTTTATTTTAATTAAAATTATTCATAATTATTTTGTTTTAGACTATTTTGATTTAATAAAAGTGAAAAAATAATTTTTCTAATTCTTTTCCAATTATTAATTATTTAGTAGTTATTTTGGGAAATATATGAAAAATAAATTTATTTATTATTTTTGAGCCCAAATGAGCATTTTATTATTTCTATGATAATAATAAGTGATTTTAATAATTATTTACAATTTATGCTAATTTATTTGAAAAACAAAAATTTTATGCTATTAATGGATTTTATTAGCAAAATATTATCTAATAATTAGAATCTTATTATTTATTTGGAAAATAAATTTCTTTAATATTTTTATGATATATTTTGATAATTTGAGAAATTATATTATTTTATTGTATATTTTGTGATGATGGTTCTCGGTTGGGTGTGAATTGTAGTTCAGGGACCTAACCTGAGATGTTGAGTTTAGGATACTTTTGAAGTGTGTTTTCGTGTAGGAATAACTCTACTTTTAGTATAGAGATATCCGTTTTATAAATGAGACTGTCAAATTTTTAGTTGATTTCTCGTAAAACGTAATATCGAGGATGTGTTTAGTTTTGAATCTTTTATTAGAGTCATGTCTTAGATCGAGTCTTTTCTTAGAAATTTAGAATATATAAGATTATGATTTTATCCCAATTATTTTATTATTATTTCTCTATAGCTGCACCAAAACTGAAGCCTATAGGATAAGGTCAGTAGAGTTATCTTAGAAGAGCACATTCCACCTGTGAGTTATTATTATATATATGCATTACATGTAGAAAATATTATTGGCATCCATATTTTTAATAATTATGAATTTTATTATGCTATATTGCATAAAATTTTGAATTGTTATTGTTATTATATATATGTGTAATTTGGATGCTACTTATATTTAATATGATTTTATTATTTTATTTATAAAATGTTATTTTGGAGGACAGCCGTAAAATGTACTACCTAGTGGACTACACTAGGACTATTGCATAGCAGTACACTAGATGCTATGCTATAAATTTTTATTGATATGAGATATGATTAAATTGATTATTGAGATTTGTGGTTAGAGAGTGGTGTGACTGCGAAAGCTCGATTGACCTAGCGTCTCAAAGCCAGTCATGTTGACAGTGAGACTGCAGGAGCTCAATTGACTCAGTGTCTCGGGGCTAGTCTACTATCCAAATTTGAGAAGAGAAATATTTTTGGCTTTAAGTGAACCTTTTGGCTAGTGAAGTTTAATGTTTGAGGTTGCAGAATATTTTAAAGGTCTGTTTCGATCCACCACCTAAATCTTACTACATTTATTTGTTTGTCGTAAAATATGATTTCGAGCATCTGTATAAAATACGTGTATAAATTACATAAATATAAATATATAAATACTATATTGATTGCTTGTATGCTTAGGTTGCATGTATATATATAATAATAATTCATTCAGTAAGGTCCAACCCCCCTCAATTATTTTTTCGGATCCTTTTCATCAGACCTCTTGTAGTAATCCTTTGTACCAGACCCTTTCTTCACTAGCTAACTTATATAAATTTTGAATTATCACTCCTTATATTAATTAGATGTGGTAGTAGTAGTATGTTTTATTATAGTATTTTGTATTGTTATTGACTGTGGTTTTGTATTTGAATATTTATATGAACATATTTTATTATGATATGATATGAAAGTTATTTTGGATTTAAAATTTTTTTATTATGAGGCATATTTTTTATTATGTTTTGTATGATTTTTATATTTTAGCTTGCTATGAGTTTCGAATTCGTGAGAATTCTCGTTCCCTAACGCCATTCATGACTCCTGAGTTGGGGTCGTGACAAAGATATAAATAATTAATGCTATTAGAACAAAAGACTAAATTGTGGAAATTTGCTCCCTGACATTTTTCTCAAAGTACAATTGCTTTTAGAATTAACTTTTTAAACTATTTAGCATTACCTTTTTGTAAATTTTGTACAATAAACCTCAAAATTGAGAAAGTCAAATACACACTTTGAAAAGAGTCCTAGAGGAGGGGTAAATAGGATTATCAAATAAAAATGAGAAATTAAAAGAATTCTCTGCAAGAATTGAATGAGAGTTAAGAAGGAAGAATGAAGAACACAAAGATTTAAAGAGTTCGGATTCAGCAACAATCATATGTCTCCACCTAACTTATCCCCAAGTTAGGATTTTCAATCACCTACAATCTTATTCACAAGATTGAGATTATACAAGAGTTTTATGGCTCACTCTTATAACTTTACAATACGAGTTTTCAAGGTTCACTCAAAAAACCAAATCCCAAGTGTTTCAATAGATAATACTTAAACCAATTCCATTAGAAATAAATCTCACTTCCTTTCTAATCTATCCTAAGATTTAAGATGAAGATAAATTCTATTTCTAACACACAACCAACTCTCACAAGAGTTATACAAACAAAGAATTATTTAAGAGAGATTGAGAGCTTAATTGAAAGCTTAAAAAAGAATGAATGATAACAAGTTTTCTTAACTTTCATTCAGCTCTTAAGGTGTTTATATAGACATACACTCAAAAATATAGTTGTTGGAGGAGGTGCAAATAATGTGTCTAATGTCATTATTTTGAATTCAATGTTTATAATTTTGAATTATTTAAAGTGATGTTGTCAAACAGTTATGCATGGATTGAAACAGTAATTGGCTACTAAATACATTTGATTTTGCCCACACTTTCTTCATAAAAGTTTTAGATATTTGACTTAGATTTCCATATCATTTTTAATTACCTCAATTGGACTTCTGTAGCTCAAGATATGTCCAAATTACTAAGAGTTATGCATTCTAAAATGCATACTACTGTCAGACAGCTATACAAAAGTTGAACTTGTAATTTTATATTGAAGACGTTTGAATTCTCTCAAAATTTCTTCATAAAATTTTTAGATATCTGACTTACCTTTTCATATCATTTTAAATCACCTCACTTGGGCTTCTATAGCTCAAGATATGTCTAAAATACTAAGTGTTGTACAATCTGAAATGGCAACTGCACATGTTAATTTTGACTTAATATTTGCATACCCAAATGAACTCGGATTTTGACAAGCAAGCCCAATTCAAAAAAATCAAGATGTATATTTCAAATGTCAAGAAGATAACTTCTTATTATGAAGCTTTAAGGATTTCAAAACCTTCTTTTAATCTCAGATGTCGAATCAACCCAAGTTAATCATATTTCATTTAAACTTCCAATGGAGTCCTAACTTATACACACTTAAAAAAACAAATTAAATACTCAAAATTAAGTTTGTTAAGATCAAAATTAAGATTGATTGTTGCTAAGGTCAACAATCTCCCTCTTTTTTATTTTGACAAACTTATTTTGAGTTTGATAAAAAATAATATAAAGTAAAGTGTGTGGTAATATTTGTGATAATAATGATACTAAATGAAATAAAATATATTTCTTTATTTATCCCCCTACGAATATGGACATGATAAGAAATATAAATTTATAGCTTATTCCCTTTGACAAAAAAATATAAACAACATAAAATATAGTATGAGGGATAAAAACATTGCATTCTTAGCACAAATGTATTAAAAACATAAAATATGATAACATGATCATTTAAATAAATGTTAGGCAATGTGAGGAAATAATTTCAAACATATATGCATATAGTGCTACTAAAATGCATCACTTCCTATAGGAACAAAGCAAAGATACACCAAATCTTTATAAAAATATTCATGCCTTATCAAATATCAAAACAATTCCTAAGAAATATAAATTTATAGATTATTCCCCTTGACAAAAAAATATAAACAACATAAAATATAGCAGAAGGGCTAAAAACATGGCATTCTTATCACAAATGTATTAAAAACATAAAATATGATAACATGATCATTTAAATAAATGTTAGGCAATGTGAGGAAATAAATTCAAACATATATGCATATAGTGCTACTAAAATGCATCACTTCCTATAGCAACAAAATAAAGATACACCAAATCTTTGTAAAAATATTCATGCCTTATTAAAGATAAAAACAATTCCTAAAAAGATAGTCATGCCTTATCAAAGATAAAAACAATTCCTAAGAAGAAATTATATATGAATTATGCATGTATAAACACAATAATAAAATATTACACACATGTATAGTAATGCATGCCTTATCAAAGATAAAAACAACTTGTAAGAAGAAATTATACATGAATTATTCATGTATAAACACAATAATAAAATATTATACACATTTATAGTAATACATGTCTTATCAAAGATAAAAAAAAATTCTTAAGAAGAAATTATATATGAATTATGCATGTATAAACACAATAATAAAATATTATACACATGTATAGTAACAAATAACAAACTCAAATATATTTCTCCCCCTTTGTCAAAAGCAAAAAGAAAAGAGAGAGATATAAAAGGAAAATGAAAATAAAGATACTCAAAATTTTTATAAAATCTATGTCATACATAATAAAGTAAGCAAAATAAGGTCTTTTGTCACATATGGTGTACGACAAAATTAGCCACATGCAAAAATTTAAAAAAATTCTCCCCCCCTATATCAAAAAAAATATATAATATGTCACTAACATAAACACATTTTTTAAGGGAGTTTTAAAATTAAAAACTAAGTACACATGTTAAAAAAAATTAACTAGGTACACATGCAAACTCAAATTATTTCTCCTCCTTTGACAAAATGCAAAAGGAAATTTAAAAAGATAAATCAAATATAAACTGACGACTAAAAACAAATTAAAGATCAAAATCAAA
Organism: Mallotus nudiflorus; assembly: GCA_947683625.1. NCBI lineage: Eukaryota > Viridiplantae > Streptophyta > Magnoliopsida > Malpighiales > Euphorbiaceae > Mallotus > Mallotus nudiflorus. The sequence goes on from CANTUR010000174.1 coordinate 211,877, forward strand.
ATATTTATCAATCAAAGTAATCAATAAGCACAACATGATTTCACATAAAAACAGCTCAACCATCAATTAAATATAAAATCAAGATAAACTAGAAACATCAATCATGCCCAGTTCTTGCTTAATGAAATTTAATCTCTCTTCATTGAGAGGTTTGGTGAAAATATCTACAAGTTGATTATTTGTATCAACAAATTCAAGTGAGATATCACCAATTTGAACATTATAACGCAAGAAATGATGTCTAATGCCTATATGCTTAGTTCTATAATGTTGAATGGGATTTTTGCTAAGGTTGATAGAACTTGTATTATCACATTTGATTGGAATGTGATCAAGTTTTACACCATAGTCTAACAACTGTTGTTTTTGCCACAAAACTTGTGAACAACAAAGACTTACTGCAATATATTCAGCTTCAATAGTGGACAAGGCAACTGAAACTTGTTTCTTGCTAAACGAAGAAACTAAACATTGTCCTAAAACTTGACAAGTTCCAAAAGTGCTTTTTCTATCTAATAAACTACAATTAAAGTCTGCATCAGAATAACTAATCAAGTCAAAGGATGAACTCCTAGGATACCAAAGTCCTAAATTCATTGTACCGCAAAGATATTTGAAAATTCTTTTGATAGCATTCAAATGAGACTCTCTAGGATTTGAATGAAATCTAGCACACAAGCAAATAGCAAACATAATATCGAGTCTACTAGTAGTTAAATAAAGAATATCATCATACCTCTAAATCACTTTTCATCAACCGATTTACCATTCTCATCTTTGTTAAGTTTGGTTATAGTGCTCATTAGAGTTTTACTTATCTTAGCTCCATCCATGCCAAATTTCTTGAGAACGTCTCTTGCATACTTGGCTTGATTAATGAAAATCCCATTTTTGCATTGCTTAGTTTGTAGTCCAAGAAAGAATTTGAGTTCACCCATCATACTCATCTTAAATTCTCCTTGCATTAAATTAGAGAATTCCTTACACAAGTAATGGTTAGTAGCACTGAATATAATGTCATCAATATCTATTTGAACAATTAATAAATCATGCTTGGATTTCTTTATGAAAAGAGTTGTATCAACTTTTCCTTTAAAGAAACCTTTCTCTAATAAAAATTTGTTCAATCTTTCATACTAAGCTCTAGGAGCTTGTTTTAATCCATATAATGCTTTGGAAAGTTTGAATACATGATTTGGAAAATCAAAGCTTTCAAAACCTAGAGGTTGTTCAACATACACCTCTTCTTCAATAAAACCATTTGAAAATGCACTTTTAACATCCATTTGATATAGTTTGAAATCCATGAATGATGCAAATGCAAGTAGCATCCTAATAGCTTCTAACCTTGTAACCGGGGTAAAGGTTTCTTCATAATCAATGTCTTCCTCTTGATTATAACCTTTAGCTACTAGTTTAGTTTGGTTCCTAGTTATGACACCTTGTTCATTCATCTTATTTTTAAATACCCATTTAGTGCCTATAATAGGATGATGTTTAGGTCTAGGAACCAAGGTTCAAACCTTGTTTCTCTCAAATTGATTTAACCCTTTTTGCATAGCAAGAATGAAAAATTCATCGCACAAAGCATCATCAATATTTTTTGGTTCAATTTGAGAAATGAAGGCTAAATTTACAATAGACTTTAATTGAGATCTAGTAATTACCCCTTTGGTAGTGTCACCTATAATGAGGTCTTGAGGGTGAGCTTACTTAAAGCATCACTATATACCACATGTTTGCCTTCTTCAACTGGCAATGATAACACTGGTGTAGTAATTAACTTTTCCTTCAAAATTTCAAAGCTTTCTTAACATTCATGAGTCCAGTAGAATTTCACAATCTTTCTTAATAATTTTGTCAAATGAGATGCAATTATTGAGAAATCCTAAATAAACCTTCTATAGTATCTTACTAAACCTAAGAAACTTTGTGCTTCTATCATATTATTAGGTGGCTCCCAGTTCACAGTCATGGCAACTTTATTAGGATCAATGTAAACCCCTTTCGTAGAATATGACTTCGAATACACCAGGATATCATTAATGAATATGATTATAAACTTATCTAGATATTGCTTGAACACTCAAGTCCATAAATGTAGCTAGTGTATTTGTCAATCCAAACAGCATTACCAAAAACTCATAATGTTTGTATCTTTTTCTAAAAGCAATCTTAGGAACATCTAACTCCTTAATCCTCAATTAGTGGTATCTGAATCTTAAATCTATCTTTGAAAATATCGCTACAACTTATAATTGATCAAATAGATCCTCAATTCTCAGTAAGGGATACTTATTTTGAATAGTAACCTTATTTAGTTGTCTGTAATCTATGCAAAATCATAACAATCCATTCTTCTTCTTCATAAATAGTACAGGTGAACCCCAAGGAGAAAAACTAGGTTGAATAAATACTTTTTCTAACAATTCTTGTAATTGCACTTTTAACTCCTTCAGTTTAATAAGAGCCATTTGATAAAGTGGTTGGGAAATAGGCATTGTACCTAGTAATCGATTAATTTCAAACTCAATTTCCCTTTCAGGTGGTAGACCTAGCAAATTTTCTACGAATACATCATCAAATTCATTTACAATAGGTAACTCATTTATTAGCACCTCTCCCTTACTTTTATCTATCACAGAAGCTAGGAAAGCTTCACAATCTTTTCTGAAATATTTCATCGATGTCACTATTTATATAATCTTAGTGGTTGCTTTCTTACCTTCACCCATAAAACTTATTTTCCTTCCATCTTCCATTTCAAAATCTACTTTCTATTCATAACAATTCATATTTACCCGATATTAACTTAAACTTTCCATGCTAAGTATAACATCAAACTTGTTAATTTGCACACTATTAACTTAGACCATCCATGCCAAGTAACATCAAACTCATTAATTGGCAATGGTATAAAATTTCACTTCATTTCAGGTTCTCCCAAACTCACAAGAACATCCTTGATTACCGATTCACAAATTACACTCGTTCCTATTGGCATACTCATAATTACAAGTTCTGTTCTACCAAAAGACTTAAGATTATTATGCATGGCAAATGTAGATGACATGAATGAGAAAGTAGCACCAGGATCAATTAAAATATGTGCTAACTTATTTGATATATAAGCCATATTGTAATCATATCCACTGCATTCTCGACATCACACTTTGTCACTGTATATACTCTTGCTGTTACACATTCCTAGGTACATTTGTTTGTCCAACATCTCTATTTTGGGATGGTAAAGCCATTTAACTTGCTTTACTTTGAACGGCTACAAGTCTAACCGGATTTGGCAGCCTTTTAGCTCTATGATTCCTTAGAGCATTTGAACTTTAAACCAATTGTTCTCTCCATACTTTCTTTGGGCACTCATGAGCATAGTGTCCCATTTCATTATATTTATAACATCATACTCCACTATTTCCACAATTACCAAAGTGGTTTTTACTGCACACATTGCACATAGGGGCAATATTTCTTCCAAATTGAACATTAACTGGTTTGGGTGGTGCCTTTGGTTGTCTTATAGACATACCACTTCCTTGAGGCCTTTTATTTCTTCATGTCCCTACATTATTCCTAGAATATGGAACTTCTTATTTCCACTTCTCCTCCAAGGTTGTTTAGAACTTCCTTCATTATGTTGAGACTTTGCACAACTTGCAGTCTCCAACTCCATATCCAATCTCTCTTACTCCATGGCTTTCTCAACCCAACCACTAAAAGATGTGCCAACATACAAGTTTGACTTCCCATGTAAAGAGATATTCAATCCATCTTAAAATTTCTTACTTTTCATTTCCTCAGTGGGATAGACATCCTTAACATACTTGTACAAGTCTTCAAACTTATTAGTATATTCCCTAACAATTATTACACCTTACATCAAATTCATAAAAGATGCTTTCTTCTGCTTTCGATATGTTTCAGTTAAGTATTCCTTATTGAATTCCTCCTTGAATACTTACCAAGTAAAAGTTTCTTCATACAGATTCTTAATTCAAGTTAACCATTCATCAGCCTTATCAAACATTAAGCCATACACATTCTTGGTTTTTTCTTCATCCGTTAACTGTAATAAGTTAAAGGCTTTATCTACTATCGTAACCCATCTGTCAGCTTGACCAAGGATTAATGTCCCATCAAAATTGCATGCCCCACATTTCTTGGCATGTTCAATAATATCTCCTGGCTTTTTATACTTTTCTTTTTCAGCCATCACAGTTGCCATAGTACCTTCCAAGTTAGTAGCATCTATATATACTACTAGTGGCATTTGCAGATTTTGCACATTCACCTGCTCTACAGGTATCTATGGTTGACAGTTATTGCATGCTCTCCTGGGAACATTCTCAAAAATTGAGGCAAATACTATCAGTTCTGAACTATATAGTTAGCTACCAGCTCGAGCATTTAATGATTCATCGTCATTACCTATTGACACTAATGATAGAGATAATTCTTATTATGATGCTCGATTCCTAGTCAAATGACTAGCCCATTCTATAAGATTCTCTCTACCGGGTTCGATTCCTTGACCTAGGCCTCTACCTTTACCACGACCTCAGCCTCCTATACGACCACCTCTAATCCTGGCCATTTATTAATATCCTAAAATTTAAAATTAAATACTTTAATATCACTTGCCATCAACCTCAAATTCACAAATAATAGATCCTCTAAAATTTAGTCTTTTTTAATGTCTACAAAAATCTAGCAACCTAGGGCTCTGATACCAAAATTGTAAAGGTCATACCCCTCCCCTCTAGTACCACCATATAATATCATATTAAAAATGATGGTATAGTCAGAAAGTGGCATTACCTAATCACCTTCACAACACTTAACAACATATCACTTAGGTTGCATATAACATAAGCACACATCCTTGAATATTTTAACGATGGCAAGTAGCATTTGATTTCATAATATAAATATATACAAGATCAGGTGTCATGTCACCTGAACATTAGCATTCTTAATACAAATACTAAGTATGGGTTAAGTAGAATATAAATAAAGGAATACACAAGAAGTACTCTGATAACCCTCTCTCTAGCTTCCCTCTTAGAGAGTATAAAAATGTGCTTCATCCTCTAGCACATTATAGGTCATAGCAGTAGTCAACCCCTTTCCAGAAATACTGAGCAAAAAGTAAATCAATCATAGTCAAAGGGGGAAAAAAGGTAGGCCACAAGCAAAAAGTAAAAAATGGATCTCATCATAGCTACATCATATCCATGCCAGAGAGACCTAAACTTCAGTTCTAGTGCCATAAATGACTCGAATAATGGTACACACAAAATCTATATGCTCCTCTCTAACGACTGTAATGTAAACATCCACCCCTATAGGCTCTACAGTAACCTTGAAAGCAAACTCAACATCTGTGTTATGACATATGGCATACTTCACCTTCATCTCTAACTTAAAACCCTCATAAGTCATTGTGGTCCACTCCACCATCATCTAAAAGTCTCTAACTATGTAAACTAATATGTATAGCCTATACTAAAAAATGCACAAGAAAGCGAGTGTGAATAATTTTGTAAGGAAATTACCCATTAAGCGATTAAAGAAAATATAATGAGAATACCAAAAATAGAATCAATCATGTATATGGAAATAATAACAGTAGAGGATTTGCACAAAAATTAAATTCACAACTCAATCAAATCGATTTGGAAAATATATAACATTATCTTCTTATTTCACAATTGTTGAATTTATTATTCACCTACTTTTCTCAAGGTTTTACATAATTATTTTAAGCGTATTTTCACAAAATTTGAATCTGAGTATAATTCATAAGTATAGAAATTTTGAGCATTAAAACACAATTATACATGTCTAGATATTTTATGCTTTTAATTTGACTATCACATACTAGACATGACCTAAAAATAAATTGACTATATCTCCCAAAATAAAATTTACAATTAACTCCTTCTTGGTGTCAAATCATCGCATAGCTCCATCTCAGAGCAAAATAAATAATAGCTCTTTCTCATAGCAAAGTGGATTATAAGATCAGTATGTATATTTAGTTACCACATAAATTCACCGTAAAGTCTTGTGAATTTATGCACTATCCCAAAGACAGTTTTATTTTATTTCCATTAGCCAACACTACAATTAACCACTTTAACAAACTTTGTATAGAAAAGTGACTGTATTTATGCATATATATAAATATGCCAAAATAAGACTTATCAAAAACCCCAATAACAGTACTGGACATGACAGTCATAACATATCACATAATAATTTGTTAGGGTCAAACTCACATTCATGATTATGTAGCACTTTTAGGATTTCAAAGGTAAGTATGCCCAAATTCACTCACACAAGTTTTATTAGTAGAAGTTTAACCTTATGTAGGAGGATTCAAAAATTATAGAATTACCAAAGGTTTAAGCCATTGATTATTCATATATTTATTTCCACTCTTACTCATCCGAGCATAAATATAAAGTAAAATCATACTTAAGGATTATTATTTGCAAATATTCCTTTTAATTGTTATTTTAATTAATTGTACTTGTTTTTAAATAATAATTCCATTCTAGGAAGAATAAATTATCAAACATTAATCATTACCATCTTAATAAATTTGTCTCATATTCAAAAGGTGACCATGTCATAACTTATTTAAACGTAATTTACAAAATATATAATTTACTGTGGTTTACTTTCAAAATTATATTTCAAGTTCTACAACCTCAACTCAAGTCTCAATTATTACCTTTTGACTAAAATTTAATTTATTGTTAAAACTAAATTTAGTGCTTAAAATATCCAAATAACAAATTTTTAGCAACTAAAAAGTTCATTGTACTCGTCAAGGAATTATTTCTAATCGAAGTTCCAAAATTAATCATAGTTAATTAATTACCAAAATACAGTTCCAAGCCTTGATTAATTCAGATTCATAGAGCATATTCATGAGTGTGGTTAAGGTAATCATGACTAAAATCCAAGTCAATTAACTAGAGCTTTAGTGGTGTTAACCAAAACACAAAGATCATAAGTTAATCATCATTTAATTTAATAACAACAAGGTGACCTTCTTGTTGACATTATGCAACACTTATCAAGTGTACAAGTATTCATATTCTAATGTCCACATTCTTATTTACAAGGGGTGAATTCTTGACAGCAAATCCATGCTCTTTCCCCCTCTTTCAAATTTCAATGCTCTCAAATCAAGCACTTTAATCAGTTATATAAGCAGCATTTCTGCACTTTAGATTACTACAAATTCTGCATTTTAATTACTGCAAATTCTGCATTTTAGCATTAGAATTCTGCAGAAATTTAGCATATATGACAGCAATCAATTTGTAGATTTTGAAGTAAACTAGTACAACCAATTTTTTCCAAGAATTTAACACAGAAGTAAGCAACTTCTGGGGCTGCTTGGGAATGAATTTTCAGCAACAAATTTGATATAACACAACAGCAATTTTTGTTGACAACACAATTAAAAAATCTTGATAATTTAAGACAAGAAGTTTACCATGTTTTCAAGCTAGTTGTGCAGCAGATTCCCGAAAGAAATAACAAGAATAAACAACATAGCTTAAAGCCATTTGATACTCAAATTCAACATAATCAAATGGGATAGAAATCAACCTTAAATTGAATAATTGAGCCAAACTTAACATTTAAACAACCCAAGAAATAACAGCACCGAAAACTCAAGAGTTCAACAAAAAAAATAATCAAGAATGTATCAAGAGATCATTGAAAATACTCACAATCAGAGCTAATCTCCACTTTATCCCCTCGCTGCTTTGACAGATTCTAAACCAGGGTTAAAAGTAGCTCCTAAACACCATTCATCAAAAACTTCTTAGTTCTAGCACAAGGCTTAACATTTTACAACATGCATTCTTCAAGATTTCTGTATCTAAATCCCCATGTAACTTCTATCTAAACTAATCCATACTTACATTAATCTTACCAATCGCCTTTTGCTTCTTACCTTAATGTTTGCTTGATCAATTTGAACTCAACCTATTCAATCTCTTGGTTTTTTTTTTAACTCGTTGCTGATCTAGCTCACTTGATCTTCACTACTAAAGCAATTTAATTTCTTATTCTTGCTTCTAAAGAAGAAATAGAGTCTTGAAACTCATTTCCATACACATGCAAAGTGAATTCCTCCACATTTAGCTTTCCTCTTTCACGTTTCTTCCTTCCAAATGCAAAGAAGTCTTCTTCTCTCTCTCTCTCTCTCTCTCTCTCTCTCTCTCTTTCTTATGTGTTTACATATATATATATAAGACTAAGTGTAAGGTGGTATTAACATGCAAATTGACACCTCACCACTTAATCATTTTAAATTCTTAATTGAATCCTTATTATCGTTATTATTATTAATCCTAATTTTATAAATGAGACATGTGTCCACTTACATGCAATTAACTTGACACCTCATTCACTCTTTACAAATACGCCCTTACTTCTTTCTTTCCTCTACAACTGTATCCTTCAAATTTTTAAGTTTCTTTCTATTAAACCCTTAATTCTATTATTTCTTATAAATTAAGCCCTTACATTAATAATTCCATTAATTTGGGACTTAATTAATTTATTAAATTTAATCATTTAATCAAAATAAATCATCAATTTATTATGTCCAAGGACACAGATGTGACAATCAGAGTATGTGTGAAGGACCCACTGATAATTCTCTTGCAAATCAACATAACTAGTTTAGATTGAAGACCAAACCAAAGAAGAAATAGAGGAGGACCTAGGCTACTTAAAAGAATCTAAAAAAATTCATTTCTTAAAAAGGAGAAAGTAAAACCATCATCACAAATAACTTGCCAAGCCAATTTATATAACAAAGCTTAATTTAGCTAAGAAAGATTCTTTAAACCAATGCCACCTTCCTCAAGAGAAGCACAGCAAACATTCCATTTCACTGTAACCAATTTTTTGGACTTAACATCACCTGTCCAAAGAAAATTTTGCAATCTTCTAAGCATGAGAATTGGCCATTTATAAACCATAAAAGAGTGAAGAAATGAGCCATAAATAATTGAATTAATAAGAGCTAAATGACCCACCATCAACAAAGTATGACCTTTCCATTTATCAAAATTGGAAAGAATTTTCTCTACAATACTTTATAGTCATCTTCATTTTGATGCACCAATAAACAAAGGAACACCAAGATAAACAAAAGGTAACGAACACTAACAAAGGCTAGCAAAAGAGCTAAGAGAAACCATACAACTACTAGATACATATTTGCCAAAATAAATTTCAGACTTATTACAATTAACACACTTTCCCAAAATGGGGCCATAGTCATAAAAAAATTTGAACAAGCCTCTAAGTATTAGCTATAGATGCCCGATAGAAAATCAATACATCATCCACACATAAAAGATGAGAAGGTCAATCAGCAATACCTAGAGCATGAATTGGAACTAAAACTTAAATATCCAAAGAACAAACCAACCATCTATTTAAAAAATCTTCTACCAAACAGAAAAGCAATGGAGATAAAGGGTCCCCTTGATGAACTCCATGAAAGTAACTAAAATAACCCTGGGAAGAGCCATTAATAAGAATCAAAAAGTGGGCAAATTTAAAAATATTCAGAATCCATGAACAAAAAGTAGTAGAGAAGCTAAAACTTTGCAAAACCAAAATGATGAACCCCAAATCAAGGTATCAAAACTTTCCTTATATGAATTTTGACATCCATATTACTACCATAGCAACAAGTATTCAATAAATTAACAAATTCCAAGGCAATAGCAATATAATTCTTAAAGTTGTGGCCCTTAATAAAATTGAGTTGATGCGGATCAATTATCTTTTTGGCAACACTGGCTAATTTGTCAGCAAGAATTTTAGTAGTGATTTTAAAGATAAAATTACCTAAAACACTAGGATGAAACTTATCAACAGCATCAGCATTAGGCATCTTAGGAATCAAAATCATAAATTGGAATTAAGTCCATGGAAAAATGATCATGTAACAAAGAAATGACAAACAACTGCACAAACATCCTGGCCAATAAAATCCCAACAATTTTTATAAAATAAGCTAGTAAACCGATATGGCCCAGGAGAACTATGGGGATCTATAGAGAACATAGCATTTTTAATATCCATTTCTAGAGGAACTCGAAGAACAAAAGAGTTATCTTCTAGAGAAATCAAAAAAGGGAATAATATCCCGAACTAAGGAAAAATCCAATTCACCATAGGAGCCAAAAAAAAGGTGGAAAATAATTAATAATATGATCCATGGCCATAGTATTATTAGAAACAAAAGAATTATCAATAACCAAGCTATGAATTCCGGTTTGATGGCCACGCCAAGTAAGTAAACTAGGGAAAAATTTAGTGTTTTCGTCACCATCCTGCAACCATTTAACTCTACATTGATCTTTAAGTAAACAATGCTTACTTCAAGGTGAAACTATAAATTTTGATGTGTTTTAAGTTCTTGAGAATGAAGCACTTCTATGAAACCATGATTAGATATAGTTGCTTGAATATCCACCAATTTTTACTTAGCTAAAGAAATATTAACATCCATATGACCAAAAGTAGACTTATTCCAATTGCACAGAAAAACCTAGAGAAATTTAAAAATTTTCATGAGAACTAACATAGGATTACCATGAAAAGACAAAGAACTCCAAAATCCTAAACGTCTAAGTGAAAAGATGGATGTGTAGTCTACATAGAATAAAACCAAAAAGGATGATGACCTATTGCTTATTTTTAACAACAATTTAACAAAAGAGGATTATGGTATGATTGATGGTGCACCAGAGCAAAACACTCTATAAATCTCTAAAAACCAAGAGCATGAGTATTATAAAAAGCTCAATCAAGGTGAATGTTAATACGTTGATCACCAAATCTATTGTTAGTCCATGTATTAAAATTACCCTCTAATGTCTAAACAAGTGAGATCACATGAATTCATAGCATTAGAAAATTCATTACATGAGCAAATAGAAAGAGTATGGCCTCCTTGTTTTTCATAATCACCAAAATATGAATTAAAGTCACCAAAGACATATAAGTTACCACCACAAAGAGAAAAAAATATGTGAAAGGTTGCTTTGAAGAAGCCTGCATCGAGAAGTGAGAACACATGCATGAACACAAGTAAGATAATGCCAATCAACCTCTAAATAAAAGTTAATGGTGATTTGTTGATCTGAACTAGCTAAAAAGGAGACATTGCCAACACCAATAGAATTAGAAAATAGCACCCAAATAGAAGAAGCATTGTCCACCACGAAAGAAAAGCCTAAGGAAGACCAAAATCAAAAATTGATTCCATCAAGATCAATTTTTAGGTCAGCAATACGTAACATCAGGATATATATATATCATTGCTGTCAATTTCTCTCGAATGCTAAACCTTAGACAAAATATGTATCCAACCTTAGACAACGACTATACATATATTATAGGTGTGGTCTTACATCTACAGATATGTATCCGACCTTAGACAATGACTATATATATATTGTAGGCATGGTCCTACATCTACAAGATAAAATGTGCACCCAACCCATGCATCAACTATACACACCAGCCCCGCCTTGTCCCAAACATGGTCTTACTATCACCAACATATAGTGTTTATTCATTACTCTTACTACATAAAACATTTTCGTCAAATGCTTGTTGATAAATACTATATACATTTTTCATATGCAAAGTATACTTCTCACATATACCAAAAATATACTTAAAATCAACCTTTTGTATACCAAATATATTTCCATAAAAGTATACCCTAAAAAATTTCTTTAAATAAAATATTTCAAATACTTTTTCATATATAAATGCATATACCCTTGGAGTCCAAGTATCCACTTTGAATACCTTATTAACCCTTAGGTATACCTTTAGGGTAAGGGTATACATTAAATTTACTATACATATTTTACTTTTTGGTTTAAATGTACCATACACTTTTCTTATATAATACAAATACTCCTTTGCATTAATATACATACATACATACATATATATATATATATATATATATATATATATATATATATATATATATATATAATAAACACCTTAACAAATAAATATTTCTTTATAAAATATATTGATACTTTTCATTAAATTAATAAATGCCCTTTTTTTACCACTTTACTCATTTAATTCATCAAGGATGTTAATTCAACAATTTATCCTAAAATTCATTAGAGATTTAATCATAAATTAGGTTTCAACAATAATAGGTTCAATGAAATTCAAAGAATGAAAATTCCTGATAGGATTCAGCCAGCTAAGGAAATTCAAAGAAAAGCCCATTCACATTTGGATATGATCATCATTAATCCATTAACATGCCATTAAGATTCCATAGCCTAACCCTACCATTTGCTCAACTAAAACTCAATTGAACTAGATAAAGTGACTTTGCCAAGGCAGATTCGCAGGGCTAACTTTAAAACAGTCCTCAGAACTATAGTATTATATCTATATGTCTAGTATATTCCATAAAAATTTAACTTCAATTTGATAACCACAAAAAAATTTATAGAGGTTTAATCACAATTAGCTCAATTACTCTAATAGATTGAGCATTAAACAGTATGGCTTTATTCGACAATCATAGAGGTTAAATCAGCTCTAAATCAAAACTACAAAGTGATAGAGGACTCTTCAAGTTTCTTTATAATTAAACCAATATTAATTTGGAGTTTTATAGCTTAAGAAATGATCAAAATACAAAGACTAAAAAACTAGAAAAATAGTCTAAATTTTTAGCTTGCAATCCTAACAAAGTTTTCACCTTTCAAATGCTCAAAATGACTTAAAAATTAACATACACACACTATAATATGTCTATAAGGGTCTTAAGAAATGTCTTACAAAATTTAGTTGAAATTGGAGTTCAATTACTCTCCCAAAGAACCTTAGTTCACTAGTTACTACAAAGATAGCAGTTGTACACTTGACTTGCTTTCCCCTCTAAAATAGCCTCTAACTCACTTAGCTCGGAACCTCATAACCTTCATATAAGACTTTTAGATTGATCAATTAAGTCTTCCTTTAGACATGCAAGCTCACTTCTCTCAATTTCCATTTGCTTTAGTGCTCTTGAATTTAAGAGAGCAAGAGTTCCCCCTTTACTTTTCCTTTTTATTTATACCATCTCTATGGAATTTTTTTGTAAGCCTCTATAGTGGAAAATTCCTAGATTAAGTTATGATCAAAACAATGAGACTATAAAACTAGGATTTTAGAACCTAAAAAAATAACTTATAAACACTAACTTAAATCAACAAAAAACACTAAAATTAGTTGTCAAATCAATCACCATAGCCTTTAACAAAGAAGATTATAGCCTAAAAAGTATTTCAGATCATCAAATTGCACTTGAAAAGCTAGTCCAAACATGGAGAATCAAACAGCCCTACTAATTCTCTCATTTTTCTTCTTTTCTTCACTTTTGTTTAACATGAGTGGCTACTCACCAAATGACCACGACTTAGGGAAGATTCTAAGGCTTTTTAGGATAGGATAAAAGATAAAATATCCATTTTCACCCTTAATGAAATGGCTATATTTCCTATAAATCTTTAAGCTTTCAATTGTTCATTTTAGGACAAATATTTATTTCAATTAAGTCCATGTCATCCTAAACTCTTTAATTCACACTCTTCACTTTATTTTTACTCCTAATCCCTTTTATTCTCATAGTTTCACTCATTTTAAGTGTCATTAAAATTCAAAAATCCTCGATCTTTGATTAAGTACAAGTCACGGCTCGACCTGATTCACTAGCCTAACTATATATATTCTACCTTATACTTATATTCAATCAAAATATCGTATACGTAAACGCAATGCAAAATGAATGCAAATGTTCCTAGCATTAGAGTACGAGTGTGACACTAATCATGTTATAACATACTCTCCTCTTTTGATGAAAACTAAGGTTTACTAATTAAAATTTTAAAAATTTAAGCTAAATAGTTTACAAAGTTAACTTGCAGACAATTTTCCTGAAAAAAAGTTTAAGGGGTGAATTGTGACTTTAACCTAGAATAAAATTAGTTCTAGAAAGAGCTATTTTTAAATGAAAAAAAATTATTTATTTTTCTATAATATTACTTATAATGAACATATTAATAGAATAAAATGAATTCAATAAGATTGTTGGTCCCCCTGACTTTATCACAATTCAAAGAATTTAAAAAAAAAATTAATTTGTTTTAGTGAATTTTCTTTTGATAGGACTCTTTAAATTTATTATTATTTACCAATTCTATAGTTATTATTTAGAGGATCGTAATGATTCACATGCTTATAAAACGTATTATTAGTTTGTAAGTTCTTTTTAAAACAATTATCAAAATTCAAGAAGCAACCTATAATCTATAATAATTTGGAGAAGACAATGAACTTAAATACTATGTGATATAATGATGAGGTTAATTTCTTCATGCACGTACGTAATCTAGTGTATATGTTTTGAACTCTCTTGTTTAGGATTGGATAAAATTTTTCATTTTAAAAATAATTGAAATATTGCTTTTATTTATGCACATTTCAATTTATAAAATAATAAATATATCAATTTCAATATGAAGCAAGCCTTTATACAAATCTTTTCATAAATAATGAGTTTTATGGCAATTGACGATGATTGTTGATGCACTTCGTCTATAACTAATTAATTAATCATTCAATCTTAATTATCTTTATTTGTAATATCATGATCATGCATTCAATCTAAATTAACTTTATTTCTTATTTCATGATCATGCATTAATAATCTTGATCAAGATACGTTAACAATCTTAATTTACTATACTTTAATTCTATAGTAATTAAAATAAAGTAAAATAAAAGTAACTATAAATTAGAGTAAGCATAGAATTTGGCTTAAAAGGTCTTCATGTCAGTAAACAACATACAACAAGCATGCGAGTGCTATAGCGAAACTGATTGCAAAAGAGGGGAAATCAACCACATTAAAATTACCTTCTAGGGAGGTTCGTTTATTATCTAAAAACTACTCAGCAATAGTCAAACAAGTAGGGAATAATGGGGGTGAACCAGAAAAGTTTGGGTAGAGCCAGATCGAAATGTTGGCTAGGTAAGAGGAGTACTTATGAACTGTAGAGCATCCCCATGGGGGTGGTCAAGGGAGGGCCCTAATTGGTAGAAAAAGCCCCACTACCCCTTGGGGGTTATCCTAGACTTGGAAGAAGAAGTAGAAAAAAGAATAAATATAGTGATAATTTGATTCTTTGTCGTCATAGTAAATAGGAGAAAAAAATAGAATTTTCTTTGTCTTTTCAAAATAAATAAAAAAAATAGGAGAAATTAACTGTGACACGTACACTAAAAAAAATCCTTTTATAGCAAACCATTTATTAAAAATAAAAAAATAAGCTTAACATAAAAGTAGAAAAAGAAATAATAGTAACGTGGTCTTGAGCATCTACCATTATACCCACAATGATCGGCCATATTATTGCTATCAATAATTGAAAGGAGCATTTACCTATTTATATAACAAATCATATGGTGGGCCATAAATTGGGAGAATTTGCACCTGCTCTAAATTTCTAGGGACATGCAAAAAATGATAATAAATCTCATCGGTAATTCGTTAATCTTAATTCCTAAATAATTAATATATTCATATTTCAAATTAATAATATTAATTTAATATATTAATATTAAATAGAAATAATTAATCATTAAACTAATTATTAAAATGAAATAGAAATAATTAATATTAAAATGAATATTAAATATAAATAAATATGAATATTGAATATTAAATAAAAAAGATAAATAAAAAAAGAAAATTTGAATTTCATTTTATTTCATTTTAAAATTTTAAAAGGAAAATATAGATATTTATTAGATATTTATATTTATTAGATATTTATCATTCATTATTATTAAAAAAAAAAAAAGGTAAATCAATCTAATGATAAATAAAAGAAAGAAAGAAAAAAGCAGATCCATATATGAAAGTATATGCTTTAGGCCAATATATATGTATGGCCACTCACAAAGCACAAAGAATAATTTATCAGATTCGTGGACGTTCTTACGAAGAAACACTTATGATACTCAACCTCATGTCTTATCGAGCGTGTTATCCCATTTTAAAATTGATTTATTATGCAGCAAAAAATGCTCGCCACAATATGTGTTTCAACGAAGCCAATTTAATCATTAGTAAAGCCGAAGTCAATGAAGGTGCTAATGTAAAAAAATTAAAACCCCAAGTTCGAGGGTGGGGTTATATAATAAAAAGATTGACCTGTCATATAACTGTTGAAGAATATGGAAGAATATAACATACGTTTAAAAACTCGAGGATGGATGAAAAAAAGCTAAATCCAAACAAATATATGACATTTCATGATATATATAGTAATTAGTGAGGGATTATAGGACAAAAAATAAATCTGCTTGGTTTTTAGACTAGGTACAACCCAAACTCATCATTCTCTTTGGTTTGGTTAACCAAAAAATTACTCTGAGGGTCTACAAGAAGATCAAAAAATAAGAAATTGTATAAAGAACTATGTAAAATATGCAAAAATATCTTCTAGTGTTGAGTGAATTACACGTATAGAGATTCAAAAATGAATCGATGTGATTCAAGTCATAATATATATAGGATTCCAAAAATTATTAATAGAAAGTAAACCTAAACGAATCGAAGAATTACAAATAAATGTAGAAAAGGAACTTAATTGTGAAAACTGAAAACCCAATATTGCTATTACAAGAATTTTAAACCCTTACGAGCACCCTAATATTCTTGTAAAATTTATAGTCGAATAATGGGTGAATAACGGAAATTGAACCCGCACATGGTGGATTCACAATATATTGCCTTGATTCACTTGGCTACATCCGCCCCTAGGACTATATGCTATAGTGTGTATATATATAGTAAGAATAGTATATATATATATATATATATATATATATATATATATAGTATACTCCATTTTTTGACTAAATATTTAACTATTAATGGTATAAGAATTTCACTTTCTAGCATTCAAACTTCAATTTCTTATATGATCTTACAAGATACAAATACAAGAATAAAATACAACAACAACAGACATAAAAATATAAACTTCATCTTTTATGTCTTTTTTTTTCAATCTTAAAAAAACGATCGAGAAGAACATATACTCAATTAAAAATTAATACGTAATTAGTATATATATATATATATATATATATATATATATATATATATATATATATATATATATATATATATATATATATATATATTATGAATAAAATTAAAGGGAGTAATACTAACCCTCTTATCTTGATAGAACAAGAAATTGGCGATTGCCTCCCCCCCCCCCTTTTCTATTTCATATATATTTTCATACATATATATATATATAAATATATAATTTTGAATTTTCAAGAACTTATGCATACTAAGACCGAAATCTTATCCATTTGTAGATGGAGCTTCAACATTAGCTAAGTCTAGAAGGAAGTTATGAGCATTACATTCATGCATAACTACCAACCAAACAGCTAGGAAGAAGTGCAAAGAACAAGAGTTGTTGAAACTAACATATTGGAATATCAATCAGCCAAAATAACCATGAGCAGCTATGGTATTAAAAGTTTCTTCCTCTTGACCAAATCTGTAACCTTTATTAATAAATTCATTTTCTTTGGTTTCCCTAATAAAACTAGAGTTTACTAAGGAACCATGCATAGCACTGAATAGGGAACCGCCGAATACACTAGCTACACTTAACATATGAAATGGGTGCATAAGGATGTTGTGTTCAGTGTGGAATACAATCATAAAGCTGAAAGTACCAGAGATTCTTAAAGGCATACCATTAGACAAAATTCCTTAACCAATTGGATAAATCAAGAAAATAGCAGTAGCGGCTACAATAAGTACTGAATATGCAACAGTAATCCAAGGGCGCATACCTCGATGGAAACTAAGCTCCCACTCATGACCCATGTAACAAGCTACACTAAGTAAGAAGTGTAGAACAATTAGTTCATAAAGATCGCCATTGTATAACCATTCATCAATAGATGACGCTTCCCATATTGGGTAAAAATGCAAAAATATAGTCACAGAAGTAGGATAATAGCACTAGAAATAATATTGTTTCCATAAAGTAGAGATCTAGAAACAGGTTTACAAATACCATCAATATCTACTAGAAGGGCAACAATGAAAGCGATAATAAATACAGAAGTTGCAATCAATAAAGTAGGGATCATCAAAACACCAAACCATCCAATGTAAAGATGATTTTCAATGTTCATTATCCAGTTATAAAAATAACCCCATAGGCTTTTGCTTTTGCATCTCTCTAAAATTGCGATCATGGTAAATCTTGGTTTATTTAATTATCAAGGACTCCCAAGCACATGAATTCTCTATAAATCAAAATAGATAATTGAGGGCTTGTTATTCAACAGTATAACATGGCTTATATATTCGTGTCAACCAATACCAACATTCATGGATATATTTTTATGATCTTATCTATCTAGATTAATTAGGATTTTTTTCACTAAATTTGAAATTTTAAGTGAATTAAAAAATATAATTCAGAACTGAAATTTCCATACATATAATATAGGATTTCATCTTATCATAATGATTTCAATATGATAATCATAATGGGTTGCCTGGGACTCAAAACCGGAACTAATTAAATCGAGTAGAAATTTTCCTTGTTAAAAAATAGGAAAAAAATCCCTCTCCAAGTTGTGCTTGCATTTTTTATTCCACACAACTTTCCCTATGTATACATCGAACCGAACCCCCAGTACGCTTCCTATACCGAAACCTTTAAGGAAGCTAAAAACATAGTTGCTCAATCCTTACTCGTATATTGTATGAGCATTTCATAAGATATTTCATAAGAGAAATGAATGAATTGTTTATTACTCCTTCATCATTTCAAGAAAATTTTGATTTACATGTTTTCATAACCAATTATTCATAACTAGCCAAATCATTGATAGAAATAATATCCAAATACCAAACCTGCCCTATATATTACCTGTGCGAAATAGAAGAAACTCTTGGGAAGATCAAAGAAAGAATCTATTCTTCCTCCATAAAAAATCTTCTAACAATTTCAAACCTAATCTTTTTAAAAAAGCATGTACAATACTTTTGTGTTTACGAGCCAAAGTTTTAACACAAGCAAATCAAAGTATATGTTTTATTTGATACAAATTCTTTTTTTAAGATCCGCTATAATAATGAGAAAGATTTTTGTATATATGCATAAATCAATCGATAATATTAGAATCCATGGAATTAACCTAGGCCGATTTATTAATGGGATGTCCTACCGCGTTACAAAATTTTATTTTTGCCAATGAGCCAATTAAATTAATAATTGGAACTATTGTATCGAGTTTCTTCATAGTATTATCTTTATCTATTATAAATGAATTTTTTAATATTTGACTGCGTACTAATAATTGATTAAATTGTACATGTGCAAGATAGCCCAAAAAGTTAAGAGAATGCTTAGATAATGAATTTATATAGATCTTTTCTGGTTGAAGCCACACATAAAAATGTTGGTGGCTGACTGGGCTTTTTCGTGATTAAAGCATATTAGCTCATCTTCTTATTATCCAAAAGTCGATCGAATCAAGCAGGCCCCTGCCTCTGAATGCCGAATGAAATAGGTGGCTAGGCACCGGTGGTAAAGATAAAGGCATAGGCTTCGACAATAAGGGTAAGAGATGACAAGGTAGGAGCATCTAAGTAAGATTTTTTGTACTTTCTCCTTCCGTAAGGAGTATTTTTTTTTCTTCCTCTCTTCAACATTGATAAAAATTGACAAGAAAATATTTCCATTTTTTCATCAGAAGAGGCCCACCTTTTGAAGTCAAAATGGATTTTCTTTGATATCTAACATAATGCATGAAAGGATCCATGAATAACTATAGGATGGCCTGAAAATCATTAGCAAAGACTTCCACAAAATGTTCTATTTTTCCATAGAAAAAAATGTGTTCAATAAGTACTAAAGAAAATGTTGATCGTAAATGAAATGATTAGTTACGAAGAAAAAAGAATACGGATTCATATTCATATACATAAGAATTATATAGGAACAAGGAAAATCTTGGATTACTTTTTATAAAAATAGAAATAGATTGCTTTAGACTAATAAAACTATTCCAATTCAAATATTCATGAAGAAAGAGTCGAAATAAATGCAAAGAAGATGGATCTTTCACCCAATAGCGAAGGATTTGAACCCATTTTTTTAGGTGGATGGGGTAAGGTATTAATACATCTGACACATAATTTAAATATGGAAATTTATCCTCTAAAAAAGGAAATATTGAATGAATTAATCGTAATTTATTAGACTTTACTATCTCTGACCTTCTTAAAGAAGATACTAATCGTAGAGAAAATGGGATTTCCACAATAACTGCAAACCCCTTTGATATCATTTGATAATACAAATTCTTGTTGTACCTAAAAAATGGATTTTGATTATAATCATTAGTAGAAATAATCAAATGATTCTGTTGATATATAAGAATAATTAAACGTTGTACAATTAATAAACTAGATTTATTATCATAACCTACATTTTCCAACAAAGTATATCTATTTAAATTGTAATCATGAGCAAATGTATAAATATACTCCTGAAAAATAAATGGGTATAGGAAGTCATTTTTTCAATATCTATCGAGTTCTAAATATCTTTGATATTCCTTCATTTTTTTTAAATGAAATTGGATTGAAGCAAGGATAGAAGATTTTTATTGGGTTATTAAATGATACATACTGCAATACGGTAAAAACTAAGTAGTATAAAAAAAAGAATAGATACTTCAAAAAGAAATAGGTAAACTCATCAATGGATTCCAATCCTCCCTTTTTCCATCTAATTGGCTTATGTTCATTATAGAATAAAAAGATAAAAAAAATTGATTAGAAATCCTTTATTTTTTCAAGCCAACTGCTCTTTTGATTTTGGAAAAAATATCTTTATCAATATACTTTTTCTTCGACACATTTATCTCCCCTAATAAGTAATAAAGGGGAATAACTAGTAGTTAGGACTCATTAAAAGAAAATTGAAAATATGCTCACAGAAATGACTTTCACACATTAGGCACTAATTTCTTTTTAACGTCTAATTATATTAGATAATCATTCAAATTAAGAACGTAAGCTCGTTGCTTTTTTGTTTCCCTATAATTGGAACTGTAGGACTCTATCCATTTATTCACTCAACCCAACCTTGAATTCATTTATTATTATTATGATTCGCACTCATAATTCAAATAAGATTTGGCATGATTTGATAAAAATGAAATATTCTCAAAATTCTCCATTGATACGACATGTTGTTTTTTCCATTTATTCCTTTCAGGATCAGTCGTGGTCTTACGAACTATACCGATGATATGTACAAATCCCTTTCTTCATATAAAAGCGTAAAAGATATTAGCCGCACTTAAAAGATTAGTACTCTACCATTGAGTTAGCAACCCCCCCCCCCTCCCTTCCCATAAAAAAATTCAATTCTACAAACAGAATCAAAATAAATAAAGAGATTGAAGCACATGACACAATCAAAATATTAAAATAGCAAGAAATTAAATAAAATTTAAAATTCAAAGAAATTACATAAAGAAATTTCTAATCAATTCTAAAAATTAAAAAAAAAAGAGATTGAAAGATAAAGTCCATTTTTATAGACCACTTCTTCCTTACGCTTCCCATTCTTAATAATTTCTCTTAATATTTTCTTTTATTTATATTTTATTTGTTATATGTTATATTTATGTCTTTGACTTAACTATTCTACGTAGATTTATTTAGTATACGTATACATTTATTTTGTTTTTTATATAAAAATAATAATTTTAAATATTCTTTATATTTTAGAATTTATAATCTTTTTTTCAATCAAACAAAATGTTTGTATCATAACAAATCTAAGAAACCCATCACTTGAAAGAAGAATAAAACCAAATCAATGAAAGAGGAATAAATAGATCCACAAAAAAGACCGAATTACCTAAGATCGTATTATATTTAGTTGATAGACCGTTGTCGATATAAATGCAAATAGATTAAGAAAAAAATACACAATGACGAAAGCATAAGAATGACTTGCATTCAATTTAACTCAATTTAACAATTAATTTAATTAATTAATTAATATAAAAATATAAATAATAAATAATAATTTAAATTAAATGAAATAGTATTAAAATTTAAATTAAATATAATTAAATATAATATTAAGTATATTTAGAATATTAAGTATATTTATATTTAATATATTATATTATGTATATTTATATTTAATATAATATAATTAGAATATATATTTTATATAATGTAATATTTTTAAGTTTTTAAGTAAGATTTAAGTAAGAAAAAAAAATAGTATGAATTCTGTATGAATAAAGTATGAATAGAACAAGAGAAGGGGGGATAAAGAAGTTCTATAACCCTCTTACTTAAAATTAAAATATCATGAATAGTTCTTATAGGTTGAGCGTCTTTTTCAGGGAAATATAGTATAGTAGAAACATTTAAATTAAATAGGCTTGATTTTTTAGAGGATCATAAAAACCCATTTTCTGAAGATCTATATCTTCTCTTCGGAATCGAATATCAATTGCAATGATTCCATAAACAGCTCATTGGGATAGTGATAGAAAAAAAAAAAAAAAAAACCCCCCGTAGAAACATATAAGAAGTTTTCCCCTCATATGGCTCAAGAAAAATGATTCAAAATTCTATATATGTCTAGAATTATAGCATCAATCAAATAGATTGATAAAATCATCAAATCAATTAAATTGCGATTTAAGTCCTTTTTCTTCTTTTTTTTATTTACCAAAAAGGAAAAAATCATCTGTACCCTCCTAACACAAGTTGGATAACTTACAAATAGCTCAAAGAGAACCCTTTAAGTTTAAGCGTTTCATTTTTCATTTAGTAATTTCATTTATTGAGTGATCTCTAATGCCCTTTCTTTTGTTTCATTTTTTTTATAATAATAATAGAATGTATCATTTTAATCTAATTGTCGACACAATTGAAAAGTGTATTTCCTTGTTCTAGGATCCTTTATCTTTTCCTCTAGTCGTTGGGTTTAGACATTACTTTGAGGATCTTTAATCATTTCAAAATGGTAACAACATACCAGTTTTTACGATTTTTTTCTATTAAAGACTCATACTAACACACTTGATTCCCATGTGATACACTTTTTTAATTAAAAGAATTTGGTCAATTCCAACAAACCTTATTCTTGGACTTGAAATTTGCCCAAATTGTATCCTTTCTCTTTTGATATTGAAAATATACTTGTGAACTTATTACAACTTATTGATTAGGACTAACCCTGACTTCTTGCTCCTAAGAAATAAATCAATACTTTCTACTCAAACTCCATCATGTACTATTTACATTCCAATAGAAAAAAAAATGAAGATTCTAGTGTATAACAAAACAAACGATGTCGAGCTAAGCACTTCATTCCTATATGCTAATATGCTAATATATAGGATGGGTGTAAGAATCCACAACTGATTGTGTCCTTCAAGTCACACCTTGCTTTCTACCACATTGTTTCAAATGATGTTTTACCATAACAATATTTGAGTTTTGAATTGGTTCAACCGGCACATAGTAATCTCAAATTTTAACTTCTGTTGGGCAGTTTATGTTTCTGAAGAACTATCATAAACAATTCAAATTAATCCCATATTTTATTGCATGAATATTTCTTGATTTTTAATTCTAATTTAGAATAAGACAAAAGACAAAGAAATAAATTCTTTTTAAATCATCAAGTGACTCCATAGAACGGATTCGCCTATCCCACATTTCTTCAAGCCCCAAGGACTCATAAAAATCATTAAAAAGATTTCATTACTAAATAATTGTTACTGAAATTCATTATGGATATTCTATGTTAAATATTGAAATTAAGTTAAGTAAGAGATGATAAATTTTTACATGGAAACAAAGGTGTTAATAAAAAAAATGTAAAAATACATACATATAATCATTTCTTCATTTTATTCATTTTATGAGTAGTTTATTTGACTTGAGTCTTTATAAAAATTTTCCTTAATCCTAAAGTAAAATGAAAAGTGAATAAGATGTATGAGTCAATCCCGCCCCCACTGTTAGATAGATTTAGAATTATTCATTAAAGCAAAAGACAAAATATCTCAAAATGCGGTTAGTTAAAAGAAACTAAATATGAAACAAAACTTATGTAGTTTCTTTATATGTTAATGCGATTTTCATTTTAACAAGCACAGACATTGAAATAGATATCTTTCATTATTAATACTAATTAATTTTTGTGGACTTCCTGGATTCAATTATGTAGGGGATGATAAATCAAATAAGGAAATATCTTTTTTATATATATAGAGTAGTTGGGATGGAAGGATTAAACCTCCAAATAGCGAGACCAAAACCCATCGTCTTACCACTTGGCCACACTCCATTTGAATTTCTATTCAACACTAATAAAAACTAATATTGGTATTAGTTCTTCATCAATTCCCACCAAATATCTAGGAAATATATTAGCTTGTTGTTAGAATTTTTCTATGTATAGATATAGAATTAAATTGAATTTACTGATCATAATATATAATTCAATTAAGATATTGTATAAAAATATGATTTCCTCTTTGATTTGAGAATTGCAAGATTTTTTATTGGGTGGGTTTAATAAAGTTTAATAAAGAAGGGTTTTGGTCTGCCTTTCTTTATCTTCTTTTTTTCAATTTTTAGATCTCTTATCTTTTATATCAATAATATATTAATAACTCAATCAAAATAGAATGATCTTCAAGAAAAAAAATGCTTGTTATGCTGAATATTTTTAATTTAATTTGTATTTGTCTTAGTCTTAATTCTGCCATTTATTCAAGCAATTTTTCTTTATAAAATTGCCTAAAGCCTACACCTTTTTTAATCCAATCATAGATGTTATGCCAATAACTCTTTTTTCTATTAGCCTTTGTTTGGCAAGCTGCTGTAAGTTTTCAATAAGATCTTTAATATTTCCCTAGAATAATTCATGATTTATTCAAGAAAAAAAAATTATAGCAATTGATAAGATCAGATAAATCTTATAGTATAAACAAAGTCTTTAAGTCTTATAGTATAAAGCATAAGCTCTTAATTCAAATATTGAAGTTATTGAATAAATAGTTATTGTATAAATAGAAACATAAATATAAACATAAACGAGAGAATTCTGGATCAACCTACTTTTTTCTCATTCTAAACTTTTTCCATTGCAAATCTTCTTAAGAGTCCCTTTTGTAGTCATGAAAAAATATTTCATTTTCGGTATGAAACCAATTTTTTGGCAATGAAAGACTCAACTTTTATTACAAAAGAATTATATATATATATATATATATATATATATATATATATATATATATATATATATATATATATATATATATATATATGTTTTCCAAACAAAAAAAGATCTTGGATATTTTTATAATGCTTACACTCAAACTCTTTGTTTACACAGTAGTGATATTTTTTGTTTCTCTATTCATCTTTGGATTTTTATCTAATGATCCAAGATGTAATCCCGGGTATGAAGAATTAAAAAATATATATAATAATAAAATAAAATAATATTAATATCTTATAAATATAAATATAAAATAATATATTAATAATATATTATAAAATATAGAAAATAAAAAAATAAAAGTTTTCTTGATTTTTCAATGTTCTTAGCATTTTACTATTCTACATTTTAAAATTTTGAATTTAATTAAATTAAATTAAGTAAAAAGGTTCACTAAATTTGAAAGAAATGAAAGAAAAAAAAAATTCAAGTCATCACCAGAGCCGGAAAGAGAGGGATTCAAACCCTCGGTACGAATAACCTGTACAACGGATTAGCAATCCAACGCTTTAGTCCACTCAACCATCTCTCCCGATTGAAAAAAGATACTTACTATGTTACATTATACAACAAGACAAGTAAGACTTGAATTAAAAAAAAAAAAAAAAAAGGACATCTCCAACAACTTAATATTCCAATCAATATATCAAACAATATACTATATATTGACTGATATAATTTAAAAAATAAATAAATAAATAAATAAATTTTATTTTCTTTTTTTTTTATAAATTCAAAATAAAATTGAAAATGCTCGATTGTTTTACTCAACAAAAGGTTCATTTATATACAATAATCGCATCATAGCGGGTATAGTTTAGTGGTAAAAGTGTGATTCGTTCAATTAATTGTATTCTAATAGTTAAGGGATACTCGACTCCATATTCCAATGAAAAACTTTATTTCTTAAAAAGATTTAATCCTTTACCTCTCAATGAAAGTTCTAGAAAGAATATACATTCTCGTGATTTGTATCCTTTTTTTTTCAATTATAAATTTGAAAAACTAGATTATGAAATTATGAAACATAATTTTGATTAATTGAATCAATACATTCAATCGAATGAGTATGAGTAAAGGATCTATGGAAAAAGAGAGAAGTGTATTTCTAATCGTAACAAAATCTTCAAATTTTGATTTATTTTGTATAGTCGAGATTGAATCAATATAAATAGTAAACAATGAATTTGGTTTACTATAGACATCGACATTTTGTTTTAGCTCAGTGGAAACAAACTATTTTTCCTAAGGATTCTTTTAGGCAGAAATACAGAACGAAGTAACTAGAAAGATTATTAAAACCCCACGCGTCTAGAGGGATCATCTAGAAAGCACCTTGTTTTGACTGTATTAAGACAGAAAAGCTGACAAAGATGTTATAGGTCGAATTTTTTTTCGCTCACGGATTATAGCTGGAAATTCTTTCATATTCCATAAAGGAGTCGAATGAAATCAAAGTTTCATGTTCGGTTTTAAATTAGAGACGTTAAAGATGATGAATCAACGTCGACTATTACCCTTAGCCTTCCAAGCTAATGATGCGGGTTCGATTTCCGCTACCCGCTCTATATCTCTATGCTCCCTAAAAAATTGAGATCATATTTTTCTAATATTTCTATTTAAATTATTTTATTTTTATTATATTAATTATATTATCTTTATTATTTAATATTTAAATTATTTAATATTTTATTTATTTATTTCAATTTAAATAAAATAATTTAATTTGAAATTATACACGTTATACGTATTTTATAATACATTTTATATTTTAATTAATTATAACCTAGTTATGACACCTTCCTCTTGATTATACCTTTTAGCTACTAGTTTAGCTTTGTTCCTAGTTATGACACTTTGTTCATTCATCTTATTTTTAAACACCCATTTAGTGCCTATAATAGGATGATGTTTAGGTCTAGGAACCAAGGTTCAAACCTTGTTTCTCTTAAATTGATTTAACTCTTCTTGCATAGCAAGGATGCAAAATTCATCAAACAAAGCATCATCAATATTTTTTTGTTCAATTTGAGAAATGAAGGCTAAATTAACAATAGACTTTAATTGAGAACTAGTAGTTACCCCTTTGGTAGTGTCACCTATAATGAGGTCTTGAGGGTGAGCTTACTTGAAGCATCACTATATACCACATGTTTGCCTTCTTCAACTGGCAATGATAACACTAGTGTAATAATTAACTTTTCCTTCAAAATTTCAAAGCTTTGTTGACATTCATGAGTCTAGTAGAATTTCACATTCTTTCTTAATAATTTTGTCAAATGAGATGCAGTTATTGAGAAATCTTGAATAAACCTTCAATAGTATATTACTAAACCTAAGAAACTTTATGCTTCTATTATATTATTAGGTGGCTCCCAGTTCACAGTCATGGCAACTTTATTAGGATCAATGTAAACCCCTTTCATTGATATCACGTGTCCAAGAAATGTAACTTTAACCAACCAAAATTCACATTTACTGAACTTCGCATACAATTCTTTACTTCCTAAAATCTCTGGCACTATCCTCAAATGCTCTTCAATTTCCTTTTTTGACTTCGAATACACCAGGATATCATTAATGAATATGATTATAAACTTATCCAGATATTGCTTGAACACTCAAGTCCATAAATGCAGCTAGTGTATTTGTCAATCCAAACAGCATTACCAAAAACTCATAATGTCTGTATCTTATTTTAAAAGCAATCTTGGGAACATCTAACTCTTTAATCCTTAATTAGTGGTATCTGAATCTTAAATCTATCTTTGAAAATATCGCTACTCCTTATAATTGATCAAATAGATCCTCAATTCTCAATAAGGGATACTTATTTTGAATAGTAACCTTATTTAGTTGTCTGTAATCTATGCACAATCATAACAATCCATTCTTCTTCTTCACAAAATAGTACAGGTGAACCCTAAGGAGAAAAACTAGGTTGAATAAATACTTTATCTAATAATTCTTGTAATTGCACTTTTAACTCCTTCAGTTCAATAAGAGCCATTTGATAAAGTGGTTGGGAAATAGGCATTGTACCTAGTAATAGTTTAATTTCAAACTTAATTTCCCACATCATCAAATTCATTTACAATAGGTAACTCATTTATTAGCACCTCTCCCTTACTTTTATTTATCACAGAAGCTAGGAAAGCTTCACAATCTTTTTTTAAATATTTCATCGATGTCATTGCTGATATAATCTTAGTGGTTGCTTTCTTACCTTCACCCATAAAACTTTTTTTCCTTCCATCTTCCATTTTAAAATCTACTTTCTGTTCATAGCAATTCATATTTACCTAATAACTTAGACTATCCATGCTAAGTATAACATCAAACTTGTTAATTTGCTCGATATTAACTTAGACCATTCATACCAAGTAACATCAAACTCATTAATTAGCAATGGTATAAAATTTCACTTCATTTCAGGCTCTCCTAAACTCAAAAGAACATCCTTGATTACTGACTCACAAATTACACTCGTTCCTATTGGCATACTCATAATTACAAGTTCTATTCTACCATAGGACTTAAGATTATTATGCATGGCAAATGTAGATGACATGAATGAGAAAGTAGCACCAGGATCAATTAAAATATATGCTAACTTAATTGATATATAAGCCATATCGTAATCACATCCACTGCATTCTCGACATCACACTTTGTCACTGTATATACTCTTGTTGTTACACATTCCTAGGTACATTTGTTTGTCCAACATCTCTATTTTGGGATGGTAAAGCCATTTGACTTACTTTACTTTGAACAGCTATAAGTCTAACCGGATTTGGCAGCCTTTTAGCTCTATGATTCCTTAGAGCATTTGAACTTTAAATCGATTATTCTCTCGATACTTTCTTTGGGCACTCATGAGCATAGTGTCCCATTTCATTATATTTATAACATCATACTCCACTATTACCACAATTACCAAAGTGGTTCTTACTGCACACATTGCACATAGGGGCAATATTTCTTCCAAATTGAACATTAACTGGTTTGGGTGGTGCCTTTGGTTATCTTATAGACATACCACTTCCCTGAGGCCTTTTATTTCTTCTTGTCCCTACGTTATTCCTTGAATATGGAACTTTTTATTTCCACTTCTCCTCCAAGGTTGTTTAGAACTTCCTTCATTATATTGAGACTTTGCACAACTTGCAGTCTCCAACTCCATATCCAATCTCTCTTACTCCATGGCTTTCTCAACCCAACCACTAAAAGATGTGCCATCATACAAGTTTAACTTCCCATGTAAAGAGATATTCAATCCATCTTAAAATTTCTTACTTTTCATTTCCTTAGTGGGATTGACATCCTTAATATACTTGTACAAGTCTTTAAACTTGTTAGTATATTCCCTAACAACTATAGCACCTTACATCAAATTCATAAAAGATGCTTTCTTCTACTTTCGATATGTTTCAGTTAAGTATTCCTTATTGAATTCCTTCTTGAATACTTGCCAAGTAAAAGTTTCTCCATACAGATTCTTAATTCGAGTTAACCATTCATCAGCCTTATCAAACATTAAGCCATACACATTCTTGGTTTTTTCTTCATCTGTTAACTGTAATATGTTAAAGGCTTTATCTACTATTTTAACCCATCTATCAGCTTGACCAAGGATTAATGTCCCATGAAAATTGTATGCCCCACATTTCTTGGCATGTTCAATAATATCTCCTGGCATTTTATACTTTTCTTTTTCAACCATCACAGTTTCCATAGTACCTTCCAAGTTAGTAGCATCTATATATACTACTAGTGGCACTTGCAGATTTTTCACATTCACCTGCTCTACAAGAATCTATGGTTGACAGTTATTGCATGCTCTCCTTGGAACATTCTCAAAAATTAAGGCAAATACTATCAGTTCTGAACTATATAGTTAGCTACCAGCTCGAGCACTTAATGACTCATCGTCATTACCTACTAACACTAATAATGATGGAGATAATTCTTATTATGATGCTCGATTCCTAGTCAAATGACTAGCCCATTCTATAAGATTCTCTCTACCGGGTTCAATTCCTTGACCTAGGCCTCTACCTTTACCACAACCTCAGCCTCCTATATGACCACCTCAAATCCTGGCCATTTATTAATATCCTAAAATTTAAAATTAAATACTTTAATATCACTTGCCATCAACCTCAAATTCACAAATAATAGATCCTCTAAAATTTAGTCTTTTTTAATGTCTACAAAAATCTAGCAACCTAGGGCTCTGATACCAAAATTGTAAAGGTCACACCCCTCCCCTCTAGTACCACCATATAATACCATATTAAAAATGATGGTGCAATCAAAAAGTGGCATTACCTAATCACCTTCACGACACTTAACAAGATATCACTTGGGTTGCATAGAACATAAGCACACATCCTTGAATATTTTAACAATGGCAAGCAGCATTTGATTACATAATATAAATATCTACAAGATTAGGTGTCATGTCACCTGAACATTAGCATTCTTAATAAAAATACTAATTATGGGTTAAGTAGAATATAAATAAAGGAATACATAAGAAGTACTTCAATAACCCTCTCTCTAGCTTCTCTCTCAGAGAGTATAAAAATGTGCTTCATCCTCTAGCACATTATAGGTCATAGCAATAGTCAACCCTTTTCCAGAAATACTGAGCAAAAAGTAAATCAATCACAGCCAAAGGGGGAAAAAAGGTAGGCCACAAGCAAAAAGTCAAAAATGGATCTCATCATAGCTACATCATATCCATGCCAGAGAGACCTAAACTTCAGTTCTAGTGTCATAAATGACTCGAATAATGGTACACACAAAATCTATATGCTCCTCTCTAACAACTGTAATGTAAACATCCACCCCTATAGGCTCTACAGTAACCTTGAAAGCAAACTCAACATCTGTGTTATGACATATGACATACTTCACCTTCATCTCTAACTCAAAACCCTCATAAGCCATTGTGGTCCACTGCACCACCATCTAAAAATTCACAAGAAAGCGAGTGTGAGTAATTTTGTAAGGAAATTACCTAGTAAGCAAAAATAGAATCAATCATGTATACGGAAATAATAATAGTAGAGGATTTGCACAAAAATTAAATTCACAACTCAATCAAATCGATTTGGAAAATATATAACATTATCTTCTTATTTCACAATTGTTGAATTTATTATTCACCTACTTTTCTCAAGGTTTTACATAATTATTTTAAGCGTATTGTCACAAAATTTGAATCTGAGTATAATTCATAAGTATAGAAATTTTGGGCATTAAAACACAATTATACATGTCTAGATATTTTATGCTTTTAATTTGACTATCACATACTAGACATGACCTAAAAATAAATTGACTATATCTCCTAAAATAAAATTTATAATTAACTCCTTCTTGGAGTCAAATCATCGCATAGCTCCATCTCAAAGCAAAATAAATAATAGCTCTTTCTCATAGCAAATTGGATTATAAGATCAGTATGTATACTTAGTTACCACATAAATTCACCGTAAAGGCTTGTGAATTTATGCACTTTCCCAAAGATATAATTATTTTATTTCCATTAGCCAACACAACAACTAACCGCTTTAACAAATTTCGCATAGAAAAGTGACTGTATTTAAGCATATATATAAATATGCCAAAATAAGTCTTGTCAAAAACCCCAATAACAGTACTGGACATGATAGTCACAACATATCACATAATAATTTATTAGAGTCACACTTACATTCATGATTATGTAGCATTTTTAGGATTTCAAAGTTAAGTATGCCCAAATTCACTTGCATGAGTTTTATTAGTAGAAGTTTAACCTTATGTAGGAGGATTCAAAAATTATAGAATCACCAAAGGTTTAAGCCATTGATTATTCATATATTTATTTCCACTCTTACTCATCCGAGCATAAATATAATGTAAAATCATACTTAAGGATTATTATTTGCAAATATTCCTTTTAATTGTTATTTTAATTAATTGTACTTGTTTTTAAATAATAATTCCATTCTAGGAAGAATAAATTATCAAACATTAATCATTACCATCTTAATAAATTTATCTAATATTCGAAAGGTGACCATGTCATAACTTATTTAAACGTAATTTACAAAATATATAATTTATTGTGGTTTACTTTCAAAAATATATTTCAAGTTCTGCAACCTCAACTCAAGTCTCAATTATTACCTTTTGACTAAAATTTAATTTATTGTTAAAACTAAATTTAGTGCTTAAAATATCCAAATAAAAAATTTTTAGCAACTAAAAAGTTCATTGAAAAATAAGCAAGAATGTATCAAGAGATCATTGAAAAATACTCACAATCAGAGCTAATCTCCACTTTATCCCCTCACTGCTTTGACAGATTCTAAACCAGGGTTAAAAGTAGCTCCTAAACACCATTCATCAAAAATTTCTTAGTTCTAGCACAAGGTTCAACATTTTACAACATGCATTCTTCAAGATTTCTGTATCTAAATCTCCATGCATGTAACTTCTATCTAAACTAATCCATACTTACATTAATCTTACCAATCACCTATTGCTTTTTACCTTAATGTTTGCTTGATCAATTTGAACTCAACCTATTCAAGCTCAAGGTTTTTTTTTTGACTCGTTGTTGATCTAGCTCACTTGATCTTCACTACTAAAGCAATTTAATTTCTTATTCTTGCTTCTAAAGAAGAAATGGAGTCTTGAAACTCATTTCCATCCACATGCAAAGTGAATTCCTCCACATTTAGCTTTCCTCTTTCACATTTCTTTCGTCCAAATACAAAGAAGTCTTCTTTTCTCTCTCTCTCTCTATTTCTCTCTCTCTCTCTCTCTCATGTGTATACATATATATATATATATATATATAAGACTAAGTGTAAGGTGATATTAACATGCAAGTTGACACCTCACCACTTAATCATTTTAAATTCTTAATTGAATCCTTATTATCGTTATTATTATTAATCCTAATTTTATAAATGAGACATGTGTCAACTTACATGCAATTAACTTGACACCTCATTCACTCTTTACATATACACCCTTACTTCTTTCTTTCCTCTACAACTGCATCCTTCAAATTTATAAGTTTCTTTCTATTAAACCCTTAACTCGATTATTTCTTATATATTAAGCCCTTAAATTAATAATTCCATTAATTTGGGACTTAATTAATTTCTTAAATTTAATCATTTAATCAAAATAAATCATCAATTTATCATGTCCAAGGACACGGATGTGACAATCAGAGTATGTGTGAAGGACCCACTGATAATTCTCTTGCAAATCAACATAACTAGTTTAGATTGAAGACCAAACCGAAGAAGAAATAGAGGAGGACCTAGGCTACTTAAAAGAATCTAAAAAAAATTGGCTTCTTAAAAAGGAGAAAGTAAAACCATCATCACAAATAACCTGCCAAGCTAATTTATATAACAAAGCTTGATTTAGCTAAGAAAGATTCTTTAAACTAATGCCACCTTCCTCAAGAGAAGCACATCAACCATTCCATTTGACTGTAACCAATTTTTTGGTCTTAACATCACCTGTCCAAAGAAAATTCTGAATTGATTTCTCTAATCTTCTAAGCATGAGAATTGGCCATTTATAAACCATAAAAGTGTGAAGAAATGAGCCATAAATAATTGAATTAATAAGAGCTAAATGACCCACCATCGACAAAATATGACCTTTCCATTTATCAAAATTGGAAAGAATTTTCTCTATAATACTCTACAGTCATCTTCATTTTGATGCACCAATAAACAAAGGAACACCAAGATAAACAAAAGGTAACGAACCCTAACAAAGGCTAGCAAAAGAGCTAAGAGAAACCATACAACTACTAGATACATATTTGCCAATATAAATTTCATACTTATTGCAATTAACACACTTTCCTAAAATGGGGCCATAGTCATCAAAAATTTGAACAAGCCTGTAAGTATTAGATATAGAAGCCCGATAGAAAATCAATACATCATCCGCACATAAAAGATGAGAAGGTCAATGAGCAATACCTAGAGCATGCATTGGAACTAAAACTTGCATATCCAAAGAACAAACCAACCATCTATTTAAAAAATCTTCTACCAAACAGAAAAGCAATAGAGATAAAGGGTCCCTTTGATGAACTCCATAAAAGCAACTAAAATAACCCTAGGAAGAGCCATTAATAAGAATCAAAAAGTGGGAAATTTTAAAAATATTCTAAATCCATTAACAAAATGTAGTGGAGAAGCTAAAACTCTTCAAAACCAAAATGATGAACCCCAAATCAAGGTATCAAAACTTTCCTTATATGAATTTTGACATCCATATTACTACCATAGCAATGAGTATTCAATAAATTAACACATTCTAAGGCAATAGCAATACAATTCTTAAAGTTGTGGCCCTTAATAAAATTGAATTGATGCGGATCAATTATCTTTTTGGCAACACTGGCTAATTTGTCACCAAGAATTTTAGCAATGATTTTAAAGTTAAAATTACCTAAAACACTAGGATGAAACTTATCAACAACATCAGCATTAGGCATCTTAGGAATCAAAATCATAAATTGGAATTAAGTCCATGGAAAAATAATCATGTAACAAAGAAATGACGAACAGCTGCACAAACATCCTAGCCAATAAAATCCCAACAATTTTTATAAAATAAGCTAGTAAACTGATATGGCCCAGAAGCACTATGGGGATCTATAGAGAACATAGCATTTTTAATATCCATTTCCAGAGGAACTCGAAGAACAAAAGAGTTATCTTCCTGAGAAATCAAAAAAGGGAACAATATCCCGAACTAAGGAAAAATCCAATTCACCATAAGAGCTAAAAAATGGTGGAAAAATAATTAATAATATGATCCATGGCCACAGTATTATTAGAAACGAAAGAATTATCAATAACCAAGCTATGAATTCCGGTTTGAGGGCCACGCCAAGTAAGTAAACTAGGAAAAAATTTAGTGTTTCTATTACCATCCTGCAACCATTTAACTCTACATTGATCTTTAAGTAAACAATGCTTACTTTCAAAGTGCAACTATAAATTTTGATGTGTTTTAAGTTCTTGAGATTGAAGCTCTTCTACGAAACCATGATTAGATATAGTTGCTTGAATATCCACCAATATTTACTTAGCTAAAGAAATATTAACATCCACATGACCAAAAGTAGTCTTATTCCAATTGCATAGAAAAACCTAGAGAAATTTAAAAATTTTCTTGAGAACTAACATAGGATTACCATGAAAAGAAAGAACTCCAAAATCATAAACGTCCAAGTGAAAAGATGGATGTGTAATCCACATAGAGTAAAACCAAAAAGGATGATGACCTATTGCTTATTTTTAACAACAATTTAACAAAAGAGGATTATGGTCTTATTGATGGTGCACCAGAGCAAAACACTATATAAATCTCCAAAAACCAAGAGCATGAGTATTATAAAAAGCTTGATCAAGGTGAATGTTAATATGTTGATCACCAAATCTGTTGTTAGTCCATGTATTAAAAAGACCCTCTAATGTCTAAACAAGTGAGATCACATGAATTCATAGCATTAGAAAATTCATTACATGAGCAAATAGAAGGAGTGTGGCCTCCTTGTTTTTCATAAGCACCAAAATATGAATTAAAGTCACCAAAGACATATAAGTTACCACCATAAAGAGAAAAAAATTTGTGAAAGGTTGCTTTGAAGAAGCTTGTGTCGAGAAGTGAGAACACTTACATGAACACAAGTAAGATAATGTCAATCAGCCTCTAAATAAAATTTGATGGTGATTTATTGATCTGAACTAGCTAAAAAAGAGACATTTCCAACACTAAGAGAGTTAGAAAATAGCACCCAAATAGAAGAAGCATTGTCTGCCACGATAGAAAAGCCTAAGGAAGACCAAAATCAAAAATTGATTCCATCAAGATCAATTTTTAGGTCAGCAATATATAACATCAGGATATATATATATATATATATATATATATATATCATTGCTGTGAATTTCTCTCGAATGTTAAACCTTAGATAAAATATGTATCCGACCTTAGACAATGACTATACATATATTATAGGCATGGTCTTACATCTACAGATATGTAACCAACCTTCGACAATGACTATATATACATTGTAGGCATGGTCTTCCATTTACAAGATAAAATGTGCACCCAACCCATGCATCGACTATACACACCAGCCCCGCCTTGTCCCAAACATGGTCTTACTATCACCAATATAGTGTTTACTCATTACTCTTAACACATAAAACATTTTCGTCAAATGCTTATTGATAAATACTATATACATTTTTCGTATGGAAAGTATACTTCTCACATATATCAAAAATATACTTAAAATCAACCTTTTGTATACCGAATATATTTCCATAAAGTATACCTTAAACAATTTCTTTAAATAAAATATTTCAAATACTTTTTCAAATATAAATGCATATACCCTTGGAGTCCAAGTATACACTTTGAATACCTTATTAACCCCTTAGGTATACCTTTAGTCTAAGTATAAACTTTTTTATTTTTTATTTTTTATAAATTCAAAATAAAATTGAAAATGCTCGATTGTTTTACTCAACAAAAGGTTCATTTATATACAATAATCGCATCATAGCGGGTATAGTTTAGTGGTAAAAGTGTGATTTGTTCAATTAATTCTATTCTAATAGTTAAGGGATACTTGACTCCATATTCCAATGAAAAACTTTATTTCTTAAAAAGATTTAATCCTTTACCTCTCGATGAAAATTCTAGAAAGAATATACATTCTCGTGATTTGTATCCATTTTTTTTTCAATTATAAATTGGAAAAATTAGATTATGAAATTACGAAACATAATTTTAATTAATTTAATCAATACATTCAATCGAATGAGTATGAGTAAAGGATCTATGGAAAAAGAGAGAAGTGTATTTCTAATCGTAACAAAATCTTCAATTTTTGCTTTATTTTGTATAGTCGAGATTGAAGCAATATAAATAGTAAACAATGACTTTGGTTTACTATAGACATCGACATCTTGTTTTAGCTCAGTGGAAACAAACTATTTTTCCTAAGGATTCTTTCAGATAGAAATAGAGAACGAAGTAACTAGAAAGATTATTAAAACCCCACGCATCTAGAGGGATCATCTAGAAAGCGCCTTGTTTTGACTGTATTAAGACAGAAAAGCTGACACAGATGTTATAGGTCGAATTTTTTTCGCTCACGTATTATAGCTGGAAATTCTTTCATATTCCATAAAGGAGCCGAATGAAATCAAAGTTTCATATTCGGTATTGAATTAGAGACGTTAAAGATGATGAATCAACGTCGACTATTACCCTTAGCCTTCCAAGCTAATGATGCGGGTTCGATTTCCGCTACCCACTCTATATCTCTATGCTCCCTAAAAAATCGAGATCATATTTTTCTAATATTTCTATTTAAATTATTTTATTTTTATTATATTAATTATATTATCTTTATTATTTAATATTTAAATTATTTAATATTTTATTTATTTATTTCAATTTAAATAAAATAATTTAATTTGAAATTATACACGTTATACGTATTTTATACTACATTTTATATTTTAATATTATATTTTAATAAATATTAATTAATAAATGTTAAATTAATAAATATTAATTATAATATTTATAATTAATATTTAGTATATTTAGTTTACATTAAGTTTGTATTAATATATATATATATATATATATATATATATATATTCTATGATATAAATTATATTCTATATATATACATTATATATAGTTTATTTATATTATTTATATCATATAGTTATTTTTATATATTATATATAGTGTACATAATAACGTGTACATAATTTACTTTACGAAGAAATATATATATAGAGTCATTCCCCTCTTTGGCAATTGACGTTTTTGCCAGGCTGTCTGCAAGCTTAGGGTGGCTAGCCTAAAACTCTTGAATTTTCATTAGTTGGGATTCTTATCTCATTGCATTCATGGTTCTAAACTTCTAATTGCCATAGGATCGTACAAAGCAAATTTTACAAGGTGAAGACTGAAGATAGGAAGGAACGTAGTTGTCCCAAAAGCGGAAGACTCTGCAGAGAGTGAAGGAGGACAGGAAGGCTTAGATTGTAGCAGCAATAGTTAGGATCATGAAATCAAGGAGGGTATATATTGGATCGTAACAATTTCTGGCCAACCCAATAAATATTAACAAAATTAAGAGTATTTTGTCAATATCAAGCTACAGTCACATACAGAGACATTACTATCATATAATTACATGGATATTTGAGAATCGAATATAAGAGTTCCAAACCTGCTACTTGATAATGCAAGCATAAGGAGGTGCAAGCACAGTGTTTGAAAAAAATTTTAGTTTCTCAATCATGGGTCTGCATTACATCTTCGAGAACTCAATGATGGGACAAAATGAAATTTGAATCTTAATTGAACTGAAGAAATGTCAATATTAAATCATGTTTTCATCTACTTTTATGCTTTCAAAATCTAGAAAACTATACAAAACGAAAAATAAGCAACTAATTGATAGACAAAAAAAGACCAAAATTATAACAGATAATAAGTACAATAAGGACAAATTTTACTCAATAATCTTGTGCAGTATCTAAGAGCACTGAATTCAAATATTTTACCACTTGGTCCACCTTTTCTTCAAGCTCAAGAGGAATGTCCTCCAGAGGCTCTTCGAGGATAAAATTAAAGCGTTCCATGAGCTCCTCATGTCCAAGATAAACAGGATCAGTGGCAGCAGAAATTGAATATCCAGCGTTATCATCCATACTCACACAACTGAAATCAACACCACTGGCTAAAGAATCAAGAGGAATGTCCTCATGAGGGACTTCGAGGATAGAATTAACGTAATCCACGAGCTCTTCTCCTTCAAGAAGAACAGGAGCAGCAGCTGTTGAAGCAGTGGCAACACCGTCGGATAAAGAATCTTCCACCTTTTCTTCAGTCCTCTCAGGCGCTGGTATTGCATCAACCTTGAAGCGTTTGAATCCCATCTCTCGCTGATCACCAAGAACAATTCCATCGCTTTTACCTTCTTCTTCCAATTCAGTTGATTTTCTTTTCTTATGATTATTCTTAATACGACAAAGAACAATCTTGGTGGTGTTGCTTCCATGAGGATCATCAAGAGAGTATTCTTGCATCAACCATCGACCGTGTTCAAATCTATTTTTCTCGTTCCGATAGGAAAAACTCTTCCGTGTCCATGAAATTTCTCCTAATCGGAATGATTTTCCTCTGCTAACGCCATGCCAAGTACCTCCACTGGAACCCACATTCCGATTATAATTGGAACCACCAGCTGAACCCTTCTTCTTCAAGAGGCTGAAGACATAAAGAAAGCCGTCACGGTTATAGGTTTCTCCACCAAGACTCTCCCAAATCTGCCATGGCTCTTGTTGTCCATACACGTCACAATCTTGAATAATCCACTGGTCTGGGACTGGGAGTGTTTCATTCACCCGATTGAATAGATAGTATCCAACTAGCTCTTCGTCTGATGGATAGAACCTAAAACCAGTTGGGTAACATGACAAACCATCCATTGCTGATTAATTGTGTAGTAAAGAGTGACTAACAATTAACAAGCGAAACCCTAAAAACAAAATCAATCGAAGAACTCAATCACCGACTCAGAAACAATTTTGACAAATAGCGTGGAAAATAGTGCAGCTATAGAGTGACTGAGTGATAGTATTGAATTTAGTGTTCCTTATTTATAAGGAACAGTTGCGGCTAAGACCCAAAACCCGCTATTGACGGAGGCCACTTATAAATTTCCTTTTTTACTGAATTTTTTTTATTCAGTACAAAAAAAAAAAAAAAAAAGGAAAACTTTTTGTTCTGGTAAACCCATTTAGCTTAGACTTTATATTTTTTACATGGCTCACTTAGACTTTTTTAATCTTTCTAATATTCACTTTAAACTTGATTACAAAGTGGAAAAAAAATTAGGGAAAAATTTGTGGAGAAATTGAAATTAAGATCAATAATATTTCTTATAGTTTATAATTTTACTAGATATTTAGAAAAATTACTATTATTTATATTCTAAAGTTTATTTTGCAATTATATGTTATTCTAAAGTTTACAATATGTTGGTTTTTGTTATTATTATTTTTCATAATAAATCATATCAATTTATGTTTTTTTTAAGTAAGACTTTTAGTATTCAGTATTTATATGGGCTCCAACAAATTTTAATTTT
Source organism: Mallotus nudiflorus (assembly GCA_947683625.1). Lineage (NCBI taxonomy): Eukaryota > Viridiplantae > Streptophyta > Magnoliopsida > Malpighiales > Euphorbiaceae > Mallotus > Mallotus nudiflorus. Next base: position 252,608 of record CANTUR010000174.1, read on the forward strand.
AATTTGGGTAAATCCATTTAGACTTTATAATTTTATATGTCTCATTCAAATTTGTAATCTCGAAACCCACCTCCCCCTTCCCTTTGGTAAAAAAAAAAAAAGTATTTGAATTTCATTTTTTTTCTTAACTTTTTAAACAAAGTAATTAGACAATAGTTTTGATAAAGAAACATTTATATTTCTATTGAAATTAATTCAATATGTATTTACCTTAATATATTGAGCCATAAATAATTGGTGCTATTAGAATAAAAGATTAAAATGGCAATTTGCTCCTTGAATTTTTTCTCAAAGTACAACTGTTTTTAGAATTAACCTTTTGAACTATTTAGCATAAATCCTTATTAATTTTGTACAATAAACCTCAAAATTGAGAAAGTGAAATATACAATTGCATGAGCAAGTGAAGTAATGTGAAAATACTAATAAATATATTATTTTTATTCTTTTCTCTTTTTTCTTCCTCTCCCTTCACATTATCCCTTTTGTTGGTAATTAAAAAAAAAATTGTACCTACAAATTAAATTTTCCTCCCCTACCACCAGCACCAATAGTTACATTTAGAAGGAAGTTAAGACATGCACTTTTTCATGGATTTTTTATTTTGAGCTTTTACTACTTGCAATCAGTAGTATAATACACTAAAATTGTCATAATCCTAAATATTGTGTATGCATATTCAGAATGAAGTCTAGCGAATCGAGTGGTTGAAGTAAGTATCAGGGCGATGAATTAGAATTGAATGTGATAACTCTGAATTGACATTTCTTGCTTGTGGAACCTGCATCGATGAGGAGAACGGGTAAAGGGATGGGGTTTCCCCCATAAACACTCCAAAGCTTAAGTCAATAATAGTATGAGGAAAAAATATAATAAAGAAAATAGGCATAATATGATAAAGAATAGAGAATAAAGGAGTAAAGGATGATTGTTTGTGATGATAAGGTGATGGAATGATGGAATGATATTTTGGTGATGTTGTATGATGAGAAATCAATGACATGAGATATATTTATAGGAGAAGGTATTGCTCATCAAACCTCTTAATAATATATTTTTTAGTCTTATAGGATTGTCTTATTTATAAGAGAATGAGACTTCCTTTGTAAAGTAATCTTCCTAATTGAAATAGACTTCCTTATTAAACTTTCTTCTTATTCAAGTAATCCTCCTCTTTGGGGGAATGTAACCCTTATTAGAATATGATACTGATATGGGATATCAAGAGTCCCCCCTGAAAGTCTATTCGGATATGTTTGTCCGATGTATTCAGTTTTATAAGGTGATAGAAACATGATTCTTTTGTCTAAAGAGAGACTGCTTGAATCACTGCATTTGATATGGAAGGATGAGCTAAGGTGGCCAGCCTCAGTCACAAGAAAAGATAAAGCTCATTACTGAGTCTTGAAATCATCGTATAAAAACATCATTGAAGTGCCAATTGGACTTAAGTGCATAAAACCTACAACAAAAATGCTTTAGGGTAAAAGATAAACCTGTCAGTGTAGAGACAACATGATGAAACCAATCATCAATGGAGTTTTGATGTTTGATGCATTAAAAGCACAGCCCGAGTGCCAAACCTCAGTACTATAGGAGCGACCTGAGGGTGCTAGCTTCAGTCACTAGACTTAGATGCTCGAGGCTTAGATGCTCGGTGCAAGGATGCGAGGCTTACATGCTCGGAACCTCAGTACTGTAGAAGCGACCTGAGGGTGCCAGCTTCAGTCACTAGACTTAGATGCTCGAGGCTTAGATGCTTAGTGCAAGGATGTGAGGCTTAGACGCTCAAAACCTCAGTGCTATAGAAGTGACCTGAGGGTGCCAACTTCAGTCACTAGACTTAATCTTGGCACATTAGAAGGGCGACCCAAGTGCTATATAGCCTCGATGCATTGGAAGCACAGCCTGAGTGTCGTATGATGTTCCTTAGTTTATAAAGTTCAATGACTCTATTGATGGCAGCTACTTAGTCATAATATTTATTGATGTTCAGTTCGAACATTATTGTTACAGATGTTTGATTTTCTGAGCATTTGTTGTTTGGTAGTATTTTCACAAAAGGAAGGATGTTGGGATCTTAGAAGTAAGTCTGAACCCTTTCAATCTGAGCTCCATAATATAGGATAGTAATTTAAAGAGGATTTTTAAAATAGTGGAAGGTGGGTTTTTGAAGGATCAAAATTTTGGGCTTGCTCAATCCAAGTCATGGGATGAGCATTATAGTTTAGGTGAAAGGCTAAGATTGCCCCTCTTCTTAAATAGAAGATTTTGTGCGATGCTAGCCAGGATGTCTGGAAATTATGATTTGGTTTATCTGGCTATGTAGGGGGTATACTTGCCTCCATTCTTAAACTTTCTTTGTTAAATATTATCTAAAATCTCTTGGAACAAGGATCTGCTATAGAGTAGGATTTGCCTGAGTGTTATTTGATCTAACTTTGAACATGAAATACCATTTGTTGTCTGAGCATGAGTGAGTGCTTATTCACATTAATGTTGCTTGGAAATGTGTCTAATGTCTTTTAACAATTTCTACATGTTAATGCCAAGTGAGATAATCGAAATGTCCCATTGTTTGGAATGATGGGTGCTTTAAGGTAGCACCTCCATTTATAATAAGAGATAAAAGAACAATGGTTTTAGGATTGTTTAATTGATCTCCATTTAATGGTCAATCATCATGTAATAAATATATCAAATGTAATTAATGTAAGTTTATGCATAGATAATAATCATGTATTGGATGAACATCTAGGTGTAGATGTGTGATCATGCCCATGTGTCAAGCTATAGTTATTCTTATAAGAATAAATAATTAAGTAAAGATAAATGTAAAAATAAATAATTGAGATGGAAAACTTATCGCTTAATGACCTCTTGTCCTGCCTATGAGTGAATGAATATTTATGTTCGTTGTGGATATGAATAATTGTTACTGATTAATTTGAAAAACCATTAATTCCTCTTAGAGCTCATGGTTCATTCATCTATTTTTTATTTGCTATCTGAGCTCCTACAAAAGAAATTAATTTATTAATATATATTTGTGAAGTTTTTATCGTGGTTGCCTTGGATATTCCTATAATGCCATACCTCAGGAGATGCTCAGAGATCTAGAGATGCCCATAAAGTGAATGTCTGACTCTTCCATACTTGCTTGTTACTCAGAGTCTGAGTGTCCATGAAATCAATGCTCAGTAGTAGATGCTCGAATTTCCAAGGCTTTAGTGGACAATACTCATGTTGTTCAGATGCTCAGAGTCTAAGTGCTTATAAAGGGTGCTTGTTGGATGCCCAATGTCCTAAGCTTAATGCTCGATTGATGCTCGGATATCAAAAACTTTGATGTTTAGCAAAAACTTATTTACGTTCTTTGATGCTCAGGCTTAGATTCATTGATACTCATACTCATATGCTCAATGGTCTCATGCTTTGAAACTTCATCACTTAGAACTTAATGGATGCTCACAAAGCAGATATTTGGTATCCAATGCTCATTTGAAGTTTTGATGTATGGAATTTCAAGGCTCAGTAATGAAGAAAATGATTTCAAACCTACATTTCTGATTATTCCCCAACTTTCATGGTGCTTTGGTGCTCGGTCAGCTCAAATATTCAAATGTTAGTGTTCAGAAGCTCGATGCTTTGAAGCTTAGTGCTTAGAAGCTCCATGCTCGATGCTCAGCGCTTGAAATCTCAATGTTCGGTATTTGATGTTTAATGTTCACTTGATACTTGGTTTCAGTTTGAAAACAATTCTTTGAATACTTGCATTCTTCAATCTCGGTATGAGGTCATGTGGTCTAGCTTTATGAATTTAAAGAAAAACATATAGATGTCCAGCTTCTTTCCATCACTACGTCTGATTTGGGTGTCGAACTACTTTTAAGCCCCGATGCTCGAATGCTCAGTGATTCAATTTAGTTGCCCAACTGTCTTACTATTTCCTTTGAATTCTAACCTTAGAAACTCTTGTATCAATTGTACAACTTTCTTTAACCCTTTTCTTTTTTTCTTTTTATCCCCCGTTCTGATGAAGTTGTGGTAATGTGAAATGGTCATTCGAGTTTGACCATTGCCAAAACTTCCATCTTATGAGTTCTTGATTTGAATTATATCTTATTTTTAGTATTTGTAAATCTGAATGGAGTAGGACATTTGGACTAGTAGCGAGCTTGCTTCTTCCAATGGCCAATCTTCTTGCATTTCGAGCAAAGGTCAATCTTGGTTCCTTTTCCATGCTTACTCATTGTCATAGAAGGCTAATCCTGCAGCAAGTCAGTTGATAAGAATGCCATTGCAACATTGTTGAACCTTTCATGCCTCATGACTTGATCATCTAACCACACAACTCTGCTAATGCAAGGGATCTTAAACCTCATCAATATCATGATTGTAGATGGACGAATCTTGAATGCCATGCCTTTGAGTTCTGCACCTTATCGAAGAAACAATGAAGTTGTTGCTTATAGTTTGGAGCTCATTCTGCCAATAATATTTTAGCAATCCTTTATATACCAATCTACTTCTTGGGTAATTAAAAGCTTGAAGCTGCACAACTCCCTCAACTAGTTGGGCACTTTAAGTCTCTACTTCAACTATCTCAAATCATGTATGCCTCCTTCAATCGATGATAAGCTACTAACCCCCAGAGGTAAGGTCTTAAGCTAACATCATATTATAAACAACATGATCAACTTCTGAGGAATGTGCATTGTAAGAATGGATCAATCTCCCGTGTAAAGCAGATAAGAAAGTATTACCCTAACGATCTTTGCACTATTTCAATCTAAATTTGTCACTAATGACTGAATTGGATTCCTTTATTATTATGCTTAGAGAAATTGTGATTTTGTTATGTCTTTAAAAGGTTAAGCTAAATTCCTAGCAAGCAAAGATAATTCAGAATTGCATTTGATTTTTCCTAAAGATGGAACCACTTGATAACTCCGAATTGATATTTCTTGCTTGTGAAACCTGCATTAACGAGGAGAATAGGTAAAGGGGTGGAGTTTCCCTTATAAACACTCTAAAGCTTAAGTCAGTAATGGTATAAGGAAAAAATATAATAAAGCAAATAGGCATAATATAGTAGGGAATAGAGAATAGAGAATAAAGGAGTACATGATGATTGTTTGTAATGATGAGGTGATGGAATGATATCTTGGTGATGTTGTATGATAAGAAATCAATGACATGAGATGTATTTATAAGAGAAGGAATTACTCAAACCTCTTAATAATATGATTTTTTAGTCTTGTAGGATTGTCTTGTTTATAAGAGAAGGAGACTTCCTTTGTAGAGTAATCTTCCTAATTGAAATAAACTTTCTTATTAAGCTTTCTTCTTATTCAAATAATCCTCCTCTTTGGGAGAATGTAACCCTTATTAGAATAGGATATTGATATGGGATATCAGGATGGGTACAGATTGGAAGAATTGGATGGGTATATAGAGGAATATATATGTATATATCTTGAAAGTAATTTCTATTGCCAAATTCTTTGTATTATTTGTTTTAATAGACTAATGATTAAAAAAATGAAAAATAAAAAAAAGTTCATGGATATATTCATTTGCTAATGTGAAAATTAAACAAAATAATTAATAATTTTTCTATCTTCAACTTTCATTTTTTTGTCATTATATCCTTAACTTTCATAATTTTTTTGTAAATATACTCTTACTTTCATCTTTTTAAACAAAGCAATTAGACAATAGTTTTGATAAAGAAATATTACTATTTCTATAGAAATTAATTCAATATGCTTTTTAATGTATTTACCTTAATATACATGTTATGACTAGTATTTTTATTTATTAATTTAAAAGGGGAATTGTTGTGTTTTAAATATCATTTTATTCAATTAGTGTTAAATGAGTAATTTTAATAAAATTTATTATTAAGAGTTTTAGTAAAATTATTTATTTAGTGTATATTGTATATATGAATTTATTTAAGTGTGTGTATATATATATATATATATATATATATATATATATATATATATATAACAAAAGTAAAAGTAAAATAAAAACAAACAAACGTGGCTCCTACCATTTTTTCTTCTTCTTCCTATTGTTTTCTTTTCTTTCCTTTTCTCTTCCTTTTTGTCCCTCCCACTCGACACCACCACCAACCACCGCCACCATCACTACACCGGCTAGCCGCCACTTCCACTCAACATCACCACTAGCACCTCCAACCATCAGCAAGCTTCCTTTCTTCTTCTTCCTCTTGTTTTCATTTATTGCCAGATTGTTGAAGGGCTCACCGGTGACATTTCAACCACCTCAAGCAACACCGCCAGTCTTGATCGGAAGCTCTCCCTCTAGGCTTCATTTCCCCCAACTCAATTTGTTTAGGCAACTCCGGTAACAACTTCAATTTCAAGAAATTGATTTCAAGTTTATTTTTAGTTATCTATTTGATTAAGCTTGAATTTGATTTAATTAGATATAGTTGCCTTGAGATAAAATGAAATTGAGGTTGAAATCTTTCTAATTGTGATTTTTATTTATTTTTATAATTTTTTCAAATTTTTCGGGTTCGGTTACTATTCTAGCCCAAAAAATTTTATATTTTTAATAAATTCTATTAATTATGTAGATTAAACTTTGTTAAGGAAGTTTTATGAAATTATGCATGGAAATTTAAATATGAATTTTTAAAGTTTATGTATAAATATGTATTTTTGGAAAAATATTAGAAATTGGTGAATTATTTTATTTTAATTAAAATTGTTCTTAATTATTTTTTTTAGACTATTTTGATTTAATAAAAGTGTAAAAATAATTTTTCTAATTATTTTCCAATTATTAATTATTTAGTAGTTATTTTGGGAAATATATGAAAAATAAATTTATTTATTATTTTTTAGCCCAAATGAGCATTTTATTATTTCTATGATAATAATAAGTGATTTTAATAATCATTTACAATTTATGCTAATTTATTTGAAAAACATAAATTTTATGCTATTAATGGATTTTATTAGCAAAATATTATCTAATAATTAGAATCTTATTATTTATTTGGAAAATAAATTTCTTTAATATTTTTATGATATATTTTGATAATTTGAGAAATTATATTATTTTATTGTATATTTTGTGATGATGGTTCTCTATTGGGCGTGAATTGTAGTTCGGGGACCCAACCTGAGATGTTGAGTTTAGGATACTTTTGAAGTGTGTTTTCATGCAGGAATAACTCTGCTTTTAGTATAGAGATATCTGTTTTACAAATGAGACTTTGCCAAAATTTCAGTAGATTTCTTGTAAAACGTAATATCGGGGATGTGTTTAGTTTTGAATCTTTTATTAGAGTCATGTCTTAGATTGAGTCTTTTCTTAGAAATTAAGAATATATAAGATTATGATTTATCCTAATTATTTTATTATTATTTTTCTATAGCTACACCAAAACTGAAGCCTATAGGATAAGGTCAGTAGAGTTATCTTAGAAGAGCACATTCCACCTGTGAGTTATTATTATATGTATGCATTACATGTAGAAAATATTATTGGCATCCATATTTTAAATAATTATGAATTTTATTATGCTATATTGCATTAAATTTTGAATTGTTATTGTTATTATATATGTGTGTAATTTGGATGCTACTTATATTTAATATGATTTTATTATTTTATTTATAAAATGTTATTTTGGAGGATAGCTGTAAAATGTGCTGCCTAATAGACTACACTAGGACTATTGCATAGCAATACACTAGATGCTATGCTATAAATTTTTATTGATATGAGATATGATTTAATTGATTATTGAGATTTGTGATTAGAGAGTGGTGTGACTGCGAAAGCTCGGTTGACCTAGTGCCTCAGAGCCAGTCATGTTGGCAGTGAGACTGCAGGAGCTCAATTGACTCAGTGTCTCAGGGCCAGTCTACTATCCAAATTTGAGAAGAGAAATATTTTTAGCTTTAAGTGAACCTTTTGGCTAGTGAAGTTTAATGTTTGAGGTTGTAGAATATTTTAAAGGTTTGTTTCGATCCACCACCTAAATCTTACTACATTTATTTGTTTGTCGTAAAATACGATTTCAAGCATCTGTATAAAATATATGTATAAATTACATAAATATAAATATATAAATACTATTTTGATTGCTTGTATGCTTAGGTTGCATGTATATATATAATAATAATTCATTCAGTAAGGTCCAACCCCCCTCAATTATTTTTTTGGATCCTTTTCATCAGACCTCTCGTAGTAATCCCTTGTACCAGACCCTTTCTTCACTAGCTAACTTATATAAATTTTGAATTATCACTCCTTATATTAATTAGACGTGGTAGTAGTAGTATGTTTTATTATAGTATTTTGTATTGTTATTGACTGAGGTTTTGTATTTGAATATTTATATGAACATATTTTATTATGATATGATATGAAAGTTATTTTGGATTTAAAAATTATTAATTATGAAGCATATTTTTTGTTATATTTTGTATGAGTTTTATATTTTAGCTTGCTATGAGTTTCGAATTCGTGAGAATTCTCGTTCCCTAACGCCAGTCATGACTCCTGAGTTTAGGTCGTGACAAAGATATAAATAATTAATGCTATTAGAACAAAAGACTAAATTGTGGCAATTTGCTCCTTAACATTTTTCTCAAAGTACAATTGCTTTTAGAATTAACTTTTTGAACTATTTAGCACAACCTTTTTGTAAATTTTGTACAATAAACCTCAAAATTGAGAAAGTCAAATACACACTTTGAAAAGAGTCCTAGAGGGGGGTGAATAGGAATATCAAATAAAAATGAGAAATTAAAAGAATTCTCTGCAATAATTGAATGAGAGTTAAGAAGGAAAAATGAAGAACATAAAGATTTAAAGAGTTCAGATTCAACAACAATCATATGTCTCCACCTAACTTATCCCCAAGTTAGGATTTTCAATCACCTACAATCTTATTCACAAGATTAAGATTATACAAGAGTTTTATGGCTCACTCTTATAACTTTACAACATGAGTTTTCAAGGTTCACTTAAAAAACCAAATCCCAAGTGTTTCAATAGACAATACTTAAACCAATTCCTTTAGAAATAAATCTCACTTCCTTTCTAATCTATCCAAAGATTTAAGATGAAGAGAAATTCTATTTCTAACACACAACCAACTCTCACAAGTGTTATACAAACAAAGAATTATTTAAGAGAACTTGAGAGATTAATTGAAAGCTTAAAAAAGAATGAATGAAAACAAGTTTTCTTAACTTTCATTCAGCTCTTAAGGTGTTTATATAGACATACACTCAAAAATATAGTTGTTAGAGGAGGTGCAAATAATGTGTCTAATGTCATTATTTTGAATTCAATGTTTATAATTTTGAATTATTGAAGGTGATGTTGTCAGACAGCTATGCATGGATTGAAATCGTAATTGGCCACTAAAGACATTTTATTTTGCCCACACTTTCTTCATAAAATTTTTAGATATTTGACTTATATTTTCATATCATTTTTAATTACCTCAATTTCACTTCTGTAGCTCAAGATATGTCCAAATTACTAAGAGCTAAGCATTCTAAAATGCATACTACTGTCAGACAGCTATGCAAAAGTTGAACTTGTGATTTTATATTGAAGACTTTTGAATTCTCTCAAAATTTCTTCATAAAAGTTTTACATATCTGACTTAGATTTTCATATCATTTTGAATCACCTCACTTGGGCTTCTGTAGCTCAAGATATGTCTAAAATACTAAGTACTGTACAATCTGAAATGGCAGCTGCACATGTTAATTTCAACTTAATATTTGCATACCCAAATGAACTCGGATTTTGATAAGCAAGCCCAATTCAAAAAAAATAAAGATGTATATTTCAAATTTCAAGAAGATAACTTTCTTATTATAAAGCTTTAAGGATTTCAAAAGCCTCCTTTAATCTCAGATGTCGAATCAGCCCAAGATAATCATACTTCATTTTAACTTCCAATGGAGTCCTAACTTATACACACTGAAACAAACAAATTAAATACTCAAAATTAAGTTTGTTAAGATCAAAATTAAGATTGATTGTTGCTAAGGTCAACAATCTCCCCCTTTTTTATTTTGACAAACTTATTTTGAGTTTGATAAAAAATAATATAAAGTAAAGTGTGTGGTAATATTTGTGATAATAATGATACTAAATGAAATAAAATATATTTCTTTATTTATCCCCCTACGAATATGGACATGATAAGAAATATAAATTTATAGCTTATTCCCTTTAACAAAAAAATATAAACAACATAAAATATAGTATGAGGGATAAAAACATGGCATTCTTATCACAAATGTATTAAAAACATAAAATATGATAACATGATCATTTAAATAAATGTTAGGAAATGTGAGGAAATAATTTCAAACATATATGCATATAATGCTACTAAAATGCATCACTTCCTATAGGAACAAAGCAAAGATACACCAAATCTTTGTAAAAATATTCATGCCTTATCAAATATCAAAACAATTCCTAAGAAATATAAATTTATAGATTATTCCCCTTGAAAAAAAAATATAAACAACATAAAATATAGCAAAAGGGATAAAAACATGGCATTCTTATCACAAATGTATTAAAAACATAAAATATGATAACATGATCATTTAAATAAATGTTAGGCAATGTGAGGAAATAATTTCAAAAATATATGCATATAGTGCTACTAAAATGAATCACTTCCTATAGGAACAACATAAAGATACACCAAATCTTTGTAAAAATATTCATGCCTTATTAAAGATAAAAACAATTCCTAAAAAGATAGTCATGCCTTGTCAAAGATAAAAACAATTCCTAAGAAGAAATTATATATGAATTATGCATGTATAAACACAATAATAAAATATTACACACATGTATAGTAATGCATGCCTTATCAAAGATAAAAACAACTTGTAAGAAGAAATTATACATGAATTATTCATGTATAAACACAATAATAAAATATTATAGACATGTATAGTAATACATGTCTTATCAAAGATAAAAAAAAAATTCTTAAGAAGAAATTATATATGAATTATGCATGTATAAACACAATAATAAAATATTATACACATGTATAGTAACAAATAACAAACTCAAATATATTTCTCCCCCTTTGTCAAAAGCCAAAAGAAAAGAGAGATATATAAAAGGAAAATGAAAGTAAAGATACTCAAAATTTTTATAAAATCTATGTCATACATAATAAAGTAAGCAAAATAAGGTCTTTTGTCACATATGGTGTACAACAAAATTAGCCATAATGTTAATATGCATGCAAAAATTTAAACAAATTTTCTCCCCCTATATCAAACAAAAATATAATATGTCACTAATATAAACACATTTTTTAAGGGAGTTTTAAAATTAAAAACTAACTAAGTACACATGTTAAAAAAATTAACAAGGTACACATGCAAACTCAAATTATTTCTTCTCCTTTGACAAAATGCAAAAGGAAATTTAAAAAGATAAATCAAATATAAGCTAATGACTAAAAACAAATTAAAGATCAAAATCAAAATATTTATCAATCAAAGTAATCAATAAGCACAATATTATTTCACATAAAAAAAAGTTCAACCATCAATTAAATATAAAATCAAGATAAACTAGAAACATCAATCATGCCCAGTTCATGCTTAATGAAATTTAATCTCTCTTCATTGAGAGGTTTGCTAAAAATATCTGCAATTTGATTTTTTGTATCAACAAATTCAAGTAAGATATCACCAATTTGAACATGATCATGCAAGAAATGATGTCTAATGCCGATATGCTTAGTTCTATAATGTTGAATGGGATTTTTCCTAAGGTTGATAGAACTTGTATTATCACATTTGATTGGAAAGTGATCAAGTTTTAAACCATAGTCTAACAACTGTTGTTTTTGCCATAAAACTTGTGAACAACAAAGACTTACTGCAATATATTCAGCTTCAATAGTGGACAAGGCAACTGAAACTTGTTTCTTGCTAAACGAAGAAACTAAACATTGTCCTAAAACTTGACAAGTTCCAAAAGTGTTTTTTCTATCTAATAAACTACCAACAAAGTCTACATCAGAATAACTAATCAAGTCAAAGGATGAACTCCTAGGATACCAAAGTCCTAAATTCATTGTACCATAAAGATATTTGAAAATTATTTTGATAGCATTCAAATGAGACTCTCTTGGATTTTATTAAAATCTAGCACACAAGAAAATAGCAAACATAATATCGGGTCTACTAGCAGTTAAATAAAGAAGAGATCTGATCATACCTCTAAATCGCTTTTCATCACCCAATTTACCATTCTCATCTTTGTTAAGTTTGGTTATAGTGCTCATTAGAGTTTTACTTATCTTAGCTCCATCCATGCCAAATTTCTTGAGAACGTCTCTTGCATACTTGGCTTGATTAATGAAAATCCCATTTTTGCATTGCTTAGTTTGTAGTCCAAGAAAGAATTTCAGTTCACCCATCATACTCATCTCAAATTCTCCTTGCATTAAATTAGAGAATTCCTTACACAAGCAATGGTTAGTAGCACTGAATATAATGTCATCAATATCTATTTGAACAATTAATAAATCATGCTTGGATTTCTTTATGAAAAGAGTTGTATCAACTTTTCCTTTAAAGAAACCTTTCTCTAATAAAAAGTTGTTCAATCTTTCATACTAAGCTCTAGGAGCTTGTTTTAATCCATATAATGCTTTGGAAAGTTTGAATACATGATTTGGAAAATCAAAGATTTCAAAACCTAGAGGCTATTCAACATACACCTCTTCTTCAATAAAACCATTTGAAAATGCACTTTTAACATCCATTTGATAAAGTTTGAAATCCATGAATGATGAAAATGCAAGTAGCATCCTAATAGCTTCTAACCTTGCAACCAGGGTAAAGGTTTCTTCATAATCAATGTCTTCCTCTTGATTATAACCTTTAGCTACTAGTTTAGCTTTGTTCCTAGTTATGACACCTTGTTCATTCATCTTATTTTTAAACACCCATTTAGTGCCTAAAATAGGATGATGTTTAGGTATAGGAACCAAGGTTCAAACCTTGTTTCTCTCAAATTGGTTTAACTCTTTTTGCATAGCAAGGATGCAAAATTCATCGCATAAAGCATCATCAATATTTTTTGGTTCAATTTGAGAAATGAAGGCTAAATTTACAATAGACTTTAATTGAGATCTAATAATTACCCCTTTGGTAGTGTCACCTATAATGAGGTCTTGAGGGTGAGCTTACTTGAAGCATCACTATATACCACATGTTTGCCTTCTTCAACTGGTAATGATAACACTGCTGTAGTAATTAACTTTTCCTTTAAAATTTCAAAGCTTTGTTGACATTCATGAGTCCAGTAGAATTTCACATTCTTTCTTAATAATTTTGTCAAATGAGATGCAATTATTGAGAAATCCTGAATAAACCTTCTATAGTATCTTACTAATCCTAAGAAACTTTGTGCTTCTATCATATTATTAGGTGGCTCCTAGTTCACAGTCATGGTAACTTTATTCGGATCAATGGAAACCCCTTTCGTAGATATCACGTGTCCAAGAAATGTAACTTTAACTAACCAAAATTCACATTTACTGAACTTCGCATACAATTATTTACTTCTTAAATCTCTAGCACTATCCTCAAATGCTCTTCAATTTCCTTTTTTGACTTCAAATACACTAGGATATCATTAATGAATATGATTATAAACTTATCCAGATATTTCTTGAACACTTAAGTCCATAAATGCAGCTAGTGTATTTGTCAATCCAAACAGCATTACCAAAAACTCATAATGTCTGTATCATAATCTAAAAGCAATCTTGGGAACATCTAACTCCTAATCCTCAATTAGTGGTATCTGAATCTTAAATCTATCTTTGAAAATATCGCTACTCCTTATAATTGATCAAATAGATTCTCAATTCTTAGTAAGGGATACTTATTTTGAATAGTAACCTTATTTAGTTATCTGTAATCTATGCATAATCATAACAATCCATTCTTCTTCTTCATAAATAGTACAGGTGAACCCCAAGGAGAAAAACTAGGTTGAATAAATACTTTATCTAACAATTCTTGTAATTGCACTTTTAACTCCTTCAGTTCAATAAGAGCCATTTGATAAAGTGGTTGGGAAATAGGCATTGTACCTAGTAATAGTTTAATTTCAAACTCAATTTCCCTTTTAGGTGGTAGACCTCGCAAATTTTTTACATCATCAAATTCATTTACAATAGGTAACTCATTTATTAGCACCTCTCCCTTACTTTTATCTATCACAGAAGCTAGGAAAGCTTCATAATCTTTTCTTAAATATTTCATCGATGTCATTACTGATATAATCTTAGTGGTTGCTTTCTTACCTTTACCCATAAAACTTATTTTCCTTCCACCTTCCATTTTAAAATCTACTTTCTGTTCATAGCAATTCATATTTACCCGATATTAACTTAGACCATCCATGCTAAGTATAACATCAAACTTGTTAATGTGCCTAATATTAACTTAGACCATCCATGATAAGTAACATCAAACTCATTAATTGGCAATGGTATAAAATTTCACTTCATTTCAGGTTCTCCCAAACTCACAAGAACATCCTTGATTACCGACTCACAAATTACACTCGTTCCTATTGGCATACTCATAATTACATGTTCTATTCTACCATAGGACTTAAGATTATTATGCATGGCAAATGTAGATGACATGAATGAGAAAGTAGCACCAGGATCAATTAAAATATATGCTAACTTATTTGATATATAAGCCATATTGTAATCATATCCACTGCATTCTCGACATCAAACTTTGTCACTGTATATACTCTTGCTATTACACATTCCCAGGTACATTTGTTTGTCCAACATCTCTATTTTGGGATGGTAAAGCCATTTGACTTACTTTACTTTGAACAGCTACAAGTCTAACCGGATTTGGTAGCCTTTTAGCTCTATGATTCCTTAAAGCATTTGAACTTTAAACCGATTGTCCTCTCGATACTTTCTTTGGGCACTCATGAGCATAGTGTCCCATTTCATTATATTTATAACATCATACTCCATTATTGCCACAATTACCAAAGTGGTTGTTACTGCACACATTGCACATAGGGGCAGTATTTCTTCCAAATTGAACATTAACTGATTTGGGTGGTGCCTTTGGTTGTCTTATAGACATACCACTTCCTTGAGGCCTTTTATTTCTTCATGTCCCTACATTATTCCTAGAATATGGAACTTCTTATTTCCACTTCTCCTCCAAGGTTGTTTAGAACTTCCTTCATTATGTTGAGACTTTGCACAACTTGCAATCTCCAACTCCATATCCAATCCCTCTTACTCCATGGCTTTCTCAACCCAACCACTAAAAGATGTGCCAGCATACAAGTTTAACTTCCCATGTAAAGAGATATTCAATCCATCTTAAAATTTCTTACTTTTCATTTCCTCAGTGGGATAGACATCCTTAACATACTTGTATAAGTCTTCAAACTTCCCTAACAATTATAGCACCTTACATCAAATTCATAAAAGATGCTTTCTTCTGCTTTCGATATGTTTCAGTTATGTATTCCTTATTGAATTCCTCCTTGAATACTTGCCAAGTAAAAGTTTCTCCATATAGATTCTTAATTCGAGTTAACCATTCATCAGCCTTATCAAACATTAAGCCATACACATTCTTGGTTTTTTCTTCATCTGTTAACTGTAATATGTTAAAGGCTTTATCTACTATCTTAACCCATCTGTCAGCTTGACCAAGGATTAATGTCCCATGAAAATTGCATGCCCCACATTTCTTGGCATGTTCAATAATATCTCCTAGCTTTTTATACTTTTCTTTTTCAGCCATCATAGTTGCCATAGTACCTGCCAAGTTAGTAGCATCTACATATACTACTAGTGACACTTGCAGATTTTGCACATTCACCTGCTTTATAGGTATCTATGGTTGACAATTATTGCATGCTCTCCTGGGAACATTCTCAAAAATTAAGGCAAATACTATCGGTTGTGAACTATATAGTTAGCTACCAGCTCGAGCATTTAATGATTCATCATCATTACCTACTGACACTAATGATGGAGATAATTCTTATTATGATGCTCGATTCATAGTTAAATAACTAGACCATTCTATAAGATTCTCTCTACCGGGTTCGATTCCTTGACCTAGGCCTCTACCATTACCACGACCTCAACCTCCTATACGACCACCTCTAATCCTGGCCATTTATTAATATCCTAAAATTTAAAATTAAATACTTTAATATCACTATCCATCAACCTCAAATTCACAAATAATAGATCCTCTAAAATTTAGCCTTTTTTAATGTCTACAAAATCTAGCAACCTAGGGCTCTGATACCAAAATTGTAAAGGTCACACCCCTCCCCTCTGGTACCACCATATAATATCATATTAAAAATGATGGTACAATCAGAAAGTGGCATTACCTAATCACCTTCACGACACTTAACAAGATATCACTTAGGTTGTATATAACATAAGCACACATCCTTGAATATTTTAACGATGGCAAGCAGCATTTGATTACATAATATAAATATATACAAGATTAGGTGTCATGTCACCTGAACATTAGCATTCTTAATACAAATACTAAGTATGGGTTAAGTAGAATATAAACAAAGGAATACATAAGAAGTACTCCAATAACCCTCTCTCTAGCTTCTCTCTCAGAGAGTATAAAATGTGCTTCATCCTCTAGCACATTATAGGTCATAGCAGTAATCAACCCCTTTCCAAAAATACTAAGCAAAAAGTAAATCAATCACAGTTAAAGGGGGAAAAAAGCTAGGCCACAAGCAAAAAGTAAAAAATGGATCTTATCATAGCTACATCATATCCATGCTAGAGAGACCTAAGCTTCAGTTCTAGTGTCATAAATGACTCAAATAATGGTACACACAAAATCTATATGCTCCTCTATAACGACTATAATGTAAACATCCACCCCTATAGGTTCTACAGTAACCTTGAAAGCAAACTCAACATCTATGTTATGACATATGACATACTTCACCTTCATCTCTAACTCAAAACCACCATAAGTCATTGTGGTCCACTGCACCGTCATCTAAAAGTCTCTAACTATGTAAACTAATATGTATAGCTTATACTAAAAAATGCACAAGAAAGCGAGTGTTAGTAATTTTGTAAGGAAATTACCTAGTAAACAATTAAAGAAAATATAATGAGAATACCAAAAATAGAATCAATCATGTATATGGAAATAATAACAGTAGAGGATTTGCACAAAAATTAAATTCACAACTCAATCAAATCGATTTGGAAAATATATAACATTATCTTCTTATTTCACAATTGTTGAATTTATTATTCACCTACTTTTCTCAAGGTTTTACATAATTATTTTAAGTGTATTATCACAAAATTTGAATCTGAGTATAATTCATAAGTATAGAAATTTTGAGCATTAAAACACAATTATACATGTCTAGATATTTTATGCTTTTAATTTGACTATCACATACTAGACATGACCTAAAAATAAATTGACTATATCTCCTAAAATAAAATTTACAATTAACTCCTTGGAGTCAAATCATCGCATAGCTCCATCTCAGAGTAAAATAAATAATAGCTCTTTCTCATAGCAAAGTGGATGTAAGATCAGTATGTATACTTAGTTACCACATAAATTCACTGTAAAGGCTTGTGAATTTATGCACTATCCCACAGACAGTTTTATTTTATTTCCATTAGCCAACACTACAATTAAGCGCTTTAACAAACGTCGTATAGAAAAGCAACTGTATTTATGCATATATATAAATATGCCAAAATAAGACTTATCAAAAACCCCAATAACAGTACTGGACATGACAGTCACAACATATCACATAATAATTTGTTAGGGTCACACTTACATTCTGTTGGGTTCCGTGATGCAAACGCAGCGGAAAAATTAAAATTTTATCACGTTCCCAAGCCAGGATCCATGTAATTCGACTAATAGATTAAATCTAGGGTTTTTAATAATCTTACCAAAACGCAGAAGAGGCAAGATTCTCTGGAAGGGTGAGAGGAGGTTCACACCGGTGACACCTTACCTCGAGCTTTTTACCTTGGTTATTCGGATCAAGACGTCTCCAAAAGGATGCGTCCTCTATAGGTATCCACACGAACAGCCCTTCACAAAACGAATTTGAGTGTGTGTGCTAGCAACCTCTTGACTGTCTCAAAAATCAAGAACAAAAGGAAAAACTCTGTCTTTGTTTTCTAAGAGGAAAGAAAACGAATTTGGAGGCTAAAACAAGTGTGTGAAACCCTAGAGAATATAACATATTTATAGACTCCAAGTTAGGGTTTCACTTACCAATAACCTTTTGGTAATTTTCCATTTATTATATTCTGATTTTGTTTAAAAAAAAACAAATCAAAAATAATATCTTATTTATTTATTTAAAATAACATTTATCTTAAATAAATAAACAAATAAATAAATAAATAAAACACTTTAATTATTTATTTCCACAGAGTTTATTTTGGGCTTATTAAACCCATATCCGTTTTGGGCTTGTTCTAAGTGTGTGACCCTGTAGGTTCATATAACATTGGCAGTGGGCCTAAATCTCTATTTAGGCCTACAAGTCATAAGTGGCCTCTAGCAAGACATTATGACTACCCAAGTCATGTGAAGTCAATAATCCGACATAACCTAATTACAGTGAATTTTATTGTCCCTTTATCACATGATATCTTAATTGAACATAAGGCATAGAATGTCATCCTTATATAGTTCAATATTATGACTTGATTCCAAGTAGACTGAAAATGATAACTCTTTATCAATTCATTTCAGCATGGACATGCATTTTATTCAGTCTATCTCATCAAGGGGCCTCTAGATATCTTTCTCATATTAATGAGGGATAAATTCCTTCTAAATCACTCACATTCCTCACATAACTAATTTTATATCCAACAACATTCTTTTAATCATCCGGTTAAAGACAATGTTAGAATGTGTCAAAACATAAAATAGCTATGTAGAAATCCATGATGATTTCAAGGTCAAAGGACCGAAATAAAATTACTGTGATAAGAAATACTTATGACAATAATCTATGTAGTATTCTCATAGTGGGTCAATCCAGTACACGATCTCTCATCATGTACCTATGAGTTGACTTAATATCTCATATTTATGATACATAACCATCAGTCAACAACATACTAGCCTTAATACTTTAATATTCATATAATGAATAAATGGCTAGGGATAATTAGAATAGAACTCTTATTTTAATCTAAGGGTTTTACTATCAAGTCACAAACTTGATGGTCTTAGTAAGAATTAACCATTCATGTAATTATCATAAAATCAAATGATAATATAATACCTCTTTATTAATAAAATAAGAAAGTCAATACATAATCACAAATGATTGACCTAGTGCATATCACTAACACATTCATGATTATGTAGCATTTTTAGGATTTCAAAGGTAAGTATGCCCAAATTCACTTGCACGAGTTTTTTTAGTAGAAGTTTAACCTTATGTAGGAGGATTCAAAAATTATAGAATCACCAAAGGTTTAAGCCATTGATTATTCATATATTTATTTCCACTCTTACTCATCCAAGCATAAATATAAAATAAAATCAAACTTAAGGATTATTATTTGCAAATATTCCTTTTAATTTTTATTTTAATTAATTGTACTTGTTTTTAAATAATAATTCCATTCTAGGAAGAATAAATTATCAAACATTAATCATTACCATCTTAATAAATTTGTCTAATATTCAAAAGGTGACCATGTCATAACTTACTTAACTGTGGCTTACTTTCAAAAATATATTTCAAGTTCTACAACCTCAACTCAAGTCTCAATTATTACCTTTTGACTAAAATTTAATTTATTGTTAAAACTAAATTTAGTGCTTAAAATATCCAAATAACAAATTTTTAGCAACTAAAAAGTTCATTGTACTCGTCAAGGAATTATTTCTAATCGAAGTTCCAAAATTAATCATTGTTAATTAATTACCAAAATACAGTTCCAAGCCTTGATTAATTCAGATTCATAGAGCATATTCATGAGTGTGGTTAAGGTAATCATGACTAAAATCCAAGTCAATTAACTAGAGCTTTAGTGGTGTTAACCAAAACACAAAGATCATAAGTTAATCATCATTTAATTTAATAACAACAAGGTGACCTTCTTGTTGACATTACGCAACACTTATCAAGTGTACAAGTATTCATATTCTAATGTCCACATTCTTATTTACAAGGGGTGAATTCTTGACAGCAAATCCATGCTCTTTCCCCCTCTTTCAAATTTCAATGCTCTCAAATCAAGCACTTTAATCAGTTATATAAGCAGCATTTCTGCACTTTAGATTACTACAAATTCTGCATTTTAATTACTGCAAATTCTGCATTTTAGCATTAGAATTCTGCAGAAATTTAGCATATATGACAACAATCAAATTGTAGATTTTGAAGGAAACTAGTACAAAGTGATAGAGGACTCTTCAAGTTTCTTTATAATTAAACCAATATTAATTTGGAGTTTTATAGCTTAAGATATGATCAAAATACAAAGATTGAAAAACTATAAAAATAGTCCAAATTTTTAGCTTGCAATCCTAATAAAGTTTTCACCTTTCAAATGCTCAAAATGACTTAAAAATTGACATACACACACTATAATATGTCTATAAGGGTCTTAAGAAATTTCTTATAAAATTTAGTTGAAATTTTAGTTCAATTACTCTCCCAAAGAACCTTAGTTCACTAGTTACTACAAAGATGGCAGCTTTACACTTGACTTGCTTTCCCCTCTAAAACAGCCTCTAACTCACTTAGCTTGAAACCTCATAACCTTTATATAAGACTTTTAGATTGATCAATTAAGTCTTCCTTTAGACATGCAAGCTCACTTCTCTTAATTTCCATTTGCTTTGGTGCTCTTGAATTTAAGAGAGCAAGAGTTCCCCCTTTACTTTTCCTTTTTATTTCTACCATCTCTATGGAATTTTTTTGTAAGCCTCTATAGTGGAAAATTCCTAGATGAAGTTATGATCAAAACAATGAGACTATAAAACTAGGATTTTAGAACCTAAAAATAATAACTTAGAGACACTAACTTAAATCAACAAAAAACACAAGCTTTCAATTGTTCATTTTAGGAAAAATATTTGTTTCAATTAAGTCCATGTCATCCTAAACTCTTTAATTCACACTCTTCACTTTATTTTTACTCCTAATCCCTTTTATTCTCATAGTTTTACTCATTTTAAGTGTCATCAAAATTCAAAAATCCTCGATCTTTGATTAAGTACAAGTCATGGCTCGACCCGATTCACTGGCCTAACTATATATATTCTACCTTATACTTATATTCAATCAAAATATTTTATATGTAAATGCAATGCAAAATGAATGCAAATGTTCCTAGCATTAGAGTACGGGTGTGACACTAATCTTGTTATAACATACTCTCCTCTTTTGATGAAAACTAAGGTTTAATGCTCAAAATTTTAAAAATTTGAGCTAAATAGTTTACAAAGTTAACTTGCAGACAATTGTCTGGGAAAAAAAGTTTAAGGGGCAAATTGTGACTTTAGCCTAGAACAAAATTAGTTCTAGAAAGAGCTATTTTTATATGAAAAAAAATTATTTATTTTTCTATAATATTACTTATAATGAACACATTAATAGAATAAAATGAATTCAACAAGATTGTTGGTCCCCCTGACTTTATCACAATTCAAATAATTTAAAAAAATTAATTTGTTTTAGCGAATTTTATTTTCATAGGACTCTTTAAATTTATTATTATTTACCAATTCTATAGTTATTATTCAGAGGATCGTAATGATTCACATGCTTATAAAACATATTATTAGTTTGTAAGTTCTTTCTAAAACAATTATCTAAATTCAAGAAGCAACCTATAATCTATAATAATTTGGAGAAGACAATGAACTTAAATACTATGTGATATAATGATGAGGTTAATTTCTTCATGCACATACATAATCTAGTACATATGTTTTGAACTCTCATTTAGGATTGGATAAAATTTTTCATTTTAAAAATAATTGAAATATTGCTTTTATTTTTGCACATTTTAGTTTATAAAATAATAAATATATCAATTTCAATTGGAAACAAGCCTTTATACAAATCTTTTCATAAATAATGAGTTTTATGGCAATTGACAATGACTGTTGATGCACTTCCTCTATAACTAATGAATTAATCATTCAATCTTAATTATCTTTATTTGTTATATCATGATCATGCATTCAATCTTAATTAACTTTATTTCTTATTTCATGATCATGAATTAATAATCTTGATCAAGATA